>PYAF01002101.1:34981-52566 GCA_007407185.1 Glycine tomentella
GTGGTATGGCAGCTCTTGCTTTCTCCTTTATTTGCTCTTAATTTCCTTTGTTTTGGCCTGCAAACACTTAATTGGTATTAAAATGCTTTATATAACATAATATACTAAATATGCCTAATATTTATACTATCTTCTAACTATTTACTCTAAATATGACCTAAACTAATGCTATATTTAGGATGTGTTTGCAACACATCAACCAACAACCAGTGCAACAATTACGTCAGAATCAAGCTGTCTGTGACCCTGTGAAATATGATCATTCAAGCAATTGTGTTTTCCACCCCATTTTGAAACAACTCATTTCTCACGAAAAACTGGTTTAATAACCCTAACCCTCCAAGGGCAACCATCAGTATGCGCAACACACTTCATGGAAAACTTGTCAGGCTTGCTCTCAACCACAATTGCTTCTTGATGCTCCTTCATCAAGTTATGCTTCACTGCTATTTGCGCTTCTTTTTTCGAGTCAAATTCTTGTTTGACAAACAAATCATCCCCTAGTTGCCACGGGCCCTGCACTGATCCTGAACCCGAACCAAAACCGCTAAAAGAGTCTTGTTCGAGTGGGTAACTCCAATCAATATATGTATAATGCGGAATTCCTTGCCAAAAAGGAATCGCCTCAGCAGCTGCACATTCAACGTCAGTTTAATTAACGATATCAACTAAAAAGCACAACCAACACAAATTCTTACCAAAAAATCAATCGCTTAACATTTATAAGCATCTATATAAAAAGTAACTTAAAAAAAACAACTTAAACCCTAACCCTAAACACCATGTACGACTGTCGACACAACCCTAAACCCCAGCCAAACCCTAAACCCCTGCCAAACCCTAAACCCAACCAAACCCTCACCCCCAACCAAACCCTAAACCCCGGCAAACCCTAAACCCTAAACCCCAACCAAACACTAAACTAAACACAAAGCACTAAACCCCACTGAAACCCTAACCTCAACACAAAGCCCTAAACCCCAAGCAAACCCTAAACTCAACACAAAGCCCTAAACCCCAACCAAACCGTCCATAACCCTAACTATTTAACCCAAACAATAAAGCACAAACACTTCCGGTTAAACAGCATACACCTAAACAATTTACTATACAAAACAAAATTCTACCATCCTAATTCATTTAGTCAACAAACTTAACTAACAAAATAACATCATTTAATGCACATTCAAAAACATAGTAATAAACAATATAAAACAGATTAAATGACAAACCATTCTAATTCACATCTTCAGCTAATTTACCTTGTTCTGGCTGACTCGAACCACCATCCGCATGATCACGAGTTTGAGATGGCCCCACATTAACATCTTCCTAATGCACACCAGCATCCTCATCCTCGTCTGACGCACTAGCATCCTCCTCAAGAAGCCGATCTTCCATTGCGATATTTTCATCATCATCATCCATGACCCAAGTTGGGTCATGTGAATCCTCCTCAGACACGTTGACCTCTCCGCCAACAAATGATGCCCCTCTAGCAGCATACGATGGCCCTCCAGCAGCATATGATGATGTATGATGTGGAACTGCCTGGATGGGTAAAACAACATCATCAACTTTTGTAATATCCACGTACAACTCCAAAAAATCTTTCCTTCCCTGGTTGCAAAATTCATCTTGTACCAACTCCGGGTCTTCATCATCCATTATTTGAAACCCCATGAACTTCTCGTGTTGTCATAATCTTCCCGTTAGTAAAGTGATTGACTGGTTGCTATTCAGATGTAATTTTTGCCGTATCTTTTCATGCAATTCAGTAAGGGTTGATGTACGTCTCACAGTGGTTCCTCGTGTTTCCCCTTCAAAAACGACACCCTGTTGGCCTTGATATTTTCTTCCATTCCAATATAAGACAACGCGAACAGAATTACCACTTGAACTCATCTTTCTCGTCACTCACAACACCTTCAAAAATCTCTAAAAAAACGAAAATACACCAGAATATGAGGCAGTTTAGCAGAGACAGAGAACACTGCAAGCCAATATATGAAGGAAATGGGGTGGGGGGGCCTATTTATAGAAATGAGGCATCTGTAACATGCTTGGATTAGGCATGTTACAACACGCCCAATCTAGGCGTGTTGTAACATGCCTAATCCAGGCATTTTACACAACCCCATTTCTGTAAATATTTAATGTAAAAATATTATTTTGGTTCTTTTGCCCACTTTTCACTACTCACTACTTTTAAGGACATGTTATTCACCAACAAAGGTTGCGCGTGGGTACCAAGATAAGCGTGTTTCACTTGCAATGTGTTTGATGGAAGGAAAACAAAAGATAGATAAAAGATTTTTTTCGACATCATTTAATCTTATTTAAAAATTTAAAAGAAAAAAGGAAAAATGAGTACTTCTTTTTCTTTGTTTCTTCTATCCGCCATTTTTGTTTGAGAAATGATTGCAATATTAATTTTATAACACATTCTTTGAATACATTCTTTATTATTAACTGAAATTTCTTTAAATTTTTTAATTTCATTTCTAATTTAATGATTTTTACTCATGATTTTGTTGTTTTCTAATAAATTTTAATAAATAAAAAAGTATGTTAACGAATGTATTATCTCTTTAGTCCTTAAACTTTTTAAAATTGATGTTTTTAAAAACTTTTTAGTGCAAAATTTATAGATGGTATAAATTTGTGTTGTCTTCCTTTTCTTTATGTTTCTCATGCATGTATTTGTTGCTTATTCATCCTATATTTTGAAAAGTCTTTGGATTGAAATTAACATTTCTACACTCAAACAAAGTTTTTCAACGAAGTTTCTGAACTTTAGAAGAAGTATCAAGTTTTTAATAGAAAAAAATTCTAAAAAAGTAAGAAACAGATTCTAAACCTATGTTTAGAAGTAACTCCTTTATGTGATAGTTGACATTCATTGAGTTATCTTTATTATCTATCTAAAAATGAAGAACCTCATTTTGACCAACTTTTGATATTCAATTAACTAGAGCTTGACAAGAAATATCATAAGTAGTGTGTGTGTTTAATTGTGCAAAAAAGGTCAAAGTTAGTTGAGTATCAGTATCCAACCCTTTTCGCCTAACCAATTGATCCACATCACATTAGGCATGAAGGTTAACTTACAGAAATTAACTTCAGGACCAAATTTGGGCATTTAAAAAATATAGTGTTAAAAACCAATTATTTAAAATTCGAAAACTAAAACCAAAGTTGGGGCATTTTTTATAAACTAAAAACACCATTAACCTTATTTATTAATAATTAAAATTTATGAAGAATCATAAAAAATAGAATTTAGATTCAGCAAATAAGAATTAAGAGATGAGAGCACAAATAATTAAACATACTAGGATTAGAGTAGTGGTGGATGAAGTGATCAGAATGTCACAAGAATGAGGGGTTGAATTGTGACTTTGCCAACTTTTCTTAAAACTTTAACCTTTATGAACTTTTACTCAAGATTATATTGGTGTTCAGAAAGTCTTGATACAAAAGTTCAAGCACTTGGAGAGTTTGGCTTTCTAAGTGGTTAGTTACAACACTCATTATAATGTCAATGTGCATTTGCTCATGATCAGAAGATCATTACATAGATAAATGTATCTCTTATTTGTTATGGAAATAGAGATTATAAAATGATGATTTAACACTTATAAAGTTGTTGTACTGACTGTAGTACTCAGAATATTGTTGTTCATAATGTTGTGTTCAAAAATCTATTGTTCATAATGTTGTTTTCAGCTTTTTATGCACAAAACTATTTTCATGTTTTATGAAAGCTTTCATAGTTTGATGCATATAATTGAACTACTTTGAAATTGATCTTGTTATCACAAAGATGATTTAATTCAAATATGCCTTTTAACAAAACAGTTAAGCTTGTTGTGAAAACCTTCATATGTAAGCATTATGATGAAAGTCATTTTGATGCCCAAAACATTTTTATGCAGATGCAATATGACAACAAATAACATTATGTAAAGAGGAAGGGAAGAGAGGATTTACACATGAATTTTTATACTAATTCACCCCAATCTTAGGCTACGTTCAATCCTCACCCTTTAATATGAGATTTTTCACAAACACAACCAACAACCTGTTGGACCAGCCAACTACTAGATTTTTACAACTGTCAGCACCTTTGTCGGAATTTCCTTGACAACCACTTACTGGACTTTCAACATCTCCTCACCACAACACCACACCTGGTCTTGGCTTAGAGATCACCTACTCAACCATGACACCTACTTGGTCATGGGAAAGACAATCCAAGTATTCTTCACATCTTCACACAGAGTAATTCAGCTCTTGGAAAGTAATACATCTCACCTCAGTTCTTGGTAGGCAAATTTCACCTCTCACTAGATGTCCTTCTCCACAAAACTCCCCTCACTCTTGGGAAGCAACCTATCTCAACCACAATACTACACTTGGTCATGGGAGAGATAATACAAGTATTTACCTTCATCTCTACAGACTACACTCTTAGAAACTATCTCCAAGCTACTTATCTTTCATGGGTTCTCCATCTCATTTCTCTCATCCAAACTTAACACACATGGTTAATTTGGGATACATACAGATTAGATACAAGGAGAATGTGTTTGAGGGGATTTTACAGCAAAACAACACTCATTGGTTGGATCTTCATTTATGCTTTGGCTATACTTCACTCCATTTGCTTCCTTTCAGCACATAGAAGGATTATAGAGGGTGGAGAAGATGTGATTTTTGTTTTTGCATTTTGTAGGTGGTACCCTACCTTTTCTCTCAAATTCTGCAACTTTCCTTTGTCAATTTACAGGGCCCACATGCCAAACTAGCCGTTATGATAACTAGGTCTTCTTCTTCCCTCACTTTAAAAGCTTGCTCCAAGTCTAGAATACCCCAAGAAAATGGTTTTTGGGAGTGGGGCCCTTAACTTTGCAACAACTTCTCAACGAAGTAAGTAGAAATATGTCAGTTGTATAACAACCCCATCAACCAATAGTGGAAGAACAACATTATCTTAAACCCAGATTTGAAACTCATATCAACAAATACCTAGATCTAAAACCCACATCAGAATTGCATTCTAATATTGCTAAGAAAGGACCTATTCTGATGTAGGTTCCTTTGAATGAAGATAACATGATATGACATTGTAGATATCTCAACTCCATCAATCCAAAGACTTCATCACAACACAAATAATTTTGAAGTAGTCATTTTGAGGTTCCCATTTCTAGGTACCTTTCTGATGGACATTCAAAAGAACCATCAGAATAACCATTCTGATGTTTGTTGAGAATGAATCCTTACTTGATGGACTCTATTGATAAAGTTAAGATAGATATCCCATTCTGAAGTAGCACAACTCCATCACTCTTTAACACCTTTTCACAGCTTCAAGCATTTTGAAGTTGATTACTTTAGAAAGACTAAGTAAAAGTCCAGTTGTTGGTGTGTTAGTATTTTATCCAATGTCAAGCTGAGTAGTATTCTTTAGTCTTTCATTTTAATGCTTCTTATGGACAATTATAGCTTTCAATAGACTTGCATTTTCCTTATGAAGTTAGCTCTCACTTTCCAATGTGCCCTTAATGAATGTGGCAACATATGAAAAGAAAGTGCTTTCAACTTGTATAGAATCCTATCCTTGACATTCAGGCACTGATCCCACATCATTTGGACCACTACAACATAAGCAATCTTCAAAGCATTGTAGTTGTTTTATATTGTGAGGACAGAATGACATATCTATCTTTATGAACAGTTTCTTCTGAGGTACAAGCCTTATTAGCCCATGACTTCTTCATGAAAGATGTAGATTTTTCCCTTAGCTTTCCACAAACATCAAGATCATATCAAATTCACTTTTGTATCTCAAGAATTCTTTAAATTATTGCACACATATCAAGTTGCCCAAGCAGATTAGCCTCTACAACTTCAGGCTCAATTTTGTCTATGATCTAGGTTGTATCAAACCATGACTTGTTTATGAAAGTTTCAAATATTTCTTCAACTTTCCATAGCAACCAAGAACAAATTAATTGATTTTTTTTTCTGGAAATCTAGATACAATGTCCAAAATGAACTTATCCTATTGATGAAATTCCATTATTAGTGTGTTGCAACAATGTTGTTCTTCATGTCATGTTTATCAAACTCATCAGTGGGCATAACTCAGAAGTCTTATGATTTGTGTTCAAAAGATTTTTCAATATTAAAACACCAGGGGTTTTGGACTTAACAAGGGAAGGGTTTGAGTAACTTGCTCAATATCCTAGGTTCAAACCTTGACATCGTCGTTGTACACAAAAAAAAAGGAAGAAAATGAAAAAAGAACACAATTAATTTGAATTCTCCTTATTTAATTTGGTTCAAGAGAAAGGAACACAAATGGTGGAAAATCTCACATTGTTTGGTTCTTAAAGAAGGAGGTAAAATATATGATAAAATATTATTATACGCTGATAAGCAAAAATGAGAACACTCATCCTAATAGATTCTTGGGTAAACTACCTTTTTAGTCCTTAAACTTTTTAAAATTTCTATTTTTAGTCACTGTACTCTTTTTAATCTATTTTTAGTTCTTTTTAACTTTATTTTCGTTCTAACTTTCAATCCCTTAAAAAGATTAAATGTAAGGACAAAAAAAAGTTGAAGGACTAAAAGTAAGGATGAAAAAAAGTTAAAGAACTAAAAACATAAATAAAAAGTTTAGGGACTAAAAATAGAAATTCAAAAAAGTTTAAGGACTAAAAAGATAGTTTACCCAAGAATCTATTAGAATGAGTGATCTCATTTCTATTTATGAGTGTATAATTGTATTTTATTCGCATTTCACATCCTTCTTTTAATGAAGAATCAAACAAGGTGAGTTTTTCCTCCATTTGTGTTCCTTTCTCTTGAACCAAATTAAATAAGGAGAATTCTAATTAATTGTGCTTTTTTTCTTTTTCTTTTTTTTTTCTTTGTGTACAATGATGATATCAACGTTTGAACCTAGGATATTGCATAATTTACTCAAACCCTTTCACCACTAGATCGATCCTAGTAGGTTTAATTATTTGTGTTCTCATCTCTTAATTATTACTTATTGAATCTAAATTCTATTTTTTATGATTCTTAATAAATTTTAGGCTTAAATATGATTTTCATACATGGAAAATAGATCATTTTCAAGTTACTATCTAAAATTCACTTTCGGTCATCTACGTACCTGAAATTGTTTTGTGTTTCAATGTAGTACCTACCATTAATCTCATTCTGTTAAGTGATGAAATTGTAGACAAAGTGTCATGTCATGAAGGCTGATCACTTTACATGTCAACGAATTAAATTCACATCATTATTTATTATTTAATTTATTAAAAACTCAATTATTATATTTTATTAACTAATAAAGTTTTAAAAAATTGTGACTCCGTTGGCAAGATCGAGTTTGCCATTGTGCTCCTCCACTCGCTCGCCTACCTCCCCCGTGTTGCCCAGAGCTGCCTCCGCTCCTACCACCTTATTCTTTGCCTTGGGTTTGCTGACCAAGCTGTCAACTTTGCCCTCGCCGCTGACCTTGGCCTCCGCCTCTTCCACGTCAACACCTCGCATGCCAAGGAGATCACAGACAATATTATGGCGACGACGCATGGTGACAAGGTTGATGATTGTTGTTACATGCACACCTACCTGGTATGGTAAAGGGTCGTGGTTGTGCATAAAGGAGTGGTGGTGGTGGAAGGATCAAGAAGATGAATGAAGGAGGAGGAGAAGGAGGGGAAGGGAGGTGACGGTGGGGACGCTATTGGTAGTGATGGCCACGGTGGAGAGTGGAGAGTGGAGGCGTATGAAGAAGAAAGTTGTTGCGGCTATGGTGATGCAGGTGGCTTTGACGAGAGAGGAAAGAATAGGGTTGAGTGAGATGTGAGAATGATGAATTTTTTGGAATGTGCCAGTTATTAGCCTTGATGATGTGGCACTTTGTCTACCACATCATCACTTAACAAAATGGGACTAACAACAGGTATTACATTTGAAACAATTTTTTTTCAGGTACATAGATGACCAAAAGTGAATTTTAGGTAGTAACTTGAAAATGACCTATTTTTCAAGTATGATAAACATATTTAATCCTAAATATTAATTAATAATAAATAAGGTTAATGGTGTTTTTAGTTTATCAAAAATACCCCAACTATGATTTTAGTTTTCAAATTTTAAAATAATTGGTTTTCAACCCTATATTTTTAAATACCCCAAATTTGGTTATGAAGTTAATTTTTGTAAGTTAACCTTTAACATGCCTAATGTGATGAGGATCAATTGGTCAATAGAAAAGGGTTGAATAGCGATCCTTAATTGACTTTGACATTTTCTGCACAATTAAAACATTGCTTTTGATATTTCTTCTCAAGCTTCTAGCTAATTGGATATCAAAATTTGGTCAAAATGAGGTTCTTCATTTTTAGATAGATAATAAAGATAACTCAATGAATGTCAACTATCACATAAAGGAGTTGTTGCTTCTAAAAATAGGTTTAGAATCTATTTCTTACTTTTTTAATTTATTTTTCTATTAAAAAATTGATACGTCTTCTAAAGTTTAAAAACTTCTATAAAAAACCTTGTTTAAGTGTGGAAATGTTAATTTCAATCTAAAGAGTTTTCAAAATATATGATGAATATGCAACAAATACATGCATGAGAAGCATAAAGAAAAGGAAGACAACACACAAATTATACCACTCATATATCTTGCACTAAAAAGTTTTTAAAAACTGAAATTTTAAAAAGCTAGATATTTTTCTAATCCTAGTTTTTTTTCTATGGAAGACTTATATCAAAAGTTAGATATTCTCTCTACGAACTCATTTTCTTCTTATCTTACCTTCTTTATTTATTTTTCCTTATTTGCAATTAGTTTCAACAAGTTGTGGTCCTTTTACAAGCGTTGAGGAATTCATTTCTAGCTATTAGAGAAGATTGAAGGCCAAGTCAAAGCATGTGTAAGTTGAACACATGTGGATGTTAGTTTTCTTTGTTACTATCTTTTTCCTATTACTTTTGAACTTTTTATGTTGACACTTGTGCTTCCTTAATTACTACTTGTACAACTTGCACAATTTAAATTTTGAAGTTGTGACAATTAGTGCTTGCTATTTTAGGTGGTTCATTGACATCTTCTTGAGCTTGTCATGAATTGCTACAATAAAATATTGATTACTCTACAAAATATTGCTTTGTTGTTGCTTTTGGTGATTGTAGTGCTTTGTGCAATAATATTCTTTGCTTTTGGTGGCTTTGTTCTAATGAGGACTTGATGACTTTTGGAAATATTGTGCTTTTGAATACTTGTAGGTCTTTGTCAAAGCTTGTTGCTTCTAAATTAAATGATTTGAGCATTTTGCATGACTATTTCTTCTTGTTGCTTCTGATGTGCGCTTCTAAACACTATAAACATCTATGTCTCATTCCTTGTTCAACTTTGCATCTTTTGATGGTACTCAAGCCAAGTGTAGCTTCTAAATATCTTTCCCATGTGTAAAAATATATTCTTAAACATGATTGTCTTTCATGATTTTGATTAGCTCTCCTTATGGTAGTTTTGCTTCAAATGCTTTAGAATCTATGTTTGGTAGGCATACATTCTTTAAGCTAATGAGACTCCACACCTTTCTTCATACTTCTTGATCAATTCTTGTCTTATAAATCATACACTTAAACCAAGCCATTAGTAGCTATTAACGGTGAAATTTGCACCTATTTTTGTTAACAAACATAATCCCGTAGGTATATTTGAGGAAAGGGACAATTCTTCCTTTGGAGGCCTTTTACCCTCTCGGTAGGCCCTTCGCCATGGATTTATGTGTTAAATTTTTATGTTTAGTTCAATTTAAAATATATGATTGTAAGTATAATCAAACAAACTGTTGATAGTATTAAGAGAAGATGCTATCAAAGGAAAAAGTAATATCCAAATAAGAAGGGAATGAGAAGAAGATGTTCAATGAATGTAAACGAAAGCAAATAAAACTACTTGATTGAAAATGTAAAATGTTGGAATTGAAATGATGGTTGAAAATACTGTCCTAATCCATGAGCGTTGCGTGGAATAAAAAGGATATGAGGGTGTTTACATGTTCCAATCTTTATTACATGGTGCAAACTAGTATTTATATATAATAATTCTTAACTACCTATAACTTCCCAAATAACTTCCAATAACTTCAAGTCACCATCGTCATCATTGATAGCTTTTATCCTCAATCTTCACTGTTTATGACTTGTATCTTCAATCTCTATCGTTGATGGCTTCTACGGTCTTGATGCTTTTTAAATCTTCATTTCTTGTGTTACCATACAAATAGTTGAAATATTATATTTTGGGACTTAGTCAAAATAAACTATTAAAAGATTATTTCTCAATACTTTGTTGAAGACCAGTTTTTGACAATTAAAAAATGATGATGTTAACAATAGCTTAAGTTTAGAAGACTTGGAATGTTCTTCTTGAAAGTTTATTGTCATTAAAACATTTGACTTCAAAAAGGGTTCTGCTTCAACATAATGAATGTACACATCGACATTGTCATATGTATACTTCGAGTGGCATGACCATCAGTTAGCATCCATATGTAAGTCATATGGCCATTTATGTGACATGGAAGCATGTGGCAACCACCTGACATTTTGTATGACATGGATGACACATGACTACAACATGGCAAATGTTGGATCTATCATTTTGAGAATTTTTTCATCCCAATAAAATTTTCAAACTTTGTATTTAGACCTCATAAAATGAGTATTTTTTGTTTTAACCCATGCAAAATTGGAATTTTAATTAAGAAATGTCAGTGTAATGGTAAAAAAAGAAATGTGTGTAATTTCACAAAACCTAAAGGATGATAAGTGTAATTTACTATTAATATATCTACTCTTACTATATAAATTTTATAAAATGATTAATGAAATTATCTTAAAATAAATAAGTGTTTTTGTATTATAAATAATTGTAGTGATGAATTTCATAATACCACATTTGAATGTTTTCCAAATATAGGGTGAGTTTGTTTAAACTCAAAAAATAACTTTAAAATAAGAGTTTCTTATATAAGAAATTTTTATGAAACAAATAGGATTAACTTCTTAAAAAAGCAAAAAAAAGTTCTTATTTTAAGTAAAAGCAGTTTGGACAAGTACATCAGGAAATTATAAAATTAGTTATTTTATATAAAAAAAACACTTATTTTAAAAAATAAGCTTAAATTAACTAACGCATAATAACAAAATAATTATCTATTTGTTATTTATTACAATAAAATAATATATGTTGATAAAAATAATTATCAAAGTATATTTCAATCTTGAATTTTGAAGAAAACTAAAATAATCCAACCAAACAAAGAAAAACAAATGGTAGGCTTAGCTAAAAAACTTACAAACTGTATTAGGTTGGGTTGGACATCAAATTAGAAGACCCAAAAAAGTTGTATTATTTTTTTTGTCCAACCTCTTATTAGTCCAATTTGTCACCTCAAAGTGATAAATATATCTTACTAATATAGAGAATATTAATCAATTTCTATAATTCATTCTAAATTGTACAATTTCATAATTTCATAGCCTTTAAATTTCTTTCATTTTAGTGTATATTCAATTGATTTGCATGTCTCTAGAGAACTCGACTACAAGCATACTAATAAATAATTGCGTTAAGTAACTAAAGTACTAATTTTATTTCTTATCCTGTACAAATTGTTAAATTACACGTGGACGTTATTGTAGGGTCACTATACACGTGTTCATCCTCCGTGTCCGCCCTACTACAATAACCATGTAAATTTCCGCCTTGTGTGTCAACCCGGACACGATAAGTACAACTTGTCTGCCCTCCGAGTCAGCCTTGCTATAGGAACACGAACGTCTATCTATTCATCTTCCAGAAGCTCCTAGACTGCAACAGTCGATTTGTTATGTATAGTTGAGATAATGCAACCATCTTATCTCATAATATCTCTCCAGTTATCTACAAGCTATTCTTTATTTACAAATAATAGCATATGTACAAGGTATACATTATCTCTAATTCAAATATCTTATCAACAGATCACTAACAAACAAGGCCCAAAGCCCATACTCTACGCCATTAATAGAGGTTCCCTCTAAACCTTCAGATACATCATGATTATCTGATATTCACATCAGAATACGTAGTTCATACTCATCTCACACTTATACGAGACCCCCTCAAAAATTCTTCACTCTTATATACTTGATTATTCTTCCATAATTGATGTACTTACTTGAGCGTCAAAGTGTCTTTCCTTTGTTTTGCAAGTCCCTCCCCTAAACAAAGACGATTATTCATCTAACGTGCAAGATTTGGAACCCACTCATCATCACACGTGGAATTTCTAGATTTTGGTAAGAACATTTTTAGTTGAGTTTTGAAAATTAAAAATATATCAGCATTTTGAAATATTATATTCTAATTAATAGTATGCCATAACTCTGATTAACATTAGCATACTATAATAACCAGTAGTTAAAGTAAATAAAATCAAAGTTGTCCTATTTGCAGTGCATGAATTAATGATCAAATAGTCAAAAAAGAGAAACAAGGAAAAGAAAAAGTTCTTTTGGTTGAAGCAGCTAAAAGCAAAGCAAAAGAAGAAGCAAACAATATTGAAGTCTTAATCTAGTTGGTCGCTGGAAATAAAAAAGAATCAACGCCACGTTGTATTTCCATGCTTCTAAACATAAAGTCACGAAATCTTAAAGTTTAAGACAGCCAAGACCTTGACAGGAGCATCTTCTATGTACGTTGAGGAAGTCAAACCTGAAAAGACAACTAGGGCAATTTTCCTGAGAAAAAGTCTTGTAACTTTATCTGTGGAGCATACTATGGCTTATGATTTCATGCACGACTTTACAAGACGATAGAGATTGGGTATTTGTTTATGATTCTTGATAGCACTTAGTTCATTTTCATGTCATGCGTGGGACCTTAACACGCATTCAATCAATCAAACATAAACGAAATTAATTTATTTTTTTTTAAATATTGAACCTAGCTAACCGACTATATCAATCAAATTAATGTAAATTAATCCCATCATTTGAATTAGTTCTTAGCTCTTAAATTGATCCAAATTAATCAAATGACAATCGTGAGGATTAAACTTGAATGACCGACAGGGCCGGTCCTGGGGCAGGGCAGACAGAGCGCCCGTCCAGGGTCCAAAAATTTTTACAATGATAACTTAAGTAAAAAAATTAAAATAAAAACAAAACTTGCGTTAGGGACCATTTTGTGTGTTAGGGGGCCATTTTTTCCATCCCTTAATTTTAATATTATTTGTATTTCAAAAACTTTGTGTGTTAGGAGTCCATTTTTTTCATCCCTTAGTTTTAATATTATTTGTATTTCAAAAAATTTGTGTGTAGGGGTCCATTTTTTCTATTCCTTAGTTTTAATATTATTTATATTTCAAAAAATTTGTGTGTTAGGGGTCCATTTTTTCCATCTCTTAGTTTTAATATTATTTGTATTTCAAAAAATTTGTGTGTTAGAGGTCCATTTTTTCCATCATTTAGTTTTAATATTATTTGTATTTAAAAAAATTTGTGTTAGGGGCCCATTTTTTCCATCCCTTAGTTTTAATATTATTTGTATTTCAAAAAATTTGTGTGTTAGGGGACTCATTTTTTCCATCCCTTAGTTTTAATATTATTTGTATTTCAAAAAATTTGTGTATTAGGGACCCATTTTTTCTACTTCATCCTAGACCAAAGAATTTTCAGGAACGGTCCTAGATAATAATGCAAGGAAAATTGGCTTTGAAGATGAAACTGATTTCATAATAGTTATAGTTGATCATAGCATTCTTTTCGTGCCAAGCAAAAGTGATAATGCCATTCGACGCGAGGGAAGAGAAATTCACTCATCACAAAAGAAAGTCATCTATATATTAACGGGGAAAAATATTTTGCATTTCCTGTTTATAATCTTTATTTAAAAGAAGCTAAAATGTTAATAGACATATGTATTTACACTAATAGTATAATAAAAATATATTCTGTCAATGAGTCAATAGTACATCTATTGGTGTATCAATAGGATTATTCGTCAATATAATATATTATATATTTATATTGTCAGTCCAAACAAATAATATATGTAACAATAATCTACTATTTTCTAGATAAAGAAGAATAAATAAATATAATATCTCACCATTAGTATATATGAAATTATCTTAAGCATATTCGAAGATAAAACCAATAAAAAAAGCATGCATAAGTAATCACAACTCTTTTATATCATATAGGTATTCGATATATCGAATATCCAAAAATATCCCTCATAATACCTTTAAAATATTGAAACATAATTTCTACAAAGTATTTAACTATTTGGCGTAGTCGAATACTTGAGTATCACATCACCTTGTCACATAAGGTAACTCTTCTAGAAGTGCTCAGTGGTATTCGGCTTGGTCAAGTACCTGAGTACCTCCTCACCTTGTCATCCAAGGCAAACCCTTCTAGTAGTGCTCAGGTATTTGGCTAGGCCAAATACTTGAGTACCCCCATCACCTTGCCACTCAATGTGACACTTGTAGTAGTGCTCAGGTATTTGGACTAGTTGAATACTTGAGTACCCTTACCTTATTATTCAAGGTGACCCTTCTAGTAGTGCTCTGTATTTGGCTAGGCTGAATACCTGAGTACTCTCACCTTGTCACTCAAAGTGCCCTTTCTAGTAGTTTTTAGATATTCAATCTAGTTGAATACCCGAACACCCTTATTACTTCGTTACTGAAGGCAGAATCTTAGAAGTGAATAGGTAGTTGATGAGTCACTATTTACCTTTATTTTCTCATCTTTCTGTACTCATTTTAATCTCTGATTTGTGTTTAATCGTTTATATTTTGCACTGTTTCTCATTTAGGATTTAATTAGACCGATAATTTAGATTTTAATTAATTTGGATTATTTTAAGTTTAATTATTCCAATTTTTATTTTCAGGGCAGTTTAATAATTAAATGGGCTTGGAATTAATTCATGAACTTGAAGATTGGAGTGCCACGTCAACATCATTTTCCACATCAGCATTTTATTTTCATTTTATTTTATTTTAGTGAATTCTTGGGCTAAAATTGTTAGGAAAGGCCCATTCTTTTGTGAGATGCAATCACTATATATTTCGAATACTGTGCCCATGCAGAAAAACAACACTATTCATGCTCAGTTTTTAGGGTTTTAGAATATTTTCGTTTTCTACTGTTTCTCTGCTTTAGGGTTTCGTTTTGTTTGAATATAGTTGTGTTTCAATTTCAGTGCCTATTTTCGTTTCTGTTTCAAGTCTCTAATTTCGTTTTCGTTTTCTGCTTATTTCGTTTCAGTTGCGTTTCTGTTGCTATTTTCGTTTCCAGTATTTAGGTTTTCGTTATGTTAAATTTCGTTTCAATTTGCGTTTCTGTTGCTATTTTCAAATTAATGGAAAGCTAAATCCTAGGGTTGGACCCTAGGACAGATTGCAAAACCCTAAATGGAGGTTCTCTGTAATTGCAATTCGTTATCTGCTTGGTTCTTCCTTGTTGGGCTTCTGCTCTGTATTTTTCGAATTAGAGTCATGCTTAACTATTTTGATATTGATTGATTCAGTAATCTCAGGTTGCTTAATCCTGAGAGCTTGCCCTGACGAGGTTCGCGTTTGCTTAATTCGTGTAAGGAAGTTTTAGGTTAATCTTCGCTTAGTAGATTAATCTGGACTACTGAGGATTAAGTCAGGGTAGATTATCTTTCGTGAATCGAGGATATTAGAGGCGCAATCTGTTCTAAGGTCTGACTTGTTTTAATCACTGCAATTAATTGATATTTCTGTTTTATTTTAGATATTCTTGCATTCTGTTAAAAACCCCCCAGTACACGTTTTTAATCCCTAACACAGACAATTGATCCTTGAGAGACGACCTAGGAGTCACTTCCTAGTACTACATTTAAACTGTATTAATTTGGCCGAGTACGACCTCGATCAAATTTTGGCGCCGTTGCCGGGGATCATCAATTCTGCATTTAGGGTTTTAGTGTGTGTGTGTGTGTTTCTGGTGTGTGTGTGTGTGTGTGTGTCTGTTCTGGTGTGTATGTGTTTCTGTGTTTCTATTTTGTTTGTGTTAGTGTTGTTTTTGCTTTATGTTCTGTGATTATTGATCATTGTTGCAAGTGGTAGACAAGCAAAGTAGCATTCGAGTTAAGCTGAGAATTTCACTCTGATAACCAATGGAACAGTAACTTGAATTGGCCTGCCTGCTTCCTATATCAGTTCCTATTTTTAATTGTGTCTTGCTATAATTGTGCTTCGAGCTATTTTTTTCTTGCATATTTGGTTGTGCTGATCAATTCTGCAGGTCCACTTAAGGTACTCAGCAAGCAATTCGTGGATACCAGAGGAACAGCAAGCAACAGGAACAACATGAACAGTAACTAGTTTTTCTGAATTATTTGTGATTTTTGGTTTTGATAGCTAGACCTGTTATTTTTGCTTGAATTTTTGTGTGGTAACTTCTTTTAGCCTATATTTGCGTGGAAAAATACCAAAAGCACCTAAAGTATTCCAGATTCTGAAGGGAAAAAAATTTTGGATTCCAATTTTTGCGATAACTTCAAACTGTCATAACTTTTGATCCGACCGTCAGAATTGGACATATTATATATGCTTTTGGGGTAGAAAAAAAAGATCTAGCCAACCCAAGCGCTAAGCAGCCTAGCCACCGTTGGATTTTCAAAAAAAGCCTGTTTTCTATTTTATTTTTATTTTTGAAGTTTTATTTTCCTATTTTTCTAAACTTTCTTAATTTGGTTTATATAGTTATCCTTTGAATTAGGTTTTGAAATTTGGTGTGCTGTCTTTTCATGATTTTAGGGTGTTGCTCACAAAATTTCAGCTCATTTGGACTTCATTTGAGTATAGCTCTAGTTTTATCTCTCTTTATGCTTGTCTGCCAAATGCTTGTTATGTTGCATATATAGTGCATGACTAGAGGCAATCCAGGAGACTTACAACCCTTTGATCCTGAGATAGATAGGACCTACCATAGATTAGTTAGGAATTCTAGGCAATTTTCATTAGATTTTGTAACCTTAGATAGTGTTAGCTTGAATTCTGAGCATTCTGCTTCCACCAATTTTAATTCTGTGCATACCATTTCTGATTCTGATTCTGCTGATCATATTAATACTGACAACAATATGGCTCAACCTCCACCTCGTGAGAGGACTCTTAGGGAGCTGGCTGCACCTGATTTTACCTATGAAAGCTTGTGCATTCAGTACCCTGATGAGGATGTCCCATATGTTCTAAAAACTGGACTAATACACTTGCTCCCTAAGTTTCATGGTCATGTAGGAGAGTGTCCACATAAGCATCTGAAGGAATTCCATATAGTCTGTTCCACAATGAAACCTCCAGATGTCCCTGAAGATCACATTTTCTTAAAGGCATTTCCACATTCATTGGAGGGAGTGGCAAAGGATTGGTTGTATTACCTTGCTCCCAGATCCATCACTGGTTGGGATGACCTTAAGAGAATGTTTCTGGAGAAATTTTTCC
>PYAF01002101.1:59814-78523 GCA_007407185.1 Glycine tomentella
GTGATAGCTTGAATACAAAAATCAGCAATGTACTCTATGTTGAAGGCTTGAAGCACAATCTACTTAGTATAAGCCAATTATGTGACAAAGGCTATAAAATTTCATTCAATCAAGATTGCTGCATAATTTGTGATGGTAAAAGTGGAGAGGTAATTCACATTGGCAAAAGGAAAGGTAACATTTACTTGCTTTCTATAGAACATGCATTATTTCACAAGACCACATGCTTAATGAGTAAGTTAGATGAAACATGGTTGTGGCATAGGAGAGCTAGCCATATTAATATGCATCATATAAATAAACTCATTAAGAAGGACTTAGTTATTGGTCTACCAAAACTCAAATTTGAGAAGGACAAATTATGTGATGCATGTCAAAAGGGGAAACAAACCAAAATCTCTTTTCAAAATAATAACATTGTTTCCACCTCAAGACCACTTGAACTATTGCACATTGATTTGTTTGGTCCTTCAAGAACTATGAGTTTAGGTGGTAATTACTATGGACTTGTTATTCTAGATGATTACTCTAGATTCACATGGACTTTGTTTTTGAAATCCAAGAGTGATGCTTTCCATTCTTTTAGAAAATTAGCCAAACTTGTTCAAAATGAGAAAGATTGTAAAATTATCTCAATTAGAAGTGATCATAGTGGAGAATTCCAAAATGAACATTTTGAAAAATTCTGTGAGGAAAATGGAATTAACCACAACTTTTCAGCTCCAAGAACACCCCAATAAAATGGTGTTGTGGAGAGGAAAAACATATCACTTGAAGAAGGTGTTAGAACACTTCTAAATGAGACAAATTTACCAAAATATTTTTGGGCTGATGCAGTAAGTACTGTTTGCTACACTTTAAATAGATTACTCATAAGACCCATATTGAAGAAAACACCTTATGAGTTATACAAAGGAAGAAAACCCAATATTTCTCATTTGAGAACTTTTGGCTGCAAGTATTTTGTTTTAAACAATGGAAAAGAATCACTAGGAAAGTTTGATGCAAAGGCTGATGAAGCCATATTTCTTGGATATTCATTGCAAAGTAAAGCATATAGAGTTTTCAACAAAAGGACCATGTGCATAGAAGAATCTGTCCATGTAATTTGTGATGAATCTAACCCCTCAAAAGAGGAAAATGATTGTGATGAAGATGCAGGTCAAATAGAGCAAAATGTTCAGCTTGAGAAAATGTCTATCAATGAAAAGGATGAACCTAGTGCTAAAGAAGGTTCATCAACACCAAATCAAAGGCCTAAAGAATGGAGAACCACAAGAGATCTTTCACTAGACAATATCATTGGTAAAGTATCAAAGGGAGTCTCTACTAGATATTCTCTTAGAAATTTATGTTGTGACATGGCCTTTGTATCTCAAATTGAACCAAAAGATATAAATCATGCCTTGCAAGATGAACATTGGTTGCATGCCATGCATGATGAACTGAATCAATTTAAAAGAAATGAAGTTTGAGAACTTGTTCCAAGACCTTCATCAGTCAAGCCTATTGGTACAAAGTGGGTTTTTAGAAACAAACTTGATGAAAGTGGAATCATAGTTAGAAATAAGGCTAGATTGGTTGCTAAAGGTTACAACCAAGAGGAAGGCATTGACTATGAGGAAACTTTTGCTCCAGTAGCAAGACTAGAAGCTATTAGGCTATTACTTGCATATGCATGCATAATGGGTTTCAAACTTTTTCAAATGGATGTCAAAAGTGAATTTTTGAATGGTTACATAGAGTAGGACATATATGTTGAACAACCTCTAGGTTTTTCTGACTTTAAACATCCTAATCATGTTTTTAAACTTAAAAAGACCCTCTATGGTCTGAAACAAGCTCCAAGATCATGATATGAAAGATTGAGTAAGTTCTTACTTGATCAATCTTTTATAAGGAGCAATGTTGATAAAACCTTGTTCATCAAAAGACACAAGGATGAGATTCTATTGGTTCAAATATATGTTGATGATATTATTTTTGGTTCAATTAATCAAAAGCTTTGTAAAGAATTTTCTGCAGCTATGCAAAGTGAGTTTGAGATGTCTATGATGGGGGAATTAACATTCTTTCTAGGACTTCAAGTTAAACAAATGAAGGATGGTACTTTCCTCAATCAATCAAAGTATTGCCTTCAAGTAATTAAGAAGTTTGAAATGGAGAAAAGCAAAGATGCTGTAACTCCTATGGCAACTTCTACATACCTTGATTCAGATGAAAAAGGGAAGAAGGTAGATGAATCCAAATATAGAGGAATGATTGGGTCTTTATTGTATTTGACAGCTAGTAGACCAGACATTATGCTTAGTGTTTGCTTGTGTGCAAGATACAAAGCTAATCCAAAAGAGTCACATCTTACAGCAGTCAAGAGGACCATCAAATACCTCAAGGCAACACCCAAAGTTGGGCTATGGTATCCTAAAGGTGCATCAATAAATATTGTTGGATATTCTGATTCTGATTTTGCAGGATGCAAGCTTGATAGGAAAAGCACAAGTGGAACTTGTCATCTCCTTGGAAGCTCACTCATTTAATGGCATTGCAAGAAAAAAACTTGTGTAGCTTACTCAACTGCAGAAGCTGAGTATATTTCAGCTGGAAGTTGCTGTGCACAAAGTCTATGGCTCAAGCAACAATTGCAAGATTATGGAGTTGATCTAAAGGAGATACCATTGCTTTGTGATAACACAAGTGCTATAAATATTTCAAAGAATCCTGTCATGCATTCAAGGACCAAGCACATTGAGATTAGACATCATCGCATAAGAGATCATGTGCAGAAAGGTAACATCAAGGTAGAATTCATTGATACCCATAATCAACTTGTTGATATATTCACTAAGCCTTTGCCAAAAGATAGATTTTATACACTTAGAAACATGCTAGGCATTCTTGATGAAAGTAACATAACTAGCTTGTTTAATACATGATTCTTATGACAAATAAAAGCCTCAATGCCACATTTATCATTGAATGATTGAAAATTCATATGAAGTTGTAAAAATACTCTATTTCTGATACATTGACTGGAATAATCGATTACACTACGGGTTAATCGAATAAAATCATTAAAAATCACTTTCAGTGTGCAAATTGTGCTCAAGTAATCGATTACGACAAGTTGGTAATCGATTATTTTTCATATTTCAGAAATTATGCTTCACTGGAATAATCGATTACCACTCGGGATAATCGATTACATTGATCAAAATTCATTTTATAACTATGTGTCTCACTGGAATAATCGATTATTGGAAGCTTGTAATCTATTACACTTAAGTTTAGGATTAATGGTCTCTCTAGAGTAATCGATTACCACTCGGGATAATCGATTACACAAAGCTCTGATACTTGAATAATTCCCAAGTCTATGTATATAATCGATTACATGTCATCTTCTACCTCTATCTGATAGGTATGTAATCGATTACCATATGGAATAATCGATTACTGTGTGTAAATTTTGTGTGCAATTTGTACTGGAGTAATCGATTACTTAACGAAATAATTGATTATTCATGTTGTTGCACGTGTTCTGACAATTTTTTCTGAAAAATGTAACTGCCCAATCCAAGTTAAAAGCAAACCCAAGGCCATTAACTATCACCAACAGCTAGATTTTTCAAAATTATGGACGTTGGACGTCTATTGGGTGCCTACATATAAGTACAATGCTTCATCAAAATCATTTGCAACCTTGTCTTCCTCTCCTTCTCTAAATCCTCTCTGTTTTCTGCATTTTTTCTGTGTCCCAAAACTACTATCCTAAGCCATGTCAAATCCCACTCCTAAGAGAGTTAGAACATCCAAAAGGAAGGCTGGTGAATCTTCTTCCAATCCACCACCACCTCAGCCACCAAATAGACTTGACATGTGGTTTTCCACAGAGTTTGATAAAATGAACTATCTACATTTCAATGCCACTAAACCAGTAGCCTCCCCCAAATAACTTGAACTAGATTGTTTTATTAGGAAAGGGTTCCAATTCCCAGTTTTCTTTGAAGCCCAAGGGCTAAGAAGATTTCTAGAGATGAAGGGTACCTTCTACCTTGATTTAGTGAAGGTGTTTTACACCTATTTGAAAGGCTCTATGCAAGGGGACATGATGTCCAAAGTCAAGGGAGTGGCAATGAAGATTACTCCAAAAATTTGGGAGTCTATGGCTGGGGTAATATGTGAGGGGGCTAAGAGGTTCGATGAAGAACCAAATGGCTATAGCAAGATGGACACCTATAGGGAGATGCTCCATGACCCACACATGAGACTAAGGAGTAGATTGGGCACTGGACCCATGACTCCTGAGGATAGACTTTTACACTACATTATCACTTATGTAGTCACACCAAGGGCCATAAATCATGCCCAAGCAACAGATGAAGACCTTCAATTGGTCTATGGGCTGAAGAACAACATACCCATGAATTGGGTACTGATATTTGAGGAGATTATGCTCAAATCAAAGAGATTAGTTAACTACCCCTTTCCCTATCCTGTGCTGGTCTCAAGGTTTATTGACCACTTCAACATAGATGTTGAAAATGAAGTGGTTGATAATACCAACTCCTCCAACAGCCTCATCAAGGAAAAGCACATCACCAAGATGGGCATGAGGAAAACTCCAAATGGATGGATTATGGCTGCCCATGTTGTTGCTACTGCTGCTGAAGATCAAGTGGTTGCTGATTCAGAAGATGAGGAAAGGCAGCCTCAACAGCCCGCTTATTCTAAGTTTGAGTCCTTGTTGCTGGAAAAGATGAACACAATGCTGAAAATCCAAGAGGATTTCAAGGCTGAAACTCATGAGGCTTTAGAGGATATTAGGGAGAGATTAGATTCAATAGAAGCAAACATGAATGACAATGCCTCTATAGAATTTTAAATTTATGTTGTTTGTTTTCAGTTTTTAGTTCTTTTTTATGTTTTTAAATTCTGAACACTTTCAATTTTTCATGTGTATTGGCTTTCCATGTTTAATCTAATGGTTTTCATTCATTATCCGCTGTGCCTTATCTATTTTTTGACTTTTAACAAGCCAAATAGGGGGAGAAATGCTTGATTAAGGGGGAGTATTGCTTGATTAAGTATACCCTGGCTTATACTCTGTTTGCCCCTGTTTTCTGGTTCATTTTGTGTTAAAAAAATTGAATTGAATGAATGCTATATTTAGGGGGAGTTGTGATGATCAAAGGAAGCCAACTAATACATATGATTTGTAAATGAATGATATTTGGATCACAAATGATTTTAACACTTGTTCTTGGCAAAAGCATTGAAAATTTTTCAAGTTTGAAAAGCTTGAGGTTCTTCAAATTGATTCAAATAATTAAACTCCAAGCCTTACTGCTTAATCAACTGAAGATTTGGCATGTTTAAAGCCAAAAAGCGGGAGATTGTTGATTTAAGAGAGGAATCGCTTGAACAATGAGCATTGGATCAAGCTTGGTTTTGTGCTTTCAACATGCTTTGAAGTCTTGGTGATCAATTTGTGATTAATGTAAAAGGAAGAAGTATTTTCTGATGATCCATGTGGATAGCATTCATATCATTCATTTAGTTAATCAAATTGAGTTTCAATATATACAAGCATTTGGTAAATTAGTCAAGTTTAAATCTAAGTTTTTGGAAAAATAATTTCTTACTGATTTAATCGATTACACTAAGATAAGAATTGATTATTTTGTTCTTTGTGCCTTCTGGAAAACTTTTCAAGAACAATGTAATCGATTACGTATCGGATTAATCGATTATTTTAGCTATAATTTCATATAAACTGATATAATGAATACTTTAATCGATTACCAATAATTAGTAATCAATTACATAGGCTAAATAGGAAATATCATCTCTCTGTCTTAATCAATTATCAAAGATAGTAATCAATTACAGTATATGCCTATAATTAACATGTTATGCTGCATTAATCGATTACCAAATGTAGTAATTGATTACAAAGTACAAATTGTTTTATGAAGCCTTCTGACTTAATCGATTACCAAAATCCGTAATCGATTACATAATGTATTTCAAAAATAGGAGATTGTTGTCTTAATCGATTGCCAGACGGGATAATCGATTATTCTGTTCGTTGCTCAAACCCACAACATCTATTGAACAGTTTAATCGATTACAGTCTTGAAATAATCGATTACATATGCGAATTAATCGATTACAGGAGCGTATGTAATCGATTACTGACGGTTAGAAAGCTTATTATAAATAGAACCCATGCTCAGCTTTTTCACTAACTTGATCAATTCGTATACTGAGCATTCTAAGGCTTTCAAAACATTCTTGTAGTGATTTTTCTGGGTTCATTGAGCTCTTGCTTTCACCAAACTCTTATGGGTTCTTGAGGGATTAGTGAAGCAAGATTTTCTTTTTCAAAGCTTGAGGAAAAAGATGTTCTAAGGTTGAAATCATTCTTCTACCTGGTGAAATCATTCATATGCATATTGTTCATTGAATCATCAGGTGACTTCTTTCCTAAATCTTTGAAGTTGTAATTCTATTTTGATTTTTTGGTTTTGGTTTGTCTATTATAAATGGGATTCTTGCTTGTAATATAGAGATAGAGTTTCTCTAGGGGAATTACTGAGTAGTGTTCTCAGTGGGTTGTCTCTAAGAATCTAATAGTGTTTTAGATTTCTGAACTTTATCTAGGGTTGATAAAGAGAGGCTTTGTAATAACTTGTAAGAACTGAAATTTACAATAGTGGAACTCCATTCTAGTGTTGAGTGGAAGAAAACTTGATGTAGCTTCATAGTGTTTGAAGTGAACCAGTATAAATCTTTGTGTGTTGTTCATATTCTATCTATTTGCTATATTTTATCTTTTTTGTTTGTGAGTTCTTGTTATCAACCAAATTCTTGAGGTACTACATATTTTGGGTTGAGCTTTGGATTGAATAAAGGTTCTTGGTTTCAAAGGTGATAAAGATCCAAAAGGGCAAAACTCTGATTTTGATCAAGAAAATTTTTAAATTACCAAGCCTAACCAATTCACCCCCCCTCTTGGTTAAGTGTGAAGTGTTCCCATATTTTACAACTAGCACCTCATACAATATATTACTCGATCGACCATCACTCAATGCCTTTAGAGTCATAATCTCCATACCACATCTTGTGATGAAGTTCCAATCCAAGTAGGGTTTGGTTATAGTTGTCCTTGTGAACCAAAAGGCAACTGGAGAATGTTATATGGCGAGTCTAAAACTTACTCATATAACTAAAGCGGAGTACAAAACGATCAAATGGTAACACTGGTTGACATAGAAGATGGCAATCCTTGGATCTGGATCCAAGAGCTGAAGAAGACCTGAGGGTGAAGCCAAATGAAAAGACTCAACCTTATCAATTAGGCTAAAAAGAGGGATAAGTGACCTATCTTGGCACCCAGTTAGAAGAAAGAGATCAATTGCTCATAACTTAGGTGTTAAATGCAAATGTTGATCTATTCGCATGGTCAGCATTTGACATGTCGGGTATTGACCCTAATTGTCATTGCCATCGCCTAGCAATATGCCGATGAAAAGAAGAGAAAAGTACGAGAGGAATGACGAAAGGCTATATAGGAAGATGCTACAAAGCTATTCACTATTTGTTTTATTCGAGAGGTCGACTACTCAACTTGGTTATCAAATGTTGTCATGGTCAAAAAATCAAATGGCAAATGGAGGATGTGCACTGACTACACCGATCTCAAAAGGCATGCCCAAAAGATGTTTATCCCTTACCTACTATAGATAAACTAATGGACAGGGCAGTAGGAAACCGCCTACTCAATTTTTTGAACGCGTATTTGGGGCACAACAAAATACAGATGCACCCTAGAGATTAAGAGAAGACAACTTTCATAATCGAGCCCGTATTTCTATAGGGTCATTCCTTTTAAGCTAAAAAATGCAAGAGTCGCCTACCATCACTTGATGGACAAGGTTTTCTGGAACAAGATTGAAAGAAACATGGACATATATGTTAACGATATGGTGGTTAAGTCCAAAGAGGCTGAATCACATGAACATGATTAGCATAAATCTTCGTGGAGCTCATAAAACACAACATGTGACTCAATCCTAAGAAGTGGATGTTCTGTGTAGAGGGAAATTCCTAGGGTTAATACTCTCCCACAGAGGGATATAGGCAAACCCTGACAAATGCAAAGATGTCATTAAGATGAGAAGTCTAAAGAATCTTAAGGACATCCAAAGGCTCACAGGCCGAATAACACCTATAACAAGATTCCTTCCTAGAAAGCCAAAAAGGCTAAGCCTATCATGAATTTGTTGAAAAAGTAAAAAAAAAAGTGGGATCAGGAATGTGAAGAAACTTTCCAAGACTTAAAGCTAACTCTAGCTACACCACCATTACTAGCAAAGTTGGATATATAAAAAGGTTAATTGTGTATCTCTTGGTTTCTTACGAAGCCATGACTGATGTAGCAGTCCAAGACCATGAAGGCAATCAACTTTCCATTTACTTCGTCAGTTGAGTCCTTCTTGAAGTTGAAATAAGATACTAGTTTATTGAGGAAGTAGCCTTGGCACTGATTCTCCCATCTAGGTGTCTCCGGCAATACTTTCAAAATCACTGATTACTAGTCAGGACTGATTGTCCAACAACGAAGGTACTGACAAAACTCGAGCTTGCAGGAATAATGATGGCTTGGTCTATATAGTTGTTGGAATTTGACATTCACTACGAGCCAAGAGGACCTATAAAAGCACAACACTTTGTGGACTTCATAAATGAGCTACATCTGACCAACCACTTTGAATATCAATGGTGGATGCTACATGTGGACTTCACAAAGGATGCAGTGTTGAAAATCCTATATAAAGGACCAAACTAGATAACCTTAGAAAAATTCCTTAAATTTGGCTTCAAAGCCTTCAGCAATCAAGCCGAATACCTTTTAGCCAGCTTAAGATTAGCCAAAGAAGTTGGTACGAAAAAGGTCAAATGCTAGTGACTTGAGAGTGGCATCCCAACATATCAATGAAGAGTACCAAGTCAAAGAACCTTAACTCTTGAAGCATTATCATGCTTTCAAGAGGCTGAGAGATGATTTCAAAGATGTGCAGGTGAGACACATTGGCCAAGAGAATAATGAAAGAATCAAAAAGTTGGCTAGATTAGCAGGCAACTGAAAGCCTGGACAATTGCAAACACTAATTTAGGAAACCTTGGCGGAACCAAGCATCTATTTGAATGAGTTAATGAACATATCCACGGGAGAAAAATGATGGATGGAAGACATAATTGAATACCTTACCAAAGGCACCTTTCTAGAGGACAAGTTGCAAGTTAAATCAATAAGGACTAAGGCAGTCAGATTCACCATAATGGACAATGATCTTTATATACATGGATTCTCAACACCATAACTCAAATGCCTAACATAAGACCAAGTCGAGTACGTGATTGGAGAGTTGCATGAGGGAATCTTTGGAGCCCACTCAAGAGACCGAACAATGGAAACCTGAGTACTTAGGGCTGGATATTATTGGCCAACCTTGAAAATAGATTGTGTTGAATTTGTATGAAAATGCATACAATGTCAAAGGAACGACAATCTTATCCACCATCTAGCTGATGAGTTGCATATTCTTGCATCCCCCTAACCTTTCGCCATGTAAAAAAGGGACTTACTTAGACCTTTCCCTCCTTCCAAAGGACAGTGCAAGTTCTTGTTAGTAGCAATTGATTACTTTATAAAATGGATAGAGGTTTGACCTTTAGCCAATATATTGACTCAAAACGTGCAAAATTCCTATGGAATAACATTTTAACTAGAGTTGGTATTTCACACACAGTGATAACAGATAATGGGCTACATTTCATTGACAATAAGCTAAATGAATTCATGGAAGGAATGAGGATCAAACATCAAGTAACATTAGTTGAACATCCTCAGACCAACAGATAGGTCGAGGGTGCCAACAAAGTCATCTTAAGCAAGGTGAAGAGGCTTATGGACATAAAGGGAGTATGGGTCGAAGAATTGTTAGAATTCTTATGGGGATATCGTTGCATGCTATAATCAACCAATAAGGATAAACCTTTTCGATTAAAATATGGGACCGATGCGTTGATCCCAATAAAGAGAGAAGAACCTTCCTTTCGACAATTGCGCTATGATGAAGCCAGAAACATCGACACCCTGAGGGTAGAACTCAACCTCATTAAGGAAACAAAATCTTTGAAATTAAGCTTTCAAACTAGAGGAAGTCTCTAGCAAGACCATACTGTTAACCTGGAACTCAGCCTACCTTAAGTTTTATTATAGTTAAGATATGTATTCACTGATGTACTCCTTTTCCTTGCTGGACTTTTTTCTTCTAAGAATGTGAAAGGATTTTTGCTGAGAAAGTTAATTGAGGACCCCCCCCCCCAATTAAATCAATGAATACAAGGATCCAATTGAAACCATAGCTTGTTACTTACTTTTAAATTACAAGGTTTCTGTCCCGAGTACTCCTACTCAGCTAAGGATGTACCTTTCACTAATTTACAAGGTTTTCCTTTTGAGTACTCTTAATCTTCATTAATTTACAATGTTTCCCTCCCAAGTATCCCTAGTTGGCTAAGGATGTGCCTTTCGTTTATTTACAAGGTTTTCTTCCTAAGCTCACCCACTCGACCAACAAAGTACAACTTAAAAATTAATAATGATTCCTCATAAGCAACCTTAGGCTAAGGTTTCCTTACCAAACACATATATTCAACCAAGAACAACCTTATTTGGCTAAGGTTTCCTTCTGGAACACTTATAAAAATGAACAATAGTTCCAATCTATTGTTGCCATGTCGAGAAGACATTCTCGTCTGAGTTCCGCTGAAATATTACTTTTAATTACCTTAACCTAATCAAAACAACTGCATTCAAACATAGCAACAATATGAGTTATCTAAGTTAGAAAGATTTTGAAAATAAATAAAATGAGTACTTCATTAATCCAAAGAGAAATTACAAAATTAAAACAATAACAAAAAAGGCTCTAACAATTGGACATTACAAAGAAAAGGATCCAATCATCACTAACCAAACCCTTGGTTGTTAACCTCATCATTACCCTTGGAAGCTTCAACTTCATCGCCAGAAGCCACCTCATTCATAACAGTTTCGGGGGAGGGGGGGAGGAGTTGGTGTTCATCTTGAGCGAGGAGTCTTGTTAAGGAAGTCGTTAATAGACATAAGTTTCCCATCATGCACATCCTTGTAGAAATAAAAAATGACATCCTCTAGAATGGTGAACCTATGTTTTACATGACATATAGCTTTTTTGAAACCAACATTGTGTTCCTCAATCACCTTTATCCTAGCACTTCTCACAAGAACTTCATATTCACCCCTAGCCCTATCCCTCTCCCTTTCAAGTTTTTCCAAAACAACATCAAGATTATTAATCTCACCCTTAAGGTCACTAATCAAGTTAACACTCCTCTTCAGTTTTCACTTCCAAGAAGCATCCCTCTCACTAAGCTTTTTCACCTTAGCCTTTAGACCTTCATTATCAATACTGAACAGGAGGTTTGCGACAAGCAACTGATCCTTCTCAAACTTCATCGCCTCTAAGGACTTCTTCAGCTTTTCGATCTCCTGGTCAAAAGAAAACTTTTGCAAGACCATGTGTCGTGCAACAACAGTCACCCTAGCCTGAAGATCACGATACATAGTCCAATTTGAGACATCATCAACATTTTTTAGTATATCCTTGTCAAGAGTCAAAACAACATTGTTCAAAATGATGTTTTAAGAATAATATGTGTTATTAAAAAATCTATCACCAAAGAATAGGAGAGAGAATCAAGAGACCCCAAAGGAGGAATGTTGAACCGATGAAGAGTTGGTTGTTGAAACCTCTTGCTTGGCTGATCTTCATGTTGCCAAGACAGTAACCGAATCATTACCAGCATTTACGTAAGCTTCATTGAAGGCATCCTTCCCAACAAATTTGAGAATATCTGAAAAGAAAACTTTTAAGTAAAAAAAATCAAAAAATCAATTCAAAATCTCAAAAAGAAAGAAGAGGTACCCAACAAGTCCTCCATTAAAGTAGAAGACTTGTGTAAAGAAACAATCTCTTTGGCTGACAACCTTCAAGGGAGCTTTGCAACAAGATTTAGGTTACGCTTCTCATCTTCAATCATAAAAGTCTCGGGAAAGTCATCGTACCTCCTTTGCATGACTAGAATAAATTCAAGACTCTTCCTTAACTCTCGAACCCACTACAACAAATCGTGTCAATTTTCAAAAACCTAAAAAACAAAATAACTTTCTTTACTTAAGCAACATACTTAAGCACAAATATAAAATCATTCGCCAACTAAATCAACATACCTCATCAGTCTTGAAATGATTGGAAAAGTCAGGGTAATCAGGTTGGGGGGGGGGGGCAATGTCCAACCCAATGTTAAGATCTTCAGGCATTTTTTTCTGATTGAACTACAGACATTTATCTGATTGATTTGCAAGCATTTCATCTAATAGATTGGACAATCATCATACATGTTTCCAAAACCCATGAGGCATTGTAACTTCATAAAAAAAAAATGTATTCCAATTCATGTATTCAGTACAAAGAATCATTCATGAAAAATCAGAATTACAAAAAATCAAAAAACAACACAAAAATGGAATCATGATTTCGTTGTGTGTCTAAAATTTGATACCCATGATTCCGTTGTGTTTTGGGGAAAAAATCAAAATCATGTTTTCACTATGATTTTTAACAAACATAAACATGATTTTGTTGTGTTAAAAAATACCAAGTTGGGTGGTATGAGGGAGACAAGAAAGAAGATAAGAGTTGAAGTGATGGAGAAATGAGAAATGAGAAAGGAAGAAAGAAGGGTTAGGTGTGTTATGAAAGAGGGAGGAAGGGAGAAGGGTTGGGGATGTAGAAAAAAAGGAAGAAGATAAAATGATAAAATTGCTCTGGCTCACATTGCCATTAACAATTTAGGTAATAGAAATAGTTATTCCCTTTCTCTTGAAACTTAGTTGAAAAATCCCTACAAGGCCCAAATTAAGAAACCATGTGTCATCCACCCATTGTAAGGCCCCATGTCTTGTAGCCTTAAACATTATTTTATGGGTTCATTTAACAGTGTCAGTCAACCATACACAGAAAGCATGATCTGGGTTGTTGTGCTGGGGATTCACTCCAATTAATTGAATTGGATTCAAAGCATAGTAGAGAAGGACAAGTAAGCTGAGTCACACTCATTAAAGTTGGCATTCTCGATATCAACATGTACCAATAGCAATCCAACTAGTGTGACAAAATGTTCCCCGATTTTGCACTTGAAAACATAGCCACAATGACAGCCTTCATCATTTATCTCTCTTCTAGCTAGTACATCCCCCTCCTAGTCATATACTTATATTTATATAATATTTATTTATAAATTAAAAGTATAAATTAGTGACACTTCAATACTTGAAAGAACAAAAAAAATAATTTAGTATTTGAATATATAAAAAATATGACAATTATGTTTTGTCATTAAATTTTATGAAATTATTTTCTCATTAGATTGTACTGTTAGTTTAAATGTGATATAATGATAAAATTTCTAGAACCAATTCAATATTAAATTATATAATATGATATAATTATTATATTTTTTTACATATTCAGATACTAAATCAAATTATATTTAGAGATTGAAATTATGACCAATATATATATTTGGGGATCAAAAATTCAAAATAGTCATTTACCAATATTTTTTTCTTATATTTAGTTTTTTATTTTATTTATTTCATTTAAAGGAAAAGCACATTTTTATGGGTAGCTAGCTAGGCACTAGTTAGGAACACGCACGAATTACTTGTTGTGGTCCTGTTACTTGTTGGGTTATGAGCCATTGAGTCTACAAGCATTCTACTTCTAAAATGTGGTGCACCTTTGTGGGTGGAAAATTCGGTGAATTCTAATATAAAGTACCAAGACACTTTCTCACTAGTGAGGAAGTATTTCTTACCTGCTACAATAGGTTGGTCACCAAAAAAATAATAAAAAGTATTTTTTTATTTTAAAATGAAATTATATAAAAATTATAATAAAATATTTTTTATTCTTTCTCTTTCTCTTTCTCATCTTTCTCTTTCAACACCCACCCCACCATGCCAATGACCTTTCCTATGTCATCCGTCATCAACCATGTCTTCCACCACCGCTATGCTTCTTCCACCTCAGCCGCATCGAAACCCTCCCAACCTCATCTATTGTGCGAAAAAAAACAAAATATTGTTGAACTTCCACCACCGCCTCCCCTTCCCCTCGAGTTGTCGACCACTTCGTCTACCACCTCTACGGAGCTCCATGCGGCTCTCCCTCCGCCAACTACATCTTCCTCCACCAGACCAAAACTTCTTCTCCAGCGACGACGGTTTCTACTGCTTATCCGCCTCTTCGTTGGCAACAACTCCCACCACCACCACCATGTCAACAACCTTCCTGCGCCGCTGCCACTCTTCTACTTCTTTCATTTTCCCTCTCCCTGCAACAACGTTTCTTTTTCTAGATCTGAGATTTGGGATGAATTAGTTGTTTATTTTTGTGAGATTTGTTAATTTTAAATTAGTAATTTGAGGTTTTGAAATTCTGAATTGGTATTTAGAATGAACGAAAGGTGGTAACCTTCTTTGATTTCAAACCTAATACTATTGGGGCTATTCCTAGTACCATCATATGGTTGGTGTTTGCCAACAGTAAGCCTCAAAGTTTTTCTGAGGAAAACTGATTCATGTTCCAATCATTCATTATTCTGAGCATAGTTTAGAAATTTAAGAAACCTTCACGCGAAGCAGAATTTTGTAAAACCAATTTTAGTAATTATATACTTAAAATCAATTTTGATTGCAAAATTTAAATAACACTATGTATTAAAATAAATTCTGAATTTGTTAATTTGGAATGAATGAAATGTGAGATTTGCAATAACGAAAGAAGTCACCGGCAGAAAACGAACAGTGATTGATAGTTCTTCGGCAAGTATACCGATCGTACAAGTAATAAAGTGAAAGTAAAGTATCGTTCCCACGAGGATTAAGCAAACCAATCATTATTATCGCTATTCACTCTAAGTTGGACGAACCGATTTTATTAAAATCAATGATTTTTAGCAACAAGTGCAGAGAATTGCTATTAAAAAGAACAAAACCAAGAACACTGATAAATCGATTGTTTAGAATTTCAATGATTAAAAACTGTAGCCAAGTATATTTCACCTCTGATCCCCCTTGTATAGATTGAATCAATCCAATAATAATCTAACTCACTTATCTCAAACAATTCATTTTCTCCAACACATCTAATTAACCCCTAATGTCTTAGTGATGTTAATCCTTTAATCCAATTGGAACCCTAATGTCTTAGGAACTTTGTTCAGATTAAGCATTAATTACAATGAATCATGCACGTTTGCAATTAAAACAAGCCTATGTCTAGATCATGCAACAATTGGTATTTCACCCCTGTCAAAGCTAAGATTTCAATATATCTACTGCAACCCTAACTCTCTAATTTCTATGGGTGATCAAGTCATGCAACAATATAACATTCCAATCAAGATGAAACAAAGATAAATTGAAATAAACTATCAAAAGGATGATTCAATTGAATTCAAAGGTTCACATTGGATCCATAAACTTGACTACAAAAAGGAACTTAGCCAGACATCTCTGGCTTAAGCATAACTGTCAAAGATGAAAAAGAATTAAGAAGAAGAGGAAGAAGAAGAAAAATGTTGCGATCAATATCTCTTCTATTGTTCCCCTTCTCACTTTCTGCGCCTCCTTTCTTTCTGCCTTTTCTTTGTATTCTTCGCCTCCTTTCATAAAACCCTGATTCCTCCCTTTCTATGCATCCAATCACAGTAATCCACCTCAGCAGTGTAAGTGTCGCGCCCTTGGCGTCGTACTGCGCCAGTGGCGCCAAGTAATAGAGAGATCAGGATTCATGGTGCTTTTGGCGCCAGTACCGCATCATTGGCGTGGTAAAACAACAACTGAACTCTTTTAAATCTTCTCCTTTTCAAGTAACTTTTCTACAAAACAAGATAAATTCAGTGAAAACAAGTCTAAGCATGAATTGTCAATATTTATCATACTTACGCATATTTTTTTGTTCTATTTATATTAAATCAATGCTCTTTTAAACCTTGAAACAACATCTACTGAAGGCATAACAGTGATGGGGAAGAGTTGATGAAATTAGGAAGAAAAAGAAAAAAAATTATCATAAGGAAAAAATTTCAAATAAATTAAAAAAAATTTGATTGAATAAGTATTCCTTATTTCAAACCTGATACCTAATAAACTAATAACCTTTCTCCATTAGAATATAATTTATCTTTTTTTTTGTTTATTTTTTTATTATGTTTTTCTTCTAAGTAAATAACCTGTTATTACATATAAATTTAAATATTCCATATGTGTACCTTAAACGAACCAACTTCATATTAGAATCTCCCGCAAGATTCACTCAGATCATTAGTCAAACCAATTTAATGCAAAGAGATAGAAGGGAAGGACAATCCAATTCAACACGTATCCTTGGTTGGAATCATATATATATACTCACGTGTGTGTCCCCCCTTACCATTGGCGTGGGAAAATAACAACCTTCATTTTAAGTGTGATTGGACACTAATAATGTTATAGAAATTAAAAAAATGTTACATGATCCATTATGATATTTAATACCTAAAAAGAGAAAAAGAAAAGAAAAAAAAATATAAATAAATAGAATTTATGATATAATAAAAAAATGAGAACATTAAAGAAATATTTAAAATAATAAAATATTTATATATTATTGTTAATAAAAATTATATTTCTCTACAAGTATTTCAGAATTTGGACTAAATAAATTTCTTTTCAAATATTTATAAGAGAAAAAATAAAAAATTATAAGTAAAAATTAAATTATACAGAACATAAATTAATTTATAACATTTCTCTAATTTCTTCAAAATTTTATTTTAATTTATTTATAATTTAATTTTAACTTATAATGATATATATTTTCTTTTTTCTTTTTTATTCACTTATCAGTATTTATGAAAAAATTTATCTGAACATATTATCTTTTAGTTTTAACTTATCGTTGTTTTTTAATCTTTATAAATTGAACGGTATTATTTTTAGTCTTTAAATTGATCTTTTTATTTCTGTAAGTGTATCAAATATGGCTTTTGTAATTCAAAAAACAATTTTCTCTGTGGATCCTTTATTTATGAAAATAAAGATAGCATATATGACGTCTTTTTATTTTTTATTGATGAAAGACAAAGAATCTCGATCTTATGGGTCACACCATTTTGATTATTCCCCTTGAAAACGTATATTCTTCAATTTTAAAGACTAAAAACATATTAATTATTTTATTTTATTATTTTGTATTCCATAGAACACACAATTTTATTTTATTAGTTGTCTTCTTTCCTGCACTTTTAAAGCATCATCAAATACTTAAAGTGGGTGTAGCTTAGTTGACAATACACACTACACACTGAGTTTGTGGAGAAAAATATATATTTGATTATGGCATAATACATTCTTAGAAAGGAGTGAAGAATCTTTAAAGTGATTAAGGTTATTGTTAATAAAAAAAATCATAAACACATTGAAACTGTTTGTTATATTTTCACCAATAACTGAAAATCAAGGTATTCTATATGCTTACATTAATCAATATAATTTTTGCCAAGGGGTCAGGACCGATCTAGAAATGCAAAGGAGGGGCTAAATTTGTATGACACGATCATTTAAATATTAATTTTAATAAATAATTATTCAATGAATAATACATTTTACAAAAATATTTATTATTAGTATGTGTAAAATTAGAGAGAAGATTTATTATTAGTAAAACTTTATCAAATCAACAACTATTTTCTTATTATTTTCTCTTATATAATAAAAAATTTCTTTAATTTTTTCTGTTATATAGGAAAAAAGTGTTGATTCAATCCGTACGAACAAATTCAAATATTAAAATACACCAACAAATAAATTATTACAATTATATAAAAGCCAGCTTATCCGTACGCAGTGGCCTATGATTATTCTTGGATTATGACTTGGTCCAATCTCGTTCATTTAGTACAAAGGTTAGGTTTTAAGATATTTTGAAAGTTCTATTTATAGTTAGTTTCAATAAACATTTCAACAAATACCAACTAATTTATATTATAATATCTTCTTGCTTTTATGCGTGCTTTTATTGCATGTATATGCATATTTCTTTATTAATTTGCATAGCATATTTTCTTGATCCATGTTATTACTCTCCTCTTTTTTCAAAGTAGGAAAAACATTTCAACTTTTTAAAATGATAGAAACCAATTTGAACGGAATAGAGAAAGCAAATAGATAGGAATTTAGAGCACCACAGCTTTTTTGAAAATCTACATCACCATGCGTAATTATTTAGAATTAATTACAATGATATAGTTTTTTTTTTTTCCATTTTATTGTAATTTGAGCAATACACAAGTGCATCTGCTTGGGCAAGAGGTACCCAAGAAAGACGTTTTTAGATATTTGGGATCAATGTTGCAAAAAGGTGGGGAGATCGATGAGGATGTAAGTCATAGAATTAAAGCAGGGTGGATGAAATGGCGGAGTGCATCGGGACTTTTGTGTGACCGCAAGATTCCTATTAAGCTAAAAGGAAAATTCTATAGAACAGCT
>PYAF01002101.1:78623-133172 GCA_007407185.1 Glycine tomentella
GGTTTAAACCCTTTAGTAGTTCTATGTTCCAGTTGTTCCCTGTTTTAATTCTTTGCTTCTTCTTTTCTCTTCTCCTCTCACCGTTCTTTTATTTTAACTCTGTTTCTCTCTTTTGCTTTTTTTCGATTTATCATTAGGTTCATCTACCACCGACCCCAATTAATTTGGGTTAAAGGTGCTGTTGATGTTGATGTTGATTGTAATTTGAGACTTCTTTAAAAGCATTTTTACTATATTTTATTTTGCAATGGCTATTTCCTCTCCCCCTTTTTTCTAAGGCACTCTTTTTAAATTTGTTTAACTACATTACCCTCTTACTGGAAAATAGACTCCAGAATTTATCTACACTCCCCTCTTATTGGAATCTAATTTCCGGAAGACAACTCTGTTAAAGAGGGAAGTAATCAGAACACACGGTATCAATTAGTGTCCGGAATGAGTGCATGAAGTGGTGGGGTTTGAAAACGGTCGGTCATAACGATTACAAAATATTTTTTTTGCAGTTTTGGGGTTTGAAAACCGTCAGTCATAATGATGTACAGAATATTTTGTTGCGGTTTTGGGATTTATTGGATTGTGGATAACATTTTGGTTTGCTGAGGTGTGATTTATTTGGTTAGCCAAAAAATCCAATGTTTTTAATTCATCCGTGCAAGAGTTGGAGCAAATAACAAAGAGGATAAACATTCATTTTTGGTTAATGAATCCGAAAGTATGCTTGGGTTTTATTGGCTGGGATGGATACATGTTGAAGTACATTGGATTAAACGATGTTTTGTTTGTTTGCGGTGATTTTTACGTTTGAGTTTTAAAAATAATAATCAGTTTTTAGTTTTAATTTCAAGAAAAATTTAAAATAATTTTTAAAACATGATTAATTTTAAATAAACTCATTTTAAAATTTTTTTATTGTATTAAAATTTGTTTAAAATATTTTTTGTGTGAAAGTGATGACAAAGATAATAAAAGTGACGTTAGACAACCAATGGTGATCATGGTGGCAATGACAATAGTAGCGGTAGCAGTGGTGATGATAGTGATGACGTAGTGGTGGTAACAACCAATGGTGATGATGATAATGGTGACAACGACGACGTTGGTGGAGGTGGCGGTGATAGAGGTGGTATTATTAGTGATAGTGGAGATGGTGATAGTGATAGCAATGTGGTGGTGTTGGTGGCGATGGTGGTGACAGTGAATTTGACATATCTCTTGGAATGAGTAACATGAAACTCAAAATTATGCATGTACTGAATTCTCCCAATTGGTGGTGGGTGGTGTTGGATAATTTCTGTTTTTTGACACTTTCCGTTTTTATTTGATTCTGTTTTTATTTGATTGACCAAATCAAATAATATTTGATGGCTTAGGCCCAACCCATTGTAAACCTAATTCATCCTATAAATAGATGAGTAAGGGTGGAGGCAAATACACACAGAAATTGAGAGCCTTAAGTGATAGTCTTGAGTGCCATATTTGAGCAAGCCACCGTGCCTGCATATTTGAGAACTTAGAGTGAAACATTGTGAGCATTTGAGTGACCACCATTGTTGGAGAGGTTGAGTGTACCACCACATTGGTGTGTTTTTGATTCATTGTAATCGATTATTGTTATAGTGGATTTTGATACTGGACTAGGTCCCATGAGTTTTTCCTTTTCTCACATTGAGTAAGGTTTTCTCACGTAAAACAAATTCTGATTGTCTCTCTCGCTCCCATTTTGATTTTTCCGCTTCCGCAATTTGATATTTGAGGGTCCGTGATACCCAACAGTAGTATCAGAGCCCAGGTTCGACGGGTTCTGAAGCAGACGAGATGGAGACCAGCGACATAACTCACGACGGAGATATGTTCAAGTTAATCGCAGATAACTTCAACTATTGGAGGTCGATGATGGAGGATCATCTTATCTGCAAGGATTTATATGATCCCATAGTCCTGGAGGAGAAGCCGACAGGGACTAGGAGATCCTGAGTCGTAAGGCGGTGGCCACGATCAGGAAATACATTGACAAAAGCCTCTTTGAGCACGTGTCCGAGTTCACGAACGCGTACGAGTTGTGGAACAAGCTAGAGCCCATGATTTAGAAGAAGACTCCCAGGAACAAAGCACACCTGGTCCGCCGACTTGTGAAGCTAGAGTACAAGGATGGCATGAGTATGATTGAGCACCTCAACAGCTACAAAGGTATTGTGAATCAACTATCCAAAGCCAACATGAAGATTGATGACGAGATGCATGCTTTGTTGTTGCTGAGTTCGTTACCGGAAAGTTGGGATACTTTGGTGGTAACTTTGAGCAACTCGGTTCCAGAAGGGAAACTGACGATGGATGTCGTGACAGATAACCCCATGAATGAAGAAGCCGGGAGAAGAGAATGAGGTGTATCTAGCACGTTTGAGGCTAACGTTGCTGAGAACAGAGGAAAGACCAACTCCCGGGGTCGTGGCAAGAGCCGGGATCGAGGTGGACGAGATAGGTCCAGAGGCCGGTCAAGGCCAAAGCATGACTTGAAGTGCTTCTATTGTGGGAAGGTGGGACACAAGAGACCAGACTGCAGGACTTTGCAGAATGATGAACAGAACGGCTGTGTGAAGCCGGATCAAATTGTTCCCAGAAGAAGAAGTGTTCAGAGCACCACGGCGGTTGCTGCCAACCTGAATGCCGAGATATTCCTCCTCAGTGAGGAAATGTTGAACATAGCCCATGATGACTGCACCTTGATTGTTGACTCCGATGCCTCGTTCCACGTCACTCCACATGAGGGATTCTTCTCTGTCTACAGGAAGGGAGATTATGGAGTTGTGAAGATGGGAAATCAGGTGACCAACAGGATTGTTGGTATTGGTGACGTAACCCTGACCACAGACACAGGATGTCGAGTTACGCTGAAGGATGTAAGGCATGTACCTGACATGCGTTTGAATTTGATCTCGGTTGGAAAACTAGATGATGTCGGGTTAGTAAATTACTTTGGAGAGAGTAGATGGAAGCTGACCAAGGGAAGCTTAGTTGTGGCCCGAGGAAAGAAAGAAGGCTTCTTGTATGTCATGCAAGGAAAGACCAATGGCGGGGAAGCCAATTCAGTCAGAGATGGATCAAGCTTGGAGCTCTGGCACAAGCACCTCGGCCACATGAGCGAGAAAGGACTCCAGATTTTGGAGAAGAAAGAGCTATTGACCGGGTTGAAGGGTCAAGTGCTGGAGAGTTGTTCGCACTGCCTAGCTGGAAAGCAGCACCATGTTTCGTTTATGAGACCGGATCAACCCAGGAGACGGAGGTGCATACTTGACCTCGTCCATACTGACATTTGCTCCATGTCCGAGAGATCACTTGGTGGAGCTCAGTACTTTGTCTCTTTCATTGATGATCATTCCCGCAAAGTGTGGGATTATCTTTTGAAGACCAGGATCAGGTTCTCCAATCATTCAAGGAATTCCATGCCATGGTGGAAAGGGAGACTGACAAGAAATTGAAGGTGGTCAGATCTGATAACGGTGGTGAGTATCGTGGTCCCTTTGAAGCTTACTGCAGAGAAGCTGGGATCCGACTTGAGAAGACGCCCCCCAAGACTCCTCAGCTGAATGGGCTTGTTGAGAGGATGAACCAAACTATTGAAGAGAAGGTCCGAAGTATGCTATCGAATGTCGGATTGGCGAAAGCATATTGGGGAGAGGCAGTGAGAACAACGGTGGATTTAATAAATCTCTCACCATCGAGACCGCTGGAAGGAGAGATTCCAGAGGAAGTCTAGACAGGTCGGAGAGCGACCTATGATCACCTGAGGGTGTTTGGATGCCAAGCCTTCGTGCATGTCCCTAAGGATGAAAGGGCGAAACTAGATGCGAAGAAGAAGGAGTGTATATACCTTGATTCGCCTAAAATTGAGTTTGGTTTCAGACTTTGGGATCCAATCAACAAGAAGATTGTGAGAAGCCGAGATGTAGTCTTCCATGAGCATGAGACCATCCATGACATCTCGAAACCCCAAGTTCAGGTTACTGTCCGAAGAGAAGAACCCGTCCCTCGTGAAAGTACTGAAGCAAGGGGAGAAACCAGTGAAGAAATCGCTGAATGCGATGTTGAAGATGATGACCAACAAGAAGCTGATGACGCCGGGATCCAAGTTAAGAATGAAGAATGGGGTTCTGAAGCGGCTAATGAAGAACAGCCGAGATACCCCACTCGAGAAAGAAGACCTTCTACAAGGTACCCTGATGATGAATACACCATCATTGCTGAAGATGGTGAGCCTCAGAGTTATGATGAGGCCGTGATGAGCTCAGAGAAAAGAGAATGGGAGAAGGCCATGCATGATGAAATGAAATCCCTGCATAAGAATCAGACCTATGAGCTGACCGAGCTACCCAAAGGAAGACGAGCTCTGAAGAACAAGTGGGTGTACAAGATCAAACAGGAAGAGAATGGACAGAAGTCGAGATACAAAGCCCGGATTGTAGTGAAAGGCTGTAATCAGAAGAAAGGTGTTGGTTTTGAAGAAATCTTTTCTCCTGTTGTGAAAATGACCTCGATCCAAACTGTGTTAGCCATGGCAGCTACAATGGATCTTGAGGTAGAACAGATGGATGTGAATACCGCATTCCTTCACGGTGAGCTGGAGGAGGAGATATATATGGAGCAACCTGAAGGGTTCCGAGCTCCAGGATGCGAGGGCATGGTATGCCGGTTGAAGAAGAGTCTTTATGGCTTGAAACAAGCACCTCGGCAGTGGTATAAGAAGTTTGATTCCTTCATGACAGAGCACAAGTTCATGAAGACGGAAGCTGACCACTGTGTATTTGTGAAGAGGTATGAGAACGGAGACTTTCTGATCCTTCTGTTATATGTTGACGACATGTTGATTGTAGGGCAAAGCAAAGAGAAGATTGTTTCCTTGAAGAAGGCATTGAGCTCATCCTTCGCTATGAAGGACCTCAGCCCTGCAAAGCAGATTCTCGGAATGAAGATTATCCGAGATAGAAAGAAGAAGCTACTGTGGCTAAGTCAAGAGAAGTATGTTGAGAAGATCTTGAAGAGATTCAGCATGGACAAAGCCAAGACAGTTAGCACCCCCTTGGGCGGACACATGAAGCTGAGTAAGAAGCAGTGTCTGAAGGCTGAGGAAGACAAAGACGAGATGTTGAAGATCCCGTACCAATCTGATGTCGGAAGCTTGATGTATGCAATGGTTTGCACTAGACCCGACCTGACGTATGCAGTTGGTGTGGTGAGTCGGTTTCTATCGAATCCCGGCAAGGATCACTAGTAAGCAGTGAAGTGGATCTTCAGGTACCTCCGAGGTACAACCAATCTATGCCTTCGATTTGGAGAAGGTGAAGCCGAGCTTCAAGGCTACTCGGATGTCGATTTGGGGGGAGATTCCGACTCGAGAAAATCGACGACTGGATATTTGATGAGATTTGCTGGAGGAGCAGTCTCTTGGCAATCAAAATTGCAGAAATGTGTGGCACTTTCAACGACCGAGGTCGAGTACATTGTTGTGACCGAGGCAAGCAAGGAGATGCTGTGGATGAAGAAGTTCCTCATGGAACTCGGCCATGACCAAGAAAAGTACGAGCTGATGTGTGACAACCAAAGCGCAATTCATCTTGCAAAGAATTCGACGTATCACTCCCGCACCAAGCACATTGATGTGAGGTATCACTGGATACGAGATGCAGTGGAGGATGGGAAGTTCACACTTGGGAAGGTGCACACCAGTCAGAACTGGTCTGACATGATGACGAAGCCGGTACCAGCATGGAAATTTGAAGATTGCTGTGAAGGAGCCGGGCTGATAAACTCGGCATGATGAAGCCGAGGTGAGAAGGCCGGGTTGTTGAATTTTGAAGACCCCGGTCGCTTTGGAAAAACGGAAGGGGGAGATTTGTTGGATAATTTCCGTTTTTTGATACTTTCCGTTTTTATTTGATTCTGTTTTTATTTGATTGACCAAATTAAATAATATTTGATGGCTTAGGCCCAACCCATTGTAAACCTAATTCATCCTATAAATAAATGAGTAAGGGTGGAGGCAAATGCACATAGAAATTGAGAGCCTCAAGTGATAGTCTTGAGTGCCATATTTGAGTAAGCCACTGTGCCTGCATATTTGAGAGCTTAGAGTGAAACACTGTGAGCGTTTGAGTGACCACCATTGTTGGAGAGGTTGAGTGTACCACCACATTGGTGTGTTTTTGATTCATTGTAATCGATTATTGTTATAGTGGATTTTGATACTGGACTAGGTCCTGTGAGTTTTTCCTTTTCTCACATTGAGTAAGGTTTTCTCACGTAAAATAAATTCTGATTGTCTCTCTCGCTCCCATTTTGATTTTTCCGCTTCCGCAATTTGATATTTAAGGGTCCGTGATACCCAACAGGTGGTGGTAGTAGCGATGTTGGTGGTAGCGGTGACGAATGTGATATTGTTGTTAGTGGTAATGGTGGTGACAATGACTATATTGATGTCAGTGACATTGATGGTGATGGTGATGATAATGTCGATGGTGACGATGGTGGTAATAACGGTTGTGGTGATGCTAGCGGTGTTGGTGGTGATGGTATGGTGATGGTGGTTGCGACGGCATTGGTGATGGCGGTGACGGAGATGTTGGTGGTAATAATGACGACGACGGTGACATTGATGATGATGGTGGTAATAATGTCGATGACAATGACGATGGTGGTGGTAGCAGTGTTGGTGATTGTGGTGATGACAATCAATTATGACAGTGATAACAATGGTGATGTGGTAGTAGTGTTGGTAGTGACAATAATGGAGGTGGTATTGATGGTTGTGGCGATGATTAATATGATATTGATTGTGATGACATAGACAATAATGATAATTGTAGTGACAATGATGATAATAATAAAAAATGTCATTGTCAAATGTGGCAAATGTGTTTTTTTAAAACTTAAAACTAAATTCAAAAAAAATTATTGATTTTAAAAATAAGGGTAAAAGTGTTCCAAAAATAATTTTAAAACCATTTCAACTCTAAAAAAATCAAAAACCAAAAATTTACCACCACTCCAAATGAGAGAAAAAGTGCAGCCGTACAGGAGATACGTGTTTTTGCAGGGGCTGGTATGTTGATTTGCAATTAGTTGGTGACAAGGAGATTGTTTCACAATTGGCGTAAAACATGTTAGTATATTGACAGAGAGATAAAAGAATAGCTTTTTATAGATATGGCTTTTTGTATTAGGTGGAGAAACATATGATTCGTGCTGCTTGAATCTTTTTGTATTGTGGTTTTCTGAATTGCCACCTCTTGTGCTTTTTTGGGTTTCTTTAATAAAATTTTGCTTATTAAAAAAAACTGGAAAGAGGGGAGTGTAAATAAATTCTAGAGTCTATTTTTCAGGATAATTTGGGTAAACAAATTTAAAAGGGGAGTGTTTTAGCAAAAAGAGGAAGTAAAAATAGCAATGGCCTTTTATTTTAGGTCTTCATTACTCATTAGGAACCCTTATAGTTTATTATGTCTTAGGTCCTCTTTATAAAGCCTACCTTTTTAGAAACATTAATTTTAGTCAATTGAAAGTTCTCGTAATGTAAAAGTAAATTTAGAAACTTTCATAAAATTTCAAAACGAGTTGATTGACTCGATTCTCTATCAATTAACTTGAATTCATCATATAATATATTTTTTAAAAATAAATAAATATTAAATATAAAATTATATACTTATTAATATTTACTTTATTTGAAATTTAACATGCATACATAATAATCAAGATCATATTAAATGATTTAACTATTAGATTATTTGTAAAATTCATATTCCATAGTTATTTATGAAATAGAATAAATATTTAAAAATTAAAAATTCCTCTTTGAATTAATTTCGTTTGGATGGAAAAAAAATTAACTTTTAATTAGTTACAGAGTATGAAAGTGAAAAGAAAAAAAATTTATTAAAAAATAATTGATTATGCATATAATTAATTATTGAAAGAATTTAGTTTTTACATTTATTCCAAACATACCCATAATCTTACTTTTATATACTTTTTTTTATTAGGAATATTAATGTGACACCAGTTTATTGCATTCACAAAATCAGTAATGGCACATAGGTTTGGTGGGGAGCCTCCAGCACATAGGATTTGATTAAATCTCCAATTGTGACCCAAGCTTCTGAGTCACTAGGCCTCAACTGCTTTAAAAGGTTCCTTGTTTGGCAGTTTTGGTTACTTTGAGGATAACCATACATACCTGTCAAAAGAAATGTAACACCAATTAATCTGTATAATAGTAACTCTCATATGAATATGAAGAGAGTTCCAAGATAGAAAGAAAGTCAACCTTAATACCATCACTCTAAAAGACAGCAAACCCACCTGCTCTACTTTTCCCACTACCTTCAAAATCTATAGCAAATAGGTTTGTCAATCCCGTAGTATTCTTTAGACAATGAAGTTCAACACCCACCTTTGTTTCCATGAGGAACCTAATACCAGGACCTTAAGAAAGCAACAACTTTCTCAGAAGCCCCCGACATCATTTTCATTATGATTGGCGGGGATGATCACCAGCCTCCACCGATGAAAAGGATAAGTTTCTCTTCTTTTTCTCCACCTTAGGTTGGTCCACCTCCATATGAACCATCTCCCCCCTTGTTCTTCTGATTCTTATAGCAATTCCCACCGAGTTACTCTTTCCACCCCCATTCCTTCCATCTCTCTTCCAGGCTTTTAAGCTAGGGTTCTTTGACTCCTCCTTCTCCTTTGGTTGCACATTCTTCGCCTTATTCACCCCCTTCTCCTGTTTGTTATTCTCTGAATCCACTCTATCTTCCTGGTTTTCTACTTGAACAAGATAAGACAGGATATTCCAATAATTGTGGTTGTCTCCCTTTTCTCATGCTCCTTAAACCCCCTTTCCTTTCCACTATCCCCTTGCTCCTGGTGTTGAATAGCAGGGTACCGTTATGTTGCCTCCTTTATCAACGTTACACTATTATCCTCTCTTTTCCCATTATTCTCCTCCCTTGCTACTATTTAACTCCTGTAAGCTCCCTTGTAACCTCCAACACCTCCCATTCTAACCTCCTTATGATCGAATATACCAAAGGCCACATTCGCCCTAGGTGGAAAGGCTCTCAACCAAGTCCTAAACGACATGTTCCCTCCTCCCACTTCATTCCCACTATCCTCAAAATCGTCGCAGTCCCTCAAGCTATGGTTTAAACTCCCCACACATATAGCAAAAATCCGCCAACCTTTTGTATTTGAAGTAGATCTTATTTGCTTCTTTCATCCTCAGTTTTAGCATCATCCCCTTCTCAGAGGTTTATTCACATCAATTCTCACCCTTATCTGCATTGCTCTCCCATATCGACTCTCGTCATCTATGTAGCACCAACACTGACAAACGACACGATACGAATCGACTCTTCGACACGTCAATATTAAAAAATTATAAATTTCGACACTTTTGAATATTAAATAATATTTTTAATTTATATAGTATACAGTTCATTTTTAATATTTAATAATTTTAAAAAAATTAAATTAAACTAATAATATTCATCAATAAACTAACCTCATACTCTTTATCCACCCCTCTCTCTCAATTACTTTGTAATTTTATAAAGATAGTGAATCATTACTCCTTCATCCAAAGAAAAAATATTAAACATGCCCTCTTTACCCACACCCTCTCTCTCAATCACTCTCATCTTCTATCATGGAGAGAGAAAAACTATCCCATGTTTAGACTTCGCACACATCATCTCTTACTGTTCCTTCTTCTTCCTCTTTTTTTTTTCTTTTCTCTTAATGGAATGATGGAACACAACGTGTCGGAGTCATTGAACGTGTGTCGGACATGGCGTCGGAGAGTGTCGGACTTGATATGATTCCGCATGTTGGTGCTTCCTAGCTCATCATTGTATACCATGCTGTGAACCCTCCAATAGAATCTCCTATTGTCCTCGTCACGTCCTCTAATCTTGATGTCCTAGGAAAGTGCAGAACATGAACCCAAAAAGGACATGTAGAAAGATCTACCTCCTCCGAATTAACATCACCTTGGAGCTTGGCTAAGATAATGAGTCTTTTATCAAAGTTCCATGAGCTTAGGTTAATAATCTTTTGCATATCATGTCCATCAAAGAACCTGAAAGAGAACAGGTTTTTTGACACATCCCTTATCTCATACCCGTTCTTCACATTCCAAGCTTGGACCATGGTTGACTTGAAAGCCCTAGCATTCATAGTACCATTTGTTAGGACTCATCCCACCAACTAGGCACCTTCATCCTCTGATTTTTTTGAACAATCTCCCTCGTCAACCTGGACCACCGTCTCCTCATCCCCTTGAAACTCAATCGTTCTCCATTATTCCATCACCCCACTCACATGGAACAGAACCCAAACACTACGAACATCAATACAAGACCAACAAGACACACCTGAAAGAGGATGGATGAATTAGACAAAACCTTGATGGTGTGAAAACAAGAAGGACCAAGGCCTCTTGTTGGTTAAACCCTTACGGCGCCTCCTAAAACCCTAGTAAGACAAGTCTTGCTAAACCCTAGGAAGAGAGAAAAAAGGAGACATAAAAATTACTTTTGCTTTTAAACTTTGAATTTTCAACAAAGAAATTTATGTCACAAGACAAACTCAAAACACCTAAAGAAAGTAATTCACATATTCCAGTTTCATATACTTAATGAAATTCTTTAATAAGATTATGTTTGAATAGGTGAAAAAAGATAAGAAAATATAATATTTTTTAAATTTTTATGTTATAAAATATTTTAAAATAAATAAATAAGAAATAATAAAAATATTAGATATAAAAATCTGTCATTTTATTTCTTTTATTTTAAAAAATTAATGAAAGTTTTTGCTTAAAATAATGTAAATGTGAAAATTTTCCTTCTCTCACTCGTGAACTTCAGTATTTAAGTATTGTGCGTGATTTATTGCTTGGGATCGTGTTTTGTAAATAAAATAAAGAGGGAAATAAATTGTAAGGAGCACAATTTGTAGTGCATACTGTATTTATGCATTGCGTGTCGAAGCTCAAATCAAATGTACAGTAAGTTACGTTACACCGTTGATTAATTTATTGCACAGTGTTTGAATTTTCCTAAAGAGAGCCAATGATTTGAACAAAAACTTTAACTTATTCCTATTCAAATCATCCCAATCAAAATCCAAACTTTTGCTTGCGCTGAATAACTCCAGTCCATTTTGCCCCTTATCCATAAATGTGCTTCTTCTCTTACAAGTGTTGTTGGGTTTATTCTCAACGGCCTTGCTCATGGTGTGGTTGGGACATGCAGCTGCTCAAGGCTTGATGATTGTTCTGACTCATCTGTTGATGATAAAGTGCTGCCATGTTGCTGAGGATATCCATGTTAATTGGCTGCACCAATATATTTTTTGTTAGTCTTTAATAACAACGAGAAATGTGTCAAAATGAAGAAGCACAAAATTCAAAGGATTTACTAGTTAGTTTTATACTAGTAATTTTATTATAACTTTTTGGGTATTGTTAATTAGTATCTTTAAAATATTGGTTAAAAAATTAAAAAAATATATTTATTTTGAAAATCATATAAAAATATAAAAAAAGTTATGGATAACATAATTTTACATATCTTAACAAAACAATTAATTCTTTAACCAATATTTTAAGGACACTAATTAATCTTTACTTTTTTTTTAATGTTATGGAGCAAGTCCATAAGTAAATGGCATCATATATACCTTTTTAAATACTTTATTATAATTATTTTTTAAAAAACAAACATTAATATTTTTATATTTTTAATATAATAAATATATTTTTAATGATTTGTTTAATATTAATTACTTAATTACTTCATCCTATAAAATCAAAAAATTGTTATTATAAATTTGTTTTAGATAAATGTTAACAATTGCCTTTAAGATATTAATTAAGAAAAAATTATTTTCAATAGAATAAATCATATTTTTTATTTTAATTTTAAAATATATTTTTCGTCCTCATAAAATTGAAAACGTTCATATTAGTCCTTGCAATTTTTAATACGTTTTATGTCCTTGTAAAATAAAAATATCTTAAATTTTGATTTGAGACTAAATTTGGATGAATATGAACTTATACGATAATTTTTATAGTTAAAAATCACTATAAATTACATAAAAATTGTCACAAATTGCAGTAAAAAAGAAAGAAAATACAATTTGGCGATTTTCTTTAATTTGTGACAGTTTTTCTACAATTTGTTACAATTTTTAATTCCATAAATTCAACTGCCACAAATTGTGAAAAAAAAAACCACAAATTTTATTAGTTTCTTCAAAAATAAATTAATATACTCTTTTTAACACACATTTTTTTCAATTATCTGAAATTTATTAAAAATCATAAAATTACGAGGAGCACGGACACAATGTCAGCATGGCCTCATTAATAGGCTCTTATTCAGCCTCCAGATGCCAGCCCGGACACAATGTCCGGTTTTCTTGTCAACACCGCTACAGGAGCACGAACGTCGACCCTCTACAGGAGTGCGGATATCCGCAATATTCTCTCCTTATTAATTTCCTATCTATATGCTAGGATATTCAAATAGGTGTAATCACCTTATCTTATCATATAATATCTCAACAAGTTATCTACTAATTGTTACTTATCTACAACTAACAATATATTAATAAGGTACACATTATCTCCTATTCAAATTAAGATAATTGTCTGCTATTATCTGTTATTATTATCTTCTCAACAGATTATTTATAAGCAATGGCCCAAGGCCCACTCCATGCTATAAATACAACCATCCAGGTTCTCTCTAAACCATCTCATTCTCATCCGGTGTTCACACAGAATACCTCTCTCATATACATTTAAATGCATTTCTCAAGTCTCTCATTCTCTATACTTTAGGCCGAGTCTTCACACTTGGTCATCCTTACAAATTTAATGTACTTGAGCGTCAGAGTGTTTTTCCTTTGTTTTACAGGTCCCTCCTCTAAGCAAAGCCTACCCTTACTCCGGCACCACAGAATTTGGAGTCCACCATGGCCACATCAAGCCCACACATGGAATTTCCAGATTTTGGTAAGAACATTTGGCGCCCACCATGGGACCCAGGTAAAACTTACCCTGCGGTCTCGCATCCCAGAAAATCACCAACATTCGTCCATGGTTAGTACACGCTCCAGCGTTAGACGCGACACTCCTGTCAATGCGTCTAACCCTCCACAAACTACCATGGCAAATGCCGACACCATACTGCAACTCCAGAACCGCATGGCGGAGATGGAATGCAAACACCAGTAAGAAATTCAAAGATTGAAAGCTGATCGTGATGAAGCCCGAGCGAGACATCCTCGGGAAGACGAACGCACTTATACTACCAGAGAAGAACAGACACAAGGCGAGTCACATCCTCAACAACCCTCACAATCTCGACAAACTGTCGACCCTCCAGGTATTTGCAGTTTAATGCAGGGTTATCGAAGGGAAAGACACAACATTCACCGCAATCCGCTTGTCGACCGTATCATGGAAGTCGACATCCCTTTCGGTTGGAAACCTTTGCACTTAGAGAGGTATGACGGAACCACCGATCTGGACGAACACCTCGATGCCTTCTTTTCACAGGCAAATCTTTACACCAATAATGACGCCATATTATGGCGCGTATTCCCTACATCTTTAAAGGGGGCTGCGCTAACATGGTATGGTGATCTCCCCGAACAATCCATCGACAGCTTCGACACCCTTGTCAAAAAGTTCAGTGCCCAGTATGCCACTAGTCGGACTCACAAGTTGACATCTGCTGCACTAGCGACACTGCGCCAAGCCGACAATGAACCTCTCCGCAAGTTCATGGAACGGTTTTCGCATGTTGCCTCTCATATCAGAAATCTCAATCCTGAGGTAGAGCTACATTCCATGATGCTAGCCTTACGACCTGGTAAATTCGTGGTTAGTCTAAGCAAGAAACATCCTTCTAGCATGGACGAAATACGCGAAAGAGCCAAAGGTTATATTCAGATGGAAGAAATGTCAAAATTCCGCAATGAAGTTTGACAGGTAGGACAAAAGCGCGAGACATATGAAGCATCTGTCGACCCCTGGAGGAATAATAAGAAGCATAGGCCATATAAGCCACAGCTTATCTCCAAAGGACCTAGGTTCGAGAGATACACTCCCCTGACGGTCAATCAAGCTATGATCATGGATGAAGCATTCAATACTGAAGTCCAGGTGACATTACCCACTCCTTCAAAAATAGGAGGACACCCTAACAAGTATTGCAGGTATCATCGCGGCACTAGTCAAAGTACTGAGGATTGCGTTGCCTTAAAGGATAAGATCGAAGAACTTATACAAGCAGGGCACTTATGAAGGTTTGTAAAAAGACCTGATAATTCCCATCCAGTACATAGACAAGAGGAGCGATGAGAAGATCGCTTCAGGAACAACAACAGGCGCAAAGACGATGCAGAAGACAGAAGAAGGCAAAGACCACTGCAACCTGGATGCGAAGGTCAACCCCCTCGTCAACAAGGAGAAGATCCCAATCAACACATACGCGGTGTAATCCACACCATCGCAGGGGGCTTCTTTTATGGAGGATCGTCTAGTCAATCTCGTAAAAGGTACCTGCACTCTATTAGAGATATTGACATCAATTCCGTCAATAATCTTCCGATGCGGAGTTTGCCTCCTATCACTTTCACGGACGCTGACTTTGAAGGGATCAACCCCATCTATCAAGATGACCCTATGGTTGTGTCCCTCATCATTGCTAACTTAAAGGTGACAAAGGTGCTCATTGACCAGGGCAGCTCAGCTGATGTTTTATACTTGAAGACCTTTCAGAAGCTGGAAATTTTATCATCAGCCATACAACCTTGTTCAAAACCTCTCCTAGGCTTTGCAGGAGAGAGAGTCGACACCCTGGGATATGTCGACCTAATGACTACCTTTGGTCACGGTCCGCTATCCAGAAGTTTTACAATCAGGTACAACATTGTAGATGCTGATACATCCTATCTTGTCCTGATAAGTAGGAATACATTAAACGAGTTGGGGGCTATCGTATCTACCCCCCACTTAAAGATGAAATTTCCTACTATTACAAGAGAAATTGTCACCGTAAAGGCAGACCAAAAGCAAGCCAGACAGTGCTACGTCGAAAGCCTTAAAGTGGCACCGTATCCTCCCAACAGACAACCGGTCAAACATCGTACCAGTGGCGGGGATACCACCTAGGTAATGAATATCGATAGAAATTTTATTCCTTCTGCACTGACAGTATTTGTAGCTCACAATGATCAAGCCTTCGATGTAGATCCACGTGATGACAATATCGACAAAGGACCAAAACCAATCGAAGAGCTAGTTAAACTGCAACTCGAGCCCAGACCCGGACAATGTACGCAGCTTAGCAAAGGGCTCACCAGCCACGAATATAGGCATATAGCTGATGTGCTCCATAAAAATGCATCACTATTCGCTTGGCAACCATCTGACATGCCTGGCATTGACCTTAGTGTCATATGTCACAAGTTAGCAATATGTCCACAGGCCAAGCCCATTACAAAGAAAAAGTGAAACATGGGAGAAGAACGGCGAAAGGCGGTCAAAGAAGAAATAGACAAATTGCTCAAGGCCAACTTCATCAGAGAAGTCAGATATTCCACATGGCTCGCCAATGTTGTCATGGTTAAAAAAGCCAGTGGCAAATGGCACATGTGCATAGACTTTACAGATCTCAACAAAGCATGTCCCAAGGACGCGTACCCGTTACCCAACATTGACAGACTTGTCGATGGGGCATTTGGGTTCGACATTGTAAGCTTCCTGGACGCATATTCTAGTTATAATCAAATCATAATGCATGCTCCGGGCGAAGAGAAGACTGCCTTCATCACCGAAGATGCCAACTACTGTTACAGGGTCATGCCATTTGGTCTCAAAAATGCAGGGGCCACCTACCAGTGACTAATGGACCGTGTTTTCAGAAAGCAGATCGGACGCAACGTCGAGGTTTATGTGGACGATATGGTTGTCAAATCTCAGAGTGTAGCCCAACATGTAGTAGATCTGGAAGAGGTATTCGAGGAGATTCAGAAATATAACATGCGCCTCAATCATGAGAAGTGTACATTCGGAGTGGGTGGCAGCAAATTGCTCGGCTTCATGATTACACACCGAGGTATTGAAGCCAACCCGGACAAATGCTCAGCCATATTACCAATGCACAGCCTGACTAGTGTCAATGAAGTTTAAAAGCTAAATGGAAGATTAGCCGCGCTGTCCCGATTCCTCTGGGATGACACCTGTGAACAGACTTTCATGGCATTCAAAAAGACAATTGCTGCACCACCTGTCTTGAGTCGACCTCGGCACGATGCACCATTGCTCTTATACCTCTCTGCAACAGACGACGCCATCAGCTTAGCACTCGTCCAAGAAGAAGGAAGCACCAACTCCCTATTTATTTCACCAGCCGCATGCTACATGATGCCGAGAAGCGCTATCAAATGATCGAGAAGATAGCTTTGGCATTGATCACCTCAGCCAAACGCCTCCGACAATATTTTCAAAGTCACCAGGTAATATTCAAAACTAATTATCCTATTAAACAGGGACTGAGGAAACCAGAACTAGCAGGCCGAATGGTAGCATGGTCAGTCGAACTGTCAGAATTTGACATTCGATATGAACCACGTGGTCCCATAAAGGCGCAATTCATGGCAGACTTCCTAGCGGAATTTGTTGGAAAAGAGGAATCCACCCCAGATTGGTGGAACCTTTATGTGGACGGAGCATCCAATGTACAGGGAAGCGGGGCAGGCATCATACTCAAAGGACCTGGCAACATCTCGCTGAAACAAGACCTTAAGCTCAACTTCAAGGCTTCCAACAACCAAGCTGAGTACGAGGCACTTATTGCAGTACTCAAACTCGCTAAGGAAGTCGGGTCTTGTTACCTGAGATGCTACTCCGACTCGCAACTCATCTAGGGACAGATAGCAGACAAATACCAGACCAAGGAAGCCGTACTCCTCCAGTATTATCATCTGGCTAAAACACTTATCGATAGCTTCGAGTGTTTTGAGATGTATCACATACCTCGAGAAAGTAACACCCGGGCAGACTTGTTGTCCAAGCTGGCCAGCACCAAGAAGACCGGGCACCTCAAGACAATCATCCAGGAAACGCTCCAGAAACACACCATTGACACCTCAGTGGTAATGGCCATTGAAATACAGGAGCCCACTTGGATGACCCCTTATAGAGACTTTCTCCTAAAGGGAATACTTCCAGCAGATGAAAATGAGGCCCGATGACTGAAGCGGAAAGCTAGCTACTATGTCATCATTGACAATGAGTTATTCAAAAGAGGGTTGACAACACCTCTACTCAAGTGTTTGGACAGATCTCAGGCCGACTACGTCTTGAGAGAACTTCATGAAGGAATATGCGGACTTCATACAGGGGGGACGATCTTTAGCCACCAAGGTAGTACGAGCAGGATACTACTGGCCAACACTCAGGACGGACGCTTGCAACTTTGCACGCAGGTGCAAAAGGTGTCAGGAATTTGCGGATATCCCACGGATTCCACCTGATAACCTTCATACCATCTCTTCTCCTTGGCCCTTTGCTCTGTGGGGCATGGACATCTTGGGACCATTTCCTAAAGCACCCGGGATGGTCAAGTTTTTGCTAGTGGCCATCGACTACTTCACTAAGTGGATCGAGGCAAAACCACTTCGGGAGATAACTGCCAGTGAGGTGGAAAGCTTCACTTGGAAAAATCTTATATGCAGGTACAGTCTACCCTACGCCATCATCACTAACAACTGAACACAGTTTAAAGCACAGACCTATGAAGATTTCCTCACAAGACTAGGTATCAAACACTTGGTCACTTCTGTTGAACACCCCCAAACCAATGGTCAAGTAGAAGCGGCAAATAGGGTTATTCTTAAAGCCCTTCGCACTAGACTTGACAAGTCCAAAGGGCTCTGGAGGGAGGAACTACCCAGCATACTCTGGGCATATCACTGTACACCTCAAAGCACTACAAAGGAAACTCCTTTTCGCTTGACATATTGTACTGACACCATGATCCCTATCGAGTTAGGAGAACCTTCAATTAGAAGGATGCTTTTTCAAGAACAGTTCAACGAGGACAATATGAGGGTTGAGCTGGAAACCAGCGAAGAACTTCGAGACATAGCCAGAGTTAAAGAGGAAGCGATCAAGCTCAGCATGACATGAAGATATAACTCCAAAGTACAACCTCGAACTTTCTAGCCAAGCGACCTAGTCTGGCGTGTCTGAGGGGAAGCTAGAAAGGATCCCCGTGCAGCAAGCTTGGACCAAATTGGGAAGGCCCGTTCAGAGTTGTTACCAGCCTGGACAACAGTGCCTACAAATTGCAGGAACTCAGTGGCAAAGACATTCCAAGAACTTGGAATGCCACTCACCTGAAGTTTTATTTCAGCTAAGAAGCTCAAGACCGGATGGCATACTCTTTTTCCTATTTCAAGGCCTTTTTTCCCACTGGGTTTTTGCTTGAAAAGGTTTTAATGAGGCACATCCGAGGAATAAACAGAAGAGATATATGTATTAAAGACTATATTAAAAAAACATATACCTCTTATTTTTTTTACTTATGTTAATATTTCAGGATGTTTGACGATATTATTGCCTAAGTATTCTCCCAGGTCCAGCCTCGACAAAAACCCAAGACCATGTCTTGGTAACTTGACCAGGGTCCATCCTTGGCAAGTTTTATTAAAATCCAGGGCGGACGTCCTGGTACTCTCCAAAGGTTTTTAAAATCCTAGGGCATCCTTAGTTGGACCTCCAGCAAAATCCAAGGTAGCCCCTTGGTCGGACGAAGTTCTTAAAATCCACTAACCCGGTGAACCTCGATAAAACCCAGGGTCAACCCCTGGTACTCTCCAAAGGTTCGTAAAATCCTGGGGCCTTCCTAGGTGGACCTCCAGCAAAATCCAAGGCAACCCCTTGGTCGAACATACAGTCAGTAATCCCGATTTCCCGATTGACTATAAAATTCCAAGGTCCATCCTTGGTCCGAGGTCCGCCTTAGTGATCCGACCAAACTACGCAGAACCGTCAAGGTTCGTAAGACTAGAGTGTTGGTCGGCCTAAAATTCGAAGGTTCATCCTTGGTTCGGGGTCTACCTCGGTGATCCGACCAAACTACGCAGAACCGTCAAGGTTAGTAAGACTAGAGCGTTGGTCGGCCTAAAATTCCAAGGCCCATCCTTGGTACGAGGTCCGCCTCGGTGATTCGACCAAACTACGCAGAACCGTCAAGGTTCGTAAGACTAGAGCGTTGGTCGGCCTAAAATTCAAGGTCCATCCTTAGTCCGGGGTCCGCCTCGGTGATTCGAGAAAACTACGCAGAACCGTCAAGGTTCGTAAGGCTAGAGCGTTGGTCGGCATAAAAATCCAAGGTCTACCTTGGTCCAGGATCCGTCTTCGGCATACAGTCAAGCCACCTGGTTGACTATACAAAGTTCCAAGGAAGCAACCCTCGAAGGAAGACCCGAGATTCATTCTTGGAAGAAGGTCCGGCTTCCCATCAACCTTAAAAATTTCGAGGTTCTCTCTCGGTGGAAAACCCAAGGTCCGCCCTTGGCAGAAGGTCTGTAATCCCATATAATTGGTTGGCCTTGAATCCATCTCGACAATCCAGGAATCCGTTCTTGGTCATCTACAGGTTTATAAAATCTGAGCTAAGGTAGACTGTCAAGGTTCATAAACCCTAAGGAGCTTCGGTCAACCTCTAAAAATCCAGGGTGGACGCATCACTGGTATGCTCTCAAGCAAATTCAAGACCGTGTCTTGATGAATCCTGACAAAACCCAGCATGGACAACTCCACTGGTATCAGACTTGACAAACATAAGGTACATCTATGTCTACCCTCAGCATATGTTATCCTTGTCATATCTCTCCCTTGCAGGAATATATGTTTTCAAGAATATAAAAGACCAAGATATATACCTGGCATAAAGACCAAGACCTACCCTGGGTCTCTTAAATACCAAGCAAGCTCTCTTGGTAGCAATCTACAATATGGAATCCTAATGTGGAAAACCATACCATTGATCCGCATAGTTATCAACAATTCTTGATAACCTATAACTCTCAAAACTCGAGATTAATTTGCGGTCAACCTTGTTTTCATCAACTTATCTATTAAGGAAATGCAAGGTACTAAATGCTTTATTATGATGATTTCAGTGCTCACGACTTCTATTAATGCAGGAATATGAGCCACAAAGAAACATTTTTAGCATACAAGCGTCCAAGTTTATCTTGGCATGAAAAACCTAGAAAATATTCTCGGAACTCTAACTCCTATGGAACCTCGACATGCAGTATCATAGGATATTTCTGTTTTGCAGGAATAATTTTATTTTGCAGGATAATCGTCTAAAAACCATCCTCGACATATCATCATCACTTGGTGCATATGGTGGGAACCTTGACAAAAAGTATATCCTCAACAATACAAATTCAAGAAATAATCGTGAAGTCCATGGTTAACCCTCGACATTTCTAAAGTCTAAGATGCATTCTTAGCACGCACTGGAATCGGGAGCCTCGACAAGCAAGACTACAAGCATAGTCATTTGTGAACGCAGGAAACCGACAACAGTTCAAAGATCAAGCTTGACGTTACAAATCTGGGTCATCTTTTTGACAGTTCGATGGTTCTCAAGCCTTAGCAAGTAGTTTGGGGCGTTTTTAATCACAAAATCTCAAAGATTGAACAACACATAGTCAATCAAATTACGGGGTTACCAACACAAGCAAACAGTTGAAGAAATCATACAAGTAAAGAAGACACAGAAGAATCGAAGCAAAAGGAGCATACTTTCATTAATTTGTTAAAAGCTTTACAAAAGCCTTCACGGCTAAAAAGCAAAAACAAAAGAAATGTAAAGATGGTAACCCACACTCTGGTTTTGTCATCTTCCCTTTTCGTCAAAAAACTCTATCCAGAGTATGTTCGTTCACTATCATCCGTTAAGTCTCTAGTGCCTTGGCAGCTCTTGTGAGACGATCTCCACTAGGCTCTGGTGAGACGATCTCCACCCGACTCTGGTGAGACGATCTCCGCTGAGTAATGATGAGAGGATTCCCATCTATCCCAACAGAGATATTGAGGACGAGCTTCTCCACTTTTATCTCCCTCATTAGGACAGAGACTTTCTGCAAAACGTATTTTTCTGTGCAGATGGCTGGAATCGTTGATGACGACCTAATAAAGGGACCGTGGTGAGCGTGAGGAGAAGCTCCAACTCTTCCGATCTTGTTTTGCCTCGTCCTTCGCCTAGAAGAAAGGGACCCTTCAGAAGTTCCTCCATGGACGTCCTCCTCAGAGGAATCTCCAATGGAGGTCACATCGTGCATAATGCGCTGCTCAACAAAGCCACCAGAGTCGCTACCCCCCATACCCAAGGTAGAATCTAAAATGGGCGATTCAGACATTTTTAGAAAAAAGGAAGTTTCACAGTTTGGGAAGAAGAAGATTAAAGAAGGAGTTCAGAGAACAAGGAAGCAGGTGGAGATAGCAATGGCAGAATCACTGCTATTTAAAGCAAAGGGAAGCCCGACAGTTACTTAGGCGGGAAAACGAAGCGTCCCCTAGAAGCACGCGTCGTGACTGAACCGTTACGACTTCCACTACCGCACGATTTCACCCACTACACACGATCCCAATAAAACATGGCCTCTCCTGGAGTGACACGTGTGCGTGAGTAAAGAGCGTGGGCGACACACGACTGTCAATATTTATGAGGGGGCTGAGCACGTTTTCAAAAATCACATCAGACGGTCATAAATTGCAGAAAATCATCATCATCCACGACTCATCTATCTACCCAAGTCAGACTTATCCAATAAAGTCAAAAAGAACACTTTGAGAAGTCCAAGCATTCTCTCCATAGACTCTATTGTCCACAAACAGGCTCATAAATCCAAAATAAAAAATCAAAGTTTTGGTCGACCTTTGAAGACATCAACCTCGACACTTCATGTCCACCCTCGAGGGCTGACAATTTTACTATGACACCGGACACATTGCTTTCATGCTCTTTCACCCTCTTTCGCCCATAAACTGGCTCAAAGGCTGGGGGGCTTATGCATAGTCCAAAATAGTAAAATGACACGTGGACACCTCATAAATGTCAAATGTACACGTGGCCACCCTCCATGTCAGCATGGCCTCATTAATAGGTGCTTATTTGGCCTCCAGATACCAGCCCGGACACAATGTCTGGGTTCCTTGTAAACACCGCTACAGGAGCACGGACGTCAACCCTCTACAGGAGTGCAGACATCCGCAATATTCTCTCCTTATTAATTGCCTATCTATATGCCAGGATATTCAAATAGGTGTAATCACCTTATCATATCATATAATATCTCAACAAGTTATCTACTAATTGTTACTTATCTACAAGTAACAATATATCGATAAGGTACACATTATCTCCTATTCAAATTAAGATAACTGCCTGCTATTATCTGTTATTATTATCTTCTCAACAGATTATCTATAAGCAATGGCCCAAGGCCCACTCCACGCTACAAATACAACCATCCAGGTTCTCTCTAAACCATTTCATTCTCATCCGGTATTCACACAGAATACCTCTCTCTCATATACACTTAAATGCATTTCTCAAGTCTCTCATTCTCTATACTTTAGGCCAAGTCTTCACACTTGGTCATCCTTACAAATTTAATGTACTTACTTGAGCGTCGGAGTGTTTTTCCTTTGTTTTGCAGGTCCCTCCTCTAAGCAAAGCCTATCCTTACTCCGGTGCCACAGAATTTGGAGTTCACCAAGGCCACATCAAGCCCACACGTGAAATTTCCAGATTTTGGTAAAAACAGTAAGAATCTAAAGTATTAGATGAAAAAGAAAAACACAATTTTTAGAGGAAAAATTACATTAAAAGTGACCTGTCTATAAATTGGAAATGTAATTTTTTGTGTGCTTGTAAACTTAAAATATGTAAGAATCTAAAGTATTAGATGAAAAAGAAAAAAATTTAATATATTTTTTGTCCTCATAAAATTAAAAATATCATTTTTTTACAAAATTTTTAATATATTTTTTCTCTTTGTAAATTGAAATGCATCATTTTTTTTGTCTAGAACAAAGTTTAGATATTTCAACCTATATGTATATATAATTATTTTGCATCAGTTATGTAATTGTAGATTTGGATATAATCAACTTGCTCTGTATAAAAAAAATGATATATTTAAATTTTATGAGGACTAAAAATATATTCTAACAAAAATAAAATTATAACACAACTTAATGACATGTATTGTGTCGTTAATAACATAAAAAGAAACATGTATGTATAATCAATAAGTAAATAAATTCGAGTATCTTTACCAATCCACAGTGACAAGCTGAATCTTCCTCCATGGTCTTCAAGCTCTGACCAGATTCAAGAGAAGCCCATGTTATCATGGCTGTATCATTGTCCCTACAAAAGGTGGTACCAGCACTAGCACAACCACTGAGGATGTCACATTCTTCCAACATGTTGTTAGCATTGGACCATGTTCTTTTCCTTGTTGACAATGGCACACCTTGAACCTCACCACCATATGGTGCACCAATGGAGTTGTTCTTACTATTACTAGTAGGGGCATGGCCTTTTTCCCTAGTGAATTTTGACGGTTGATAACGTGGGCACGTGGCATGTTGAACAATAGACTCCAATGTGTCGTGGGCCCTACTCAATATGGGCTTTTCCTGAGTAGGGTTAGTAGGTTGAAGCCCACCAAGCCCATGCATGGATAGCTGGCCATTTTCCCATATCAGCTTTGAAATCTCGTCATAATTCGACCTGAAATTCCAAGGAGTAGTGCTTCATACACCATTTAAAAATTCTACTACACCATTAATTTTTCAAAAATCTAAAAATACCCCTGCTGCTTTGGACACTTATTTTAGTTTAGTTGAGCACCATTTTTGCTTCTTGTTTGCTGTTGTTGTTGATTTTTGGTTCGCCTCAGTTGCATTTGAGAAGCATTGGTGATTTTTGGTGCCATTTCAGTTCATTTCGTCGGAGTTGTGGGTGGTTGCTGGAGCAGCGAAGTCGTCGAAGTGTGCAAAGGTGGGTGGTGTCTGCTATCGTATGGATTCGGTAATCTGTATGGATGCTACGGATTAGGTAATCCATATGACTCTTACGGATTGGCCAATCCGTATGATTCATATGGATTAGGTAATCCTTATGCCTTATATCAATACTTTTTTTATAAAAAAAATAAAAAAATATATATTTAAATGAGATTGATTTGAAGTTGACAAATAATTTCGTTGAGAAAATAGAATACAATAAGTTAATTTTTCGATTCTTTTTTTAACATGGTGTTCTTGAGACTTTCATGATATGTTAAAATATTATTATTATTTATTTAGCACTTGGTTGAATTTAATTGTGTTTGTAATAGGTTTTTTTAAGAGACAATTGTCTGTTGCCATCTACGGCGTGCTTGTGGGCTACTCACTGTTCAAATGAAGCTCAATAGTGGCCCGATCATTACATGGGTCGAATGCAAATGTATACTAAATCAATGAAATTCCGCACTGGACATGTTGACTTAAATGACGTGTAGAATTATTTGAACAACTAGAGTTGTTGTTTAATATCATTAATGCATTAGTATTTCATTATATCTAACAAAGTTTCCACAATTGTCCAACATGAAAAAGTCAAAAAATAATGTCCAAACTGTTTAAACAAAAACATGGCATTATTGTCATCCATGTCGCCTTTACTGTGCATCTCTTGGCCGTGTGTCCCGCGTATATACAATGTCATCAGCCTACGCTCCTCAGTGGCTTCATCTTTGTTATGTCTGACATTTCTACCACTTGCTCGGTCAACATCTCGTCCAAGAGCCCGACGCATTCCTCTAGTCTTAGTCATAAGCTGTACAACATTTGTTTACATGTTACATACTCTTTCAATAAGAAATACACAATTATAAAATAATAAAAGCTTGCCTTGGTAAACCTAAACTGCTCCTCTAAATCAAACATTAGATACTGTTTCAATAACAAATTCACAATTATAAAATAATAAAAGCTTCTCAAACGTTTAAGCTAAATTCCTATTTACAGCCTAATAAGCATCTAACCCAATGCAAATGATAAGAAAATTAACCTATCTCAATAAATGTATGCACTATTTGACATTACTTGCTTCCATTTGGATTTAGATTTGAAGTGGAAGAATAATTGGGACCAAAAAGTGGAAATACTCATACATTTATAGCATCAAAAGTGACAGGGGGTGCTAGGATATAGTATGTCTTAGAATTTGGGCTTATAACCTAATCTACCCTACAAAACTGGCTCTTACGTAAGCATTCTCCAAGCCTTATAAGGACTATATTGTGATGCGTCTAGTTGGTGTGGGATCTCAACGCACTTATATACACTAATATCATTTTAGAATTTGGGCTCTGTGCTTTGGGATACACACTAATACAAAACCATTTTTAAATAATTACACCTCATATGAATTGATCAATCCATATGAGATTTACGGATTCGGTAATCCATACACTTCATATGGATTGGCCAATCCATATGAGGTTTACGGATTCGGTAATCCATACACTTCATACGGATTGGTCAATCCATATGAGGTTTACGGATCAGGTAATTCGTACATCCCATACGGATTGGCCAATCCATATGAGGATCACGAATTACCTAATTCGTAAAACCTATACGGATTGGCCAATCTGTATGGAGTGTATGGATTACCGAATCTGTACAGTGACCGCTTCTCCCTTTCATGAACCAAAAACACCAGCACTTACCTCAGCAGCGCCGCCACCAACTAGAGAACACGCCACCAACCAATGCTACCACGAACCACCACGATTAGCCGAACAAGGAGAGGATGAATGTAACGCAAAACCAAACAATCACCAAGCATATCACGCATGAAGCAATGGAGGAGAAGAGAAGAGAAATTGAGAAGTTTGGCTAATTAAATAGACAAGAGCAAAATGGAAAATCCACTATTACACTAATGGTGTAGTAGAATTTTAAATGGTGTATGAAGCACCACTCAATTCCAAGTATACGTGGATGAAATTAGCACTTCCTTGCTACTGTTGGTACAGTCAGTCTAATAATTGGTGATTTAATACATTGTATAATTGCATATTAATGTCAAAATTGTATATGTAGGCATTAATGGGAACGTATGATTAGAAAGAAAGACTAGGTAAGAGCATATCATATATTTTTTTCTTTTTTAAGATACAAACACTAAATCACTAAATAAACACATACACAATTATTTCCCAACTTGGAATTCAAGATTCCCTCAATTTCTTTTCGTAAATAACTATCATTTTTTGAGTAACTATCAATTTTATAAATAATTATTTTCTTTCGAAAAACTAAATTATTTGACTACCTTTACTGAATTATCTCTTTCAATCATGTATCCATCCACTCTCTTATAGTATTCAAGTCTAATTTCGTTCATACCAAAACTTATCAGTTGAATAACAATCATTTAACATCTCTTTAGACTTTAGGTATATACATGCTAAGTCGCTAAGTGAGAGAAAAAGAAAGATTATGAATAAATGATGGATATGAAGCAAGAAAAAAACATATGGTAAAATTAAGAAGTGAAATGGTTATGATCGATTATTGTCAACCAACGTTTCGGGCATGCTTACGTAATGAAATAAGTAGTTCAGAAAATTATTAAAAATTATACTATGTGTGTGACATAAATGGAAAAATGAAAGCATGATTTCATCCACTGTGTTTGAGAAGCAAAGAATAAAGAGCAGAAACCAAGGCCAACATGTAGAAACTAACGTAACGCCCGAGTTAATTATGATCAAATAACGAATTTGGGGACAGAAAATTATGATTTCGCAATGAATTACATATGCTTGCCTCTTGTGGAACAACAAATGAATATTTTTTAAATGAAAATAGAGAAGAAAACAAAAAAATTAATCAAATTAAAGGGTGCTCTATGAAGGGTAGGAGCCATAATAAAATGTACTTCTTTGTTTCTATAATAATTTATACGTCCAAGAGAATGTTAATCATTATCTTGGCAATTACTTCCATATCATTGTTTCATTCTTAAATATTTTCTACTTTTATCATAAATGAGATGGAAATAAAGAGATCATATTAAAACATTAAAATAGTCATTTACTTTTATTATTCGTTACCTTGAACAAAGTAATTTTTTTACAAGACTAGATGTATTTTTTATGAGATACTCAATTAAATAAAAATATTATAGATGGTAAAAAAATTTCTTTAAATATTTAATGATATTGTATATGTAAATCTTGTGCAAATTATTCAAGTGTTCAATGATATGTAATTTGAAGACAATGTTTAAAAAAAATTTAATTAGAAAATGTAATATTTAATGTTACTATGATGCATTAATGGCGTAAATTTTATAAAATCTTTTTGTTTGTTAATTTCTTAACTATATATTGCTCTTATAATAATAGATAGAAAAGTTAATAATTTTAATATAAATAATAATATTAATTATATTTCTTTATTATGTTTGAAAAGAGGAAACCAAAATTAAAAAAAAATGTATTAAAATATTATGTTTAATTAACTTTAACATATAAAAATAATATAAATAACATTATTGCTATTCTAGTATAAATCACGATTTGAATTTATATATATTATAAAACTCACGTTTAATAATAATCAGATATGATTTCAAAAAAGTGGTTAAGGTATTATAAAGGATTTTTTTTTAATATTAAAAAGTGTTAAAATATTAACCAATATCTTAATAATATTGATTAAGAATCAACAATAAAAAATTAACTTCTATTATAACTTTTAACACATCTTCGATATAACCTTTAATAAAAAAAGTTATTTATCAATTTCTTAAGTCACACAATGATTAAGAAAGACTTTTAGGAAAAATATATAAGAAAACAAAATAGGGTTATTAATTACTTGTGCCCCACAAACAACCAAAAATCGTGTCATCTAATAAATACTTAAATACACCAGGGTAGGGAAAATCTGACTTCAGAACCTCTCTTTAATGCGATCCACAAATTATGATGTATGTATAAACTCCTTAGACATTGATTTCCCCAATCTGCCTTGCAATATCTTCAAGAACTCAAACTCTTACTCAAGATTTTGGAGCAAGAGTGGCATGAATGAGGTCCAAAGAAAGTAAGCAATGGAGGATGAAATTAGACAAGGAGCGAAGGTGGATGACGCCATGGAGAGTCTCTCCAATGAGTCTAGGAAGAATCGTCACAATAGTCTTGAGAAACTATTGTTAAGATACAAGAAGTTTTTGCACAGGAATAAAGAGAGAAACTCTCACAAGAAATTTCAGATTTCTATTAATTTGACCAAAAAAGTGTCTACAATACGTTTTTGTTGGCTTTATAAGCCAAGGTCCTAAAGTTTGTCTTGTAAGCTACCTAAGCTAAAAAAAATGTAAGCTAAATGCAAGTGGAATGAAATGACAAATGAAATGAAGCTTGAGGTGCAAGCTATTCACATGATTACTCATGACTGAGTCAGCCACATGCAAACTACAATTTCTACAAGTTTACATAGGTGCTAAAAATTACATACAAGTGCACCTACACTTATTAAACAATTGCCACTATAGACCTGTTTATTGCCACTAAAGGCCTATTTATTGACACTACAATTGTCACTATAAGTGTTGGAATTAAATTCAACTTGAGAGTACAAAATTCAGCCCTTGTTCTTCTTGAGTTGGTGTGCTTCTTCATACTTGTCTAAGAGGGGAAAATTAACTTTGATGTGCTCTTGAAGGGCTTGAGTTCTAGCTCTTGTCATGGGTCCTCTAAGGCTAACCAAAGGAAGCTCTTCAAGTTCTCCTCCTTGGCCTTGAGCTTGTAATGGACCTCCATCATCCCCTCCTTCTTGAAAGGAACTTGACCTCAAGTTTGCTCCCTCAGTTGTACCCACATCACACAAAGAAAGTTCACAAACATTAAAGGTGCTACTCACACCATACTCAATTGGCAACTCAAGTTTATATGCATTGTTGTTGATATTTTCTAAAATCTTAAAAGGTTTATCGCCTCTAGGTTGGAGTTTGGATTTCCTCTCTTGAAGAAATCTATCCTTCCTCAAATGAAGCCAAACTAAATCGCCTTCATTGAAGACCACTTGCTTCTTGTGTTTATTGGCTTGCTTAGCATATTACTCCATCTTCCTTTCCACATGGGCCTTCACCTTTTCATGCAATTTCCTAACATAAGAAGCTTTAGACAAAGCATCATGATTAATCATAGAAGAAGTGTTAGGTAATGGTAATAAATCAAGAGGAGTTAAAGGATTGAAGCCATAGACAATTTGAAAAAGGGATAAGGAAGTGGTTTTGTGAACCACTCTATTATAAGCAAACTCAATGTGAGGTAGGCACTACTCCCAAGTCCTCAAATTGCCTTTGATGTAGCATCTAAGGAGTTGACCCCATATCCTATTCACCACTTCAGTTTGGCCATCCGTTTGTGGGTGGCAAGTTAATGAAAACAATAGCTTTGTGCCAAGCTTACCCCAAAATGTCTTCCAAAAGTGTCTAAGGAACTTTGTGTCTCTATCACTCACAATGCTTCTAGGCAATCCATGAAGTCTCACCACTTCCTTGAAGAAGAGATTGGCCACTGCACAAACATTATCATTCTTGTGACAAGGAACGAAGTTTGCCATCTTTGAGAACCTATCAACAACAACAAATATAGAATCATTTTCCCTCTTGGATCTTGGGAGACCAAGCACAAAATCCATGGAAATTTCAACCCAAAGGAAGTTAGGAATAGGCAAAGGTGTATGAAACCATGAGGAATTAACTAGATTTAACTTTATGAAAAGTAATACATTAAGATACAAGCTTATGCACATCATGCCTCATTTTTGGCCAAAAGAAATGTTCATGTAAAATAGCCAAATTTTTATCCACACCAAAGTGCCCCATCAAGTTGTTCTCATGAGCTTCTCTAATGAAGAGTTCTCTCAAAGAACCTTTAGGTACACATAGTTTCTTTTCCTTGAACAAGAAATCATGTCTAAAATATCCTTGATGAGCCCCCTTCTCACACAAAGAAAAATACTAGAGAAGTCATGATCACTTAAGTACAATTCCTTTATGTGATTAAAATCAAGCAACTTAGTTTCAAGCATAGAAATAAAAAAAAAAATACCTCCTTAATAAGGCATCCGCCACTACATTCAATTTTCCTTGCTTGTGTTTAATAACATAAGGGAATTTCTCAATAAATTCAATCCACTTAGCATGTCTCTTGTTGAGTTTTCCTTGACTTTTCAAATATTTAAGAGACTCATGATCACTATGGATCACAAATTCTTTAGGTAAAAGATAATGTTGTCAAGTTTGCAATACTCTATAATAAGCAATATGATGTTTATCTTGAATCACCCCCCCCCCCCAAATGCCTACATTAGATGCATTACATTCCAATTCAAAAGAAGCATTAAAATTAGGCAATGCAAGAATATGTGCATTAGACAATTTATCCTTCAATGTTTAGAAAACAATTTCATGTTCTTGCTTCCTAGAGAAGCTCATGGTTTTCTTTATCAACTCATTAAAAGGAGAAGCAATGGTACTAAAGTACTTCACAAATCTCCTATAAAAGCTTGCTAAACCATGGAAGCTTGTTACATCCTTCACACTCTTTGGAATTGGCTGCTCCTTGATAGATTTCACCTTCTCTTTATCCACTTGGACTCCTTGAGCACCTACTACAAAACCTAGAAACACAACTCATGAAGTGCAAAAGGTACATTTATCAATAGCTCTACACAAGGTTTCCTTCCTAAGCACATTAAAGACACTTTTAACATGTATCAAATGATCATTTAAATTGGCACTATAAACAAGAATTTAATCAAAATACACTACCACAAACTTGCCTATAAAGTGTCTAAGCACATGATTCATAAGCCTAATAAAGGTAGTAGGTGCATTAGTCAAACCAAAAAGCATAACTAACCATTCATAAAGTCTAAATTTAATTTTGAAAGTCGTTTTTCATTCATCCCCTTACCTCATTCTTATTTGATGATAACCACTCTTAAGATAAATTTTAGAGAAGATAGTGGAACCATGCAATTCATCTAAAAGATCATTAAGTCTAGGGATAGGATGTCTATACCTTATAGTGATGTTGTTTATTTCCCTACAATCAGTACACATCCTCCATGTTCCCTCCTTCTTAGGCACAAGAATAATTGGCATGGCACAAGGACTTATGCTCTCACGGATCCACCCCTTTTCAAGTAGTTTTTCCACTTGTGTTTGAATCTTCTTTGCCTCCATGGGTGAAGTCTTATATGCTGGACTATTAGGGAGTGAAAAACCTGAAATTAAATCAATTTGGTGCTCTATGCCTCTTAAAGGAGGCAAGCCATTAGGAATTTCTTTTGGAAAAACATCTTCATATTCCTCCAAAAGAGATTGCATGGCTATGGACAATTTTTCTCCTTCCTTTTCAACATGCAAACAAATAGAATTAGGAACCATATAATAAAGAGGTTTTCTTTCTAATAACACTCTCTTGACCTCTTTTACTCTCAAGAACAAACTCTCTTTGGCCTTGAAAACAATGATGTACACACACCATTAACCAAGAGGTTGGGTGAATTGGTTTATAACAGAAAGTTAAAAATTTCTTTAAAAAACAAACTAGCAGCGAAATTAAAAATGGATTGTATCACTCAATCACCCTTTGTTAAAATCAGAAATTTTCTTTCAATCAAGATACACCTTGGACTACCTGTAATGTTAGAATTACTTCCTGTTGATTATGATTTGATCACCCAAGAACAAGTAATGGAAGATAACAAGATTAAAATCAACAGACAACAATTTATACTAGTTCACCTCTCAAAAGAGAAGCTACATCCAATTTCTTCCAACATACACTAGGTTAGAGCTTCACTAGATAAAATTTTGTTATTTACAAGCTTTTATAACTCATCACCTTTATCAACCCTAGATAAAGAATTGAAATCTAAACCCTATAGACTTCTAAAGACCAAGAACCAGAGTACACCACTTTGTTCTATCCTTTAGAGAACACTACTCCAGAAAAAAAAAGCTTTAAAGAACCTTTTTGATCTTAGAAAATACAATAACTAAAAACAGACGAAACAAATCACACTTAAGAGTTCAAGAAAGATATCACCTCATGATCCTCAATATATGAATGAGATGTATTTTACCAATCAAACAAAGTTGGAATTAATGCTTTGCAGAACACAACTTTCTTCAAACCTCTTGTTCAGTCTTTGTTCAAAATAACATAAGCTTTGATGTATGAAAACAAAGTTTTGAATCAAGATGTAGAGAAAATCTTTTCTCAGACTTTTTGAGCTTTTGTAGTGAATGAGTACTTTGTAAAAACAAGATGTATGTTTTCTCACGTTCTGAGATATTGTTAAAATTCACAGACCCAATAGCTTTTTATAGAAAATAGAGTAAGCTAAATGTAATCGATTAAATCGTTAATGTAACCGATTATTTTAACTAATTAATCGATTAATAAACAAAATAATCGATTAAAGTGTTCTAAGCTCTTTCTGGAAAATGTATAAGAGCAATTTAATCAATTAAATCGATGTAAATTCAATTAAAGCAGTCATAGCGGATTCAGTCTTAAGCTTATGTAATCGATTACATAGTATGGTAATCGATTAAAGTAGTTATAGCAGATTCAACTTTAAGCTTATGAAATCGATTACATAGTATGGTAATCGATTAAAGCAATCATACTTGTTTTCAAGTTTTTACACTGTGTAATCGATTACCATTTGCTTGTAATTGATTACTATGTTCTTCATGGCTTAAGTAATAGATCGATTAAATCAGTGGTAAAATGAGTTTTCCAAAACTTAACCATGAGAAATCAATTTCTTTATGTAAACATGAAAGCCTTGATGCTTTAATAAAATCATGTATGCATGTTAATGATAAAGTTTATGCAATTCAAGGATCATAAGATAAGCCTCTTAAACACTTAACAAATTACAAATGTCTTGGCATGTGAAAAGCTAAAATATTTCTCCTAAGGCACATACTTCATCCTTGACTTGATTCTCTTCTAGCTCACCCTATATTCGACTGGCCTCATGAATTTTTTTTCTCTCATCTCTTTTCTCTCTTTTTTTCTCATTAGTTTTCCTCTTGGATAGCTCACGACTTTTGCATTTTTTATTGCTATCAAGTGCAGTATTTTTTTTATGCTCTTGAACTCTCTTTTCTTTCATCCTCACTTGATCCTCACATACTTGTTTAGGAGTCAAAGGTCTCAAAATAATTTTCTTGCATAAGTTCTCAAACTCAAAAGTGTTCTCCGTGCCATTGTGTATAACTTTCCTATCAAATTGCCAAGGCCTTCCAAGGAGAATATGTCCAACCTCCATAGGTACAATGTCACAAAGAACTTCATCCGTATAAGAGGTAATAGAAAAAGGAATGAGCACTTGAGAATTTACCACCACTTCTCCACCCTCACTAAGTCATTGGAGTTTGTACGGTCTAGGATGACTTGCGGTTAGCAAGTGTAATTTCTCTACAAGTCTTGTACTAGCTACATTGGTGCAGCTGCCTCCATCAATTATAAGAGAGCACACTTTGTCTCCAACTAAGCACCTTGTGTGAAAAATATTTTCTCTTTGAGTCTCCTCTTTGTCAATGCAAAGATTGCTCAACATTCTTCTCACCATCAAGATATCACCCTCAACGGCTTCCACAAGTGTGAGCTCTTCTTTATCTTCACTTGAAGAGCTAGTTGAGCCACTTGAAGACTCACTCTCTATGCCTCCATCCTCAAGCAAAATCATTGTTCTCTTGTTGGGGCATTGTGAAGCAATGTTCCCCATGCCAAGGTACTTAAAACACTTGATATTGCTTGATTTTGTTGGAATAGGGTCTAGAATTTTTTTTGCTTGAGCTTTCCACCTTTTTTTCTTTATTTTTCACTTGAGAAACCTCCCTCCTAGGCTTGTCCTTCCAATTGGAATTTCCAGTCCTATTGGTTTTGGAAGATTTCCTCTTTTTGAGTTGTTGCTCCACTCTTTGAGCTTTGTGGACTAGCTCCTCAATTGTGCCATAGGAATGTAACTCAAACACATCTTGAATTTCCCTGTTCAAGCCATGAAGGAACCTAGCCATGCTTGCCTCTTGGCTCTCCATAATTTTAGCCCTCATCATCATCAATTCCATCTCCTTATAGTAGTCATCAACGCTCTTGTAGTCTTGGAATAATTTTTGGAGCTTGTTGTAGACTTCTCTTGAGTAATAAGTGGGAACAAATCTTTCTCTCAAGCACCCCTTTAAGTCATTCCAGCAATTGATTCTTGGCCTCCTCAACCTCTCTATGTCAATTTGCATTTGGTTCCACCACACCAAAGCATAGCCACCAAATTCTAGAGTTGCTAGAATCACTTTCTTCTCTTCAACAAAGTGTTGACATGAGAATATTTGTTCTACTTTCATCTCCCACTCAAAGTAAATTTCTATATCATAAGTGCCAAGGAACTTTTGAATCTTAATTTTCACTCCACTCAATCCTTCATTCCTCTATTCTCTCTCATCTCTCCTAAATCTCCAATCTTCCTTCTCTTTTGTCTCCTATGATTTTGTTTTCTATTATTTTGTCTCCTATTGTTGTGTTCTCACCACTCTTCATAAGCCTCTCCATCCACACTCCCAATTGGATTACTCTTTCTTTGTGTCCCCTCTTTTAACTCCTCAAATCTTGTCTCCATTTTGGTTTGTAATTCCTCCATTTGTTTTGTAGTAGCCTTCATCAACCTAGAGGTCTTAGGTGACAAAGTTTCTTCTTCCCTTGATCTCATCCTTCAAAAGAAATGGTTAACAAAAAAACACAATTACATAAGAAAATTATCACCACTCTCTAAGTGTTTGCCACTCACACTCTTGTTTGCACACTTTATCTAGGATTTTTCTCTAAAGTTCTCTCTTGTCTTTTCCCACTCTTGTTCCTCTATAGCTCTTAAGCAAAAACTTCCAATCCAATCAAGGTTCTTTACTAAAGTGCAATTGGAAACAATTCTAAGCTAGACTCAAGAATTAAAGAACAAGAAAACTCTAAGACAAAACTTTGGAATTTTTTTAGAGACAAGCAACAAAAGCTAAAAATTTAAGGATAGCACAAACTCAAATTGAAATTCAATGAGACAACTCAAGGTTAGTTGCTGGACCAAACTACACAAAGGAGATACATTAAGCAAATTCAAGTGTTAGAAGCCAAATTTCATCAAATTTGCATGTCATACAAGTCCACTCAATTTTGTGGTTCAAAGGAAATTTGAACTTGTAACTTTTGTAAATTCTCTCTACCTCTAAACTCTATTTTTATTCTGTTTTTCCATCCACCAATTCAGTATTTTCTTTGGCTGCACCTAATTGCTTTTCTTTTGCCTTTTCTTGTTTCTTTCACAACATTTTTATAGGCTTTTGTTTTGCTTTTGTACAAGTTCAAAAATACCTAAAGAAATGTTGTGAATCACGAAAAACAATGTATAACAATTGTAAAATTTGTTTCTAACAACTCAATTCAAATTTAGAAATGAGATTAGAATCAAAACAAGAGGTTATGCAACACACAAACAACTACTAACACAAGTTGACAAGAATCAAAACTAGAATATTATCAAGAACAAGGAAGAACATGAGATGAACAAGAAATTTCTAAAACTAGAAATTAATCATTAGGAAAGGTGTAGGAACACAAGACAAGACGCAATCCACTAAGACTTTAAAGAAACTTTAGAAAACTAGAAGTATATCTAAGATTTTGTGATTTTCGGATTTACCTATGGACTAGATCTAGAAATTGAAATTGAAAAAGAAATTCACAAGGATTAGGCTCTAGATACCACATGATGTATGTCTAAATTCCTTAGACATTGATTTCCCTAATCTACCTTGCAATGAAACTCAATCTTCAAGAACACTTCAAGAACTCAAACTCTTACTCAAGATTTTGGAGCAAGAGTGGCGTGAATGAGGTCCAAAGAAAGTAAGCAATGGAGGGTGGAATTAGACAAGGAATGAAGGTGGATGACGCCATGGAGAGGCTCGCCAATGAGTCTAGGAAGAATCGTCACAATAGTCTTGAGAAGCCATTGATGAGATCCAAGAAGTTCTTGCACAAGAACAAAGAGAGAAACTCTCACAAGAATTTTAGATTTGTATTAATTTGCCAAAAAAGTGTCTACAATACGTTTTTGTTGGCTATATATAGCCAAGGTCCTAAAGATTGACTTGTAAGCTACCTAAGCTAAAAAAACAAATGTAAGCTAAATGCAAGCTAATGAGGTGCAAGCTAATGAAGCTTGAGGGTGCAAGCTATTCACATGATGATTCATGGCTAAGTCAGCCACATGCAAACTACAATTTTTACAAGTTTACATAGGTGCTAAAAATTACATACATGTGCACCTACACTTATTAAACAATTGTCACTATAGATTTGTTTATTGCCACTACAATTTCCACTATAAGTGCTGGATTAAATTCAACTTAAGAGTACAAAATTCAGTCATTGTTCTTCTTGAGTTTGTGTGCTTCTTCATGCTTGTTTAAGATGTGCAAATTAACTTTGATGTGCTCTTGATAACTCTTGTCATGGGTCCTCTAAGGCTAACCAAAGGAAGCTCTTCAAGTTCTCCTTGTTGGCCTTGAGCTTTTAATGGACCTGCATCAAATTATATTGGTTTCACACATATATAATTTAGTTTTCAGAATTCGTGCGAAATCCTGTAGATGATCTCTTAATTTTATTTTATATTATCATATAATTTTTAGAGATGTTTTATTTCTTGCATGTGTCAACGAAGTTTAGGTTAGTTAGTAGATTTTTTATAATTATTTATTTATTTATTTTATGATTTAAATTTTGGATCCTTCATGGTAATTTTGGTCTAGTTTTTAGCCCAAGTCTACAATTAGCTAAGAACTAATCGGCTACACATAGCCTATAGATTCTTGGAATGTCACCTAAACCATAAAAATGTGTTTAGTAATTTTCTTAGGTTTTTAACTTCATTTTATTTTAAAATGTAATCAACTTAATTGCCTTCTAGTTACCACTAAGTATGTTTTAAGGCATTTGTAAAAATATATAGAATGGTTATCTAGACGCAGGCTAAGGGTCAAATATATATGTTATATGGTTTATTATTTATGGTGGACAAGTACGTCATGATCATTGGATTTAGTGATAAAAATTAGATGGTGAGAATTCATTATCAAAGCCTTTTCCTATTGTTTTTTTATTTTTTATTTTTATTTTTTATCTATTACTATACATATCTTACACATTTATCCTGGTGATTGAAGATTACTGTAGCTGTTTGCACATTCACCCTTGGGTTTTGGTTTTGATGACAAAGAGAGTGGTCGAAAGAGCCTCTAGCTCTCGTGGTGGCCTTGTAGGTTGCGACCTCTGATACTCCCACTCTATGCACACCCAAATTCCTCAAGTTCAATTGCATGCTTTGGTTTCAATTTTTTTGTTCTTAAAATGAAATTTTGTATATTTTGTATTTGTCGATTTTGACTGTGAATGAAACCACAACACTGACAACATGATGCACATGTTTCACTCCTAATATGGTTTAATTTGATTTCGAGATTGATCAATGTAATTGCTTATGGTTTCCTATATATAGCTTAATTGCAGCTGAATGGCTCCCGTCTTCACCATTCTCAACTTAATGGGCTAATATAGGGATTTTCACTATTTTCAAAATATCTGTTAATCGACAGCAACTTGTTATCTCTGATAAAATTTCTTGGTCCACTGTAGATCACTTGAATAGATGTGGTCCACCGGAGAACTCACCTAGTAATCTAATTACCATGGCCGAATTATGTGTGCAGGTCTTTAGTGTTTTGTCATTTTCAAAATGGTAAAGGACAAATATGTAAATTCACTTTAAATTAAACAAATTGATTCCAATTAATAAATAATTTTACCAATCCGTTCTCACTTAAAAATATAATTTATAATTAACTAGAGACATTTTAGTCATTTCATACAAGAATTGAAAATAATTCTAAAAAATCCCAATTTTTTATTATAATTATTATTCTAATCTTAAAATATATTTTTCTCATGTTCTTCCAGCTCCGATACAAAAAAAAAAAAAAAAAAAATTAAAAATCGTATTTGGATAGTACTAAATAATCTAAAGCTAAAGAGTGTATACTGGAATTACCAAACTTTCTTTATATTTTTAAATATAAATAGTATTTGTTCATGACATGATTTACTTGGCCTTTGGGTTGGTTTCTAGCATTAACCTACCAGCCTAGTAGCCTTTGGCTTTGAGTTGGGAGGGCTATGGATCCTCCTAGTTTTTTTGTTAGGTATCTAATTAATTATCATACTCAATCTAAAGACAATGAGAGGTTATATCTAACAAGTAATCTATAACTTACAAAAATTAGCAATGTTGTCTGCAATCCTTTTGTCTTCGACTTGGGATTAAAGAGATAATGGATCCTCCCAAGTTTTTGTTCGAATTCTAAGCTTGAGCCTGCAATTGTAAGACATTGAGCTCACAAGCATCAATCCTGCACCAACTAAGAATTAATGAGCTAGTATGGGTTAAACACATAGTAACATAAACAAATTAACCTTGAGTTTGCAGAGATAATGAGTAAAAAAGTCATGAGTTTAAGAGAATGCAAGATATTCAATACATCACTAAGTTAAACACATAAACAAACATCCCAAGGTTGCACCAAACAAGATTAACCAACTCAAAAATCAGAATAACCCTCACTTTAATGGAACCACACAACTCTGACACCGATTTCCAGTGTGAAACACTCATTGCAATGTTTCGCGACAAACCGAAGAATTGAATATCCTCATTCTAGTAGAAAGGGAGACAATGGTGGGGGCTTGTGTTTGCGGTGGCAGGGACATCATAGCGGGTGGTTTGGGTTGATAAGGGTGACAGTGGTGGGGGTTTGGTTTGATGGTGGCAATGATGTCGTGGTAGGTGTTGTTGGAGGTAAGGGGTTTGAGATAGAGAGAAGAGTTTAGTGTTGGATGCTTGAAGTATTACATCAAGAGGTATCAGATGTGGAATGCTTAACAATGTTACCTCAAACTTAGGGAAAACCCTCGTAATATAGCAAGTTATTCAGCTCCATCCATATGGGCCTATATAACCATACACTACTACAAAAAATCCCTTTTACGACGGTGATTCTACGTTGATTGAAAAGAAACTGCCTTAGAAAGACACGCGGTGACATTTTTGTAAATAAATACAATAATTCTAAGACGGTTTCACAAAAACCGTCTTAGAAACTATCATTCGTAGACAGTTTTCACAAAACCGTCTTAGAATGGTTTGCATTCCAAGACGGTTTTGCAATAACCGTCTTAAAAGATTTTTCGCTTTTTTAAATATTTGATGTCTCCTACATTCTGTAGCTTTTATAAATCTAGGGTTCCAATCACCTTCCAACTTCTCCTCCCACTCCATCTCCCTCTCTCTCTCGCGCTCCATTGGAGGACGCTCTCTATTTTCGTCCTTTCTACCTTTCTACCTTTCTCTGATCCCAATCCCAATCCCAATCCCTAATCTTTCTCTCTCTTCAAACTCTAAGGTTCGTTCTTCCTTTCCCCCTTTTCTCCCTTTCTTTCTTTGCTCACTATCATATCATATCATATCATTCATTTCACGATTTTGATCGTTTAAGGAAGATCGGTTCACAAATCCAGAGGAACTCAAATGTCCCATTTGGTATCAATTTTTCATCTCTTTCTTCTTTTTCTTCTTCTTCTTCTTCTTCTTCTTTTCTTTTTTCCTGTTTCATTCACATTGTATTGTTCACGCAGTTGGAGTTTGCTAGATTCTACAGTATCGCTTACCTGCAATCATCTTTTCTGCAAGTAAATTCACATCCTCTTCAATTCATTCTTCCTCTGCCATTTTCTTTTCAATAGCAACGCTAATTAAACCTAATTTTATTTTGAATTCAACTCGTACGTTTTCAAGTTCATGAAATCAGCCTTTGGTTGTCCTATCTGTAAAATTCCTTTCACTCGTCGAGGTACGTCTGATTCTCTCGCTTTCTAGTTTAATAACCCTAATTCTGCATTACATTTCAAAATCGAATTCAAATTGTAGAGGTTCGCCCTGCTCCTCACATGGACAACTTTGTCAGCATATATAAAAACATGGAAGCTGCTTCAGGAGTTAATATAATTGTAACCCAGAATGCACCTGTTACTAACTTATCATCACTAGGCTTAGTGAACCCCCTTGCAAGACTAGCATGCCTGAACCAAAATTCCCTTACCATTGGAATAGAAAGCATTAAAAAACTGTCTATTGCACAGTTGGAATCAATTGATATTGATATGGCTTTTTTTTTGTTTAATATGGCTTCATGGATCACTTTCTTTAACCTCAAAAGTGCTCTTACAAGCCTCTAAATCCAGTAAATACAGTTTATTATAGCTGTTATCTTCTTTGAGTTGATCAAAATCAAGCTTGTCTAAAAATTGTTTGATGCTTATCTTGTCCAATTATTTTATTATGTGTCTTTTTCCATCTACATTGTTGATGACTGGGATGTTGAATCATCTAAGCTTCTCTTAACTTGAAGATTATATATTTTCAGTTTTTTTATGCTAGTTGCTTAATTGCAAATGTAGTGGAGCAGCTTTGGAATTTTGCTTGGCCTTCTGCCATTGCCTTGATTCATCCAATCCTTTTGCCAGTTGTTGTGATGGGTTTCTTCACCAAAGTGGTTATAATTGTTGGCTGTCCCTTGGTTGGCAAACTTATGGACCATTTTCCAAGAGTGTCTGCATATAATTGCTTAACCATCGTTCAGGCAAGTTGTTTGATAATCTATACAAACTATAAAGTCAAGCAAAATATAGCTCTTTTCCTAAAGGGATCATTCTTTCTAATTTCCAGGCAGCTGCTCAGTTGCTATCTACAGCGATTTCATTTTCTACACTGCTTCTGCGTCCTTGGTTTGTCATATTGGTTTCGGTGGGGGCTATTGAGAGGCTTTGTGGAGTAGCTTTGGGGTTGGAAATGAGCGTGATTGGGTTGTGCTGGTATTGTCATCCAGAGCTTCGTCTGTTCCCTTGATATGTGATTTGTAAATTGAAAAACTTGTGTTAAAATTAAATCTTGTTCTGATCCTTAGTGGCTTATTTCCATAGCTGGCAGGAGTGAATAGGTATATTCTTTCTTTGAGTGGAAGCAAAGCAAAGCAAACAACAATATGTATATAGAGGGGCAGGGGTGAGGGGTTGAATTTGGCTCAAACTCAAATTCTAATATTAGATCCTGTTATGGTAATTTCCCTTGGCCCAAGATAAAAGGCTCATTTATCTTATTAATTCAAATATTCAAACTTCTCAACAACCCAATATCTTAACCATCAAAGGATAGAAGATATAACAAATATCAAAACAGAAAGATATAACAAATATTATAACTGCCACTTCTCAGTTATTCAAATAACCAAAGATCCTGGCCAAAGATAGTGGGCTTCAACCACCACTCCACCAAAGTCCAGGTCAGTATCCTATAAATAGAGTATCCTCTATGGAGAAAGGTACACACACAACTCTAACTTTCTCTCATTCAATTACACAGTGCACACACCCCACGTCAATTGAGGTGTATCTTAAGCATTGTGATAATTTACTTTGGGATATTTCTTGCTGATAAATATTCACAAAGTAGGAGAGAAAGAATTAGATCATACAGTAACATTTCAGCATATTTGTTGTACAATTGTGTTCTGTGAACGAACGGAACATTGGCGCCGTCTATGGGACGTTAAATTTCAAATCCCACTTTCCCGATGGTAAACACAAGAAGTAACAGTTAGGCCGCACACCCACGCTCTGATATGGGTACAAGAGAGAGAAAAAAGAGAGGAGAAAGAGAATATCTAAATTCGCATTTTGAGAAGGACATAAACTGTCATCCTTCAATCTTCTCTATCTCCTTTTTTAACTGTTAGATTTTGTTGAAAATGTTACAACAAGTCTATGGATCATCACTCTTCACATATAACGGTTGGTTTCTTGAATAGAGACTTGTAGAATCACCAGAAATTCCCAAACCAAGCTGGTTCAGAATCCGTTTTCTGAAGTAGACAGCAGTATTGCGAGGGACATTTCTCTCAAACTATCCGTTGGATCACGTTGAAACTTGGATAAAATATTAATCAAATTTGTTTCTGCATTCTGACCGTTCGGATCATTCATTAAAGCGTTTTTAAGATGGAATGTTTCAATTGAAAACAAAAGTTATCAGAATTTCTGCTTTGTTTTATCTCGTTTCGGACAGTGATATTGAGAAAGGGTTATCTCTTTTATGAACCGTTGGATTATCCTCAAATTTGGTTAGTATGTTCCTATCGTTTATTAAATCAATTTGACCGTTGGGATGTATTAATTATTATTTCTTGTGGTAGAAATTAATTTCGTACATAATCCTATTTTGTATGCCTGCCTCTTGTGATGTTTTGGTACAATTTTTGTTGAAGTTGTTTGCTGATTGTAATGGTTGCCGGAACCATTGCATAATCTCATTTTATTGATAGTGAAGAATTTGGGTGGATTCCGAGATAGGTCCCATAATTTTTACTTATCACATTGAGAATGTTTTCCCAGCGTATAGAGCAGCGCTTCAAATTAATGGAGGAACATGGAGAATCCGGCTCATAATGAGAATCAAGGAATGTTGCACAAATGGAAGTCAATCCGGACATATAGATGCGAGGCAATGAGCCCAGTTGAGACTTCATCCACGCCGCTAAATCAAATGATGGGCCCATGGAAAACGATAAAATTCGATTCCCACCCAATAATGGTGAAAGCATAACAACTGCAAATCAAAATCCTAATATGATGGGTGCAGAGCATAAGAAGACAACCTCATCAATATAGAATGCAGTATCATCAATATAGAATGTGAGATTCACCAACAGGGAAGCCAGGTTGACATATGCGCAATATCATTTTATGAGGGTGGATCTTGTCTCACGAGCGACAACACAGATTAGATTAAGCAAAAGCTAAGTCTTCTCCCCCTTTTCTAATATGAAGCATCATAAATCATTCTTTATAGTATTTTTATAATAATATATGTGTAAAATATTATTATTTTTGCATGTCAAATAATAAAGGGAAATTATTGTAACGGCCCTCCGGGATAAAAATGGTTAAGTTGCGAGAATTGAATCTTGAGGGTAAAGTCCAAGAGAGGGTTAAAAACTCAAGAATTGAATCTTGAGGGTAAAACCCAAGAGAGGGTTAAAAACTCAAGAATTGATTGCTTGAGGGTAAAGCCCAAGAGAGGGTTAAAAACTTAAGAATTGAATCTTGAGGGTAAAGCCCAAGAAAGGGTTAAAAACTCAAGAATTGAATATCCTCATCAACCTCGATTCAGCGATAATTGCTAGCACAGCTTGGCAGGTCAAAGTGCTGACCAACCAAGCTGGGGAGCATCTGTTATGGTAATTTCCCTTGGCCCAAGATAAAACGCTCATTTATCTTATTAATTCAAATATTCAAACTTCTCAACAACCCAATATCTTAACCATTATAATAACTTGGTTTCTAAAAAAAAAAAAAAAAATCCCATGCTAACAGCGTGGGAACGGTGCGGTTAGCGTGGGATGTGGCGCCAGTAGCGTGGGATATGGCGCCAGTAGCGTGAAATTGCACCAGAAGACCATTTCTTACGGCCTGATGGCGCGGATAGCGCCACGGACGCGCCCAGTTGGCGCGGTTAGCGCCATACATGTCCAGGAAGCTTTTAGTTGCGCTAATTTGGCGCGAATAGCGCCATATATGGCGCGATTAGCATGGGAACATCGGCAGAACCAATATTTAAAGGCCATTTTACGAAATTTTGGCCCAAAAATCATGTTTTCTCCTTCCCCACGGCCCCAACCTCCATTGATGCATGCTCCAAGCTTCCTAGGACCTTGGTTGATGACCTAAACACCTCCTTGTGACCTTGATTGTGAGAGAAACACTTAGAAAGCTTCAATCCTTCATCCTTTCTCTTAAAACCTCTTGTGAGTGAGAGTTTGATTTCTCAAGAGGAAAGCTCAGAGAACTTGAGGGAGGCCGAGACTTAAGGCTTGGAACGGACACCGGAGCTCGAGGAAGCTGTCCTGAGGCCTTTTTAGTCGCCACTGAGGTAAGAAACTCAAGTTTCTCCGGTTGATTTTGATTCTGGGGTTTCCTGTGAATAGTGACCCATATGAGCTGGGGCTAGAATTAGTCCAGGGTCCTGTAGAGAAACTTGTTTAGAATGGTTTAGTGATGAAGGATTAGCTTTCAGTTTCTGTTTTAGAGACCCTTGAATCCTGGCTCTGTGGCTTGTATGTGTGGCTTTTGTGATAAGTCACTGGTTGGATTTATGCCATGATAGAGCCTAGGTTAGGTTTGTATTGAGCCTGAAAGGCTAACGGAATGATGCCTTGACTGAGGCTTAAACCATTTTAGGGATATGTTGAATTAGGGGCTATTGTGAGCTAGAGCCCAGATATATGATGTGCTTTGAGTCTAGGATGACTCAGAGGCTTGGCTTTCAGCCTTGGGGGACCTTGTATGGTCTGTGAACAGCCTAGTGTGGGCTGAGTTGATTGAACCCCTAGGATAGGGGAATTCTGTTATGCTATATTCTATGTTTGAATGTCTGTGGACTGGTTTTGATATTAGCATATGCCTTGATTAGGGTGTGATATTGAGACTGTTGGTGGCGGGAGCCACAGACCTGTGAAGGAACTACAGAGTGATACCTTGCCAGGTAAGTTCAGTGTTTCTGGGGATGAATTCCCACTTGTTTGCACACCACACTCCGGGGGAGTGTTGGACATGATTCATGATGCATGCATTGGCTATTATGTTTCTGATAATGATATGTGTGCATCTGTGTTGGATGAATGTATGTTGTGATTGTGATAGATCTGTTGGCCAATAGATAAATACAGGCATTGAGGGTTCTCTGCCCTGTATTTAGGCGTTGAGGGTTCTCCGCCAGGCATTGAGGGTTCTCTGCCATGTGATTATGCGTTGAGGGTTCTCCGCACGGTGTTAAGGGTTCTCTGCCACTAGTATAGAGCAGATAACTGCTCCATGTTGTGTTGAGGGTCAGAGGGCGAGGCCAGTGGGCCAGATTAATGTGTGTGCTTATTTGATGATTGTATTGTGATTTGTGGGCCAGGGTGGGGATGATTTCCCAAAGACCCTAAGCTTACTGAGATGTGTATCTCACCCCGTGTGGGGATTTATTATTTCAGGTGACTCTTTTGGTCGAAGAGAGCAGTCTCAGGGCAGGAGGCCTGAGTAGAGACGTTTCTACTTGACTGAGAAGTAGCAGATGGAGCTTGAAGGCTCATACTTGTTTTGATTATATTTTGTACCCTTGATAAGGGATGGTGTAGGTGTACACCTGATACATGTATAGTTCTGTATTCCCTCGATGAGGGCGGATATTCTTTTGTATCACCACGATGTGGTGTGGACTGTGATGTATATATGGTACAGAACTATTTATGATATATATATATATATATATACGAGACTCTTCCCTGAGTATTTTTGTTGTATATTTGGTTATCTGCCTGTATGTTCAAGTTATCTGTCTTTATGATGTGTGATATGAAAAGAAACTGGATCAGCAGGGATGTGAAATATATGCTTTGTGTGTGTGTATTCAATGAGTTATGTTTATTCCATACATAATGAATCAAGAAAACGATTCTGTGCTTTCGCTGAGGTTTTAAAATCATGTTTTAAGCGCTGAACTGATATTATTAATGATAACACGTCGGAGGCCTACGGGGTGTTACAACCATCAAAGGATAGAAGATATAACAAATATCACAACAAAAAGATATAACAAATATTATAACTGCCACTTCTCAGTTATTCAAATAATCGAAGATCCCGGCCAAAGATAGTGGGCTTCAAACACCACTCCATCAGAGTCCAGGTCAGTATCCTATAAATAGAATATTCTTCATGGAGAAAGGTACATACACAACTCTAACTTTCTCTCATTCAATTACACAGTGCACACACCCCACATTAATTGAGGTGTATCTTAAGCATTGTGATCATTTACTTTGGGATATTTCTTGCTGATAAATATTCATAAAGTAGGAGAGAAAGCATTAGATCATACAGTAACATTTTAGCATATTTGCTATACATTTGTGTTCTGTGAACGAACGGAACAGATCCTATCCTAGTGGTTATTGTTTGGTTTATTGAGTCGCCTTTATCATACCATCTGCATATGTCCAATTCTCGGTGTAAGGGAGGTGTATTGGAGATTTCATATTGTCTAGTGATATGCCTAAATTAGTATATAGAAGTGAGGGGTAACTCTTATCTCATGAGCAAATTTTTTTATTTAAAAATGGCAAGAAATTTTAAATTGAGTTTTTCTTTTTTGAGTAAGTTGGCTATGTGGATTTGATATTGGGGGGAAGGATTGTAGGAAAAGTGGAAATATTGATATAGGAAGGTAGAGACTTGAGATTATTGTTCCCTTTGTTTGGTTGCTTCTTCATAATAGGTGCTGGGTGACAGACTGACAGCTGTCAAAAGTATAATTTAGCCTAAATTTTTTTTGAAGATGACCATACTAGATAAGGTGGTACTGTTGTTACTCTTAATTGCTGAGTCACTGTTTTGAGTTTTAATTTCTTAAAGGCTTCTGGCAGCAAGCTGTTAAAGGAGCATTAATTACACCCTATTAAATGTTTCCAATGGCATAAAACAACATGCATTCAATGGTTTCTTGTCAATAACTATTTTTTTCCTTCCAATGTTGAGTATACTAGTTACTATTCGTGTTTCTTAATTTGTCATCAATCAAATGTATATAGACAAATATGAATTTGATTAATTAAGGTTTGACTTCAATAAAAAAAGATTAATTATTTTAATTTTAGAAATTGCAATTAGAAGTAATTAACTTGTTTGAAGTGTGGATAGGCCATGATAGTGCTGATATCTCCACCAAAAATTTTCCAAACAGGCTTATACTAAGATTCGTTTTGAAATGAAACAATTATTTAATTTTAAAGATTCAACACTGCGTAAATATGACTAACTGTCCTGGATGAAGTGATTTCTTGTTTATCTTGCTTATCCTTGGGCAGAAGCTAGATCTGAAACATCGTTACAAATTTTAAGCTAACATCTCTCTCTATGGTGATGACTCCTATTTTATTTGTATTTTATTGTTAGTAGTCATTAATATCAACAACAATATGTCTTTTCATGCAGTTTTTGGTTATGAACCACATTCAGTTTAGCCAATTGGAGTTGTTGCGTTAGCTGAGAACACAGGTTTTATGCCTCTTCCTAAAATAAAAGTTCTTGTTAGCAGTGCCGTAAGGCTTTTATATACCCTTTTTTGTAATCAAGGTTATTGAGGATATAAATTTAAAATTTTCTTCTCACACTTAACAAATAGATATTTTACACACCATTTTTGAGACACATATGGACATGGTTGGGCTTAACACCAGTGACAAGGAATAGGTTTACCTCCCTGTTGGATGCTGGCTATAGTTGTATCTTGATACCTGGTGGAGTGCAAGAAGCATTTCTCATGGAGCATGGTTCTGAGGTACATTGTTTTTCACTCTCATGGAGCATGGAAAATGTTTATTCTTTTAGATAATTATAAGATTATGACTGATGTCAAGTTGGAGCTATATGTTGGTATAGGCTTTTTTTCCTTGCTATGCCAGTGCTTTGGCCGAATTACCATTTGACTGCCATATGTTTGATAGTCATAACACTTTGGTTTCTTCCCACTCTGATATTTCGTGTCTAATTTTTATATCTAGTTTAGATAGGAAAGTGGGAAAAATGCATTCTTTTAATTCATTTATATGGGTTATAGATTGAATTTTAGGATCAGTAGCCTGAAATGTTTCAGCTATGATATGACAGTATGACTAGCTAATAACATTGTTAAGTTGTATCTGATTCTTGATATTAGAGTAATATTGAATACAAGAGAATATATAAATTGTGGATTATGCACAAGTATCAATACACTAAGAAAAAAGGTTGATCAAGCTTGCTTTATGTATTACACAAATTAGAAGCTGTTGAACCAGAAAGAAACATTCACTACAAATGCCGATAGAAACTTGGATTTCTTTTTTAAAATATGAAGAGTTACTCCCTACAGCAGGCTAGTCGGATGTATAATCTCTCAAAAACAAACAAAACAAGAACAGAAATGTGATTTGATATTCAATTATTGGCTATATATTTAATTGTTTTATTTATGAATTTGAATTAGAGACCGAGAGGAATGTATTTCTTAGCCAAATGTGTGCTAGGAACTTGAATTTTGTGTGTACTTGTGTGATGTTGTGATTCCTTTGTGGGTAAGGATTATGAATTCTTGTGGTAGGATCAATGGACTCTAGCAGTATTTCTTAGACCAATATTGTGTTAATTAAACATGTATTTCATTTCATATCACAGTCATCTTGGTTGAGCTTTTGCAGGTCCGTGGTTCAATCCCACTCCTCTGGCAGCAAATTGTTGACTTAACTTATAAGCCAAAGTTTGAGTTATTGAAACTTGAGGAAGCTGTAAGTGGTTGTTGATGGTTGTAATTTTTAGATCTATGCATAACGTACTATGTGTATTTCACTTACATTTCTTTGCTTAAGATGCAGCCACAAGTCGTAGAGAGGCATTTCTTAGATTTAAGGAAAAAATATGGGGCAGTATTGGCTGTTGATCTTGTTAACAAGGTAAATATTCTTCATATGCAATATATGTAATTTGAGTCAATGCATTAGGTAATTAAATTGTTAAGAAACTTATTATTAATTTATTATTAATATTCAAAATGATTTTATTGATTTTTTTTTCATCTCCCATCTCTGTTACCATCTCACTTATAAGGCCTTATATGTATTTCTAACTTTCTATTTTTAATTATTTCTAATTTCTCATATCTTATTAAAAGAAGAACTAATAACAAAACAAATTAATATTTATTAGAAATATATTAAAACATATAAAAAGAATAAATTATTTTTCAAATGGATATATTACTTATAAAGAATTACGTATATATGTGATTGTATTATAATGATTTACGGCATTGTGTGGATTTTATTCTGTGGATTTTAAAGCAAGTTTATTTTTGGGTGGAAGGCAGAATGGAGGGAAAGTTAGAGGTTTCAAGTAAACCTCATCATTGAGTGGATTTTTTTTTTTTTTTAATGAGGATTATTGTGCAGCCCCTCCTGGAAACCCTCCCTTATTAATTATCATTTTAGAATATATAGAAACAATCTCATTATTAATTGTTTTTTAGAATAGATGTTGTGTTAGGAGTGGTTTTCAATATATATATATATATATATATATTTGTTCTCTTTTTAAATAAGATTAGAAATAATATGTTATATATTATATATTATAAACATACTAGTGGTATTGAAACCAAATTAAAGCAAAAAGAAGCCATCTAATATCCATAAAAATATTTTACTAGCCAAAATGAAGTATATCTATTCTTGAAATCCGAAAATAGGAAAGTTGAGGAGTAAGAAGCACTCTGTAGCATAATGAATATTTTGGTAGAAATGCATAAAGGCTTGGGTATGATGCACAGAAAAGTGAACTTGTTAATACAAATACAATGCAGAAGCTGTAACAGGAATGCTATGCACCTTCAAAATAAAAGGGTGGATAAAATGTATTTGTTTAGATTTCTGAGATGCCGTAGTCATTACATTTGTGTGTCTCTACTGTAATAATGAATCATCATAAACTAGTCCAAAAGAAGGGCTTCAGCTTCAGCCCATGGCTATATGTGTTTCTGATCCATAAAATGAGCTGCGGGCTGCAGTCAGTATAGGAGAATTAACCACAAAATGGAAACGTCATATTCACAAATATAGATAGAACTGTCAGCACATAAAATTTTCTACACTTATCTTCTTTCATTTGTTAATTCTTCTTGGACTGGCACTTGTCTAGCAACCACGGTGTTCTCTGGCATTGTCTCAAGAGCAATGACGTGGAAGTGCTATCACTGAGGTATAATGGATTTTATTTATTTTCCCTTTTATTATTATTGGATTTCTATGTCCACTGTTTTCAAATGGAAAGAAAACGCATGTCTCTAGTATAAACTGCTCTATTGATCTGCCTAGCATGTTTGTTCCTCCAATAGGAATATAAATAACCTTAGCCCACTACAAAAACAAAAACATGCATTTTTGGCGGTTTTCTTGTGGCGGCTGTTTAATCCGCCAGAAAATATCATATACGTGTAACCCATTTTCTTATGCACTGTGTCTTCTAAATTCTAATATAAATTCCAACAATAAAAAAGTATTAAAAAATTAAAAAAATTATGAACTAGTAGCGTAGCATCTCTCTGCACATTCTCTCAAAATCCCTAACACTGGTAGCATCCAATCTCCGTCATTCCCTGAAAATTCCTATCACTAGAAGCACTGAATCTTATGTTCATCAATTATGAAAACAGATCATAGACATTACGATTCATCGATTCATCAACATTGCTTCAACACATTCATTGATTCAAGCTTTTTTTTTAATCACCCTCTATGCTCTCATATTTTGCTTCTCTCTTCTATTTTTTTTTGCTTTGACAAAACATTTCAGCAGTCTGTGTCTGCAATTTTTTCAGGTTTTTTGCATCTTGTTCGATTTTCTCTTCATTTTGTGCAATTTAGCTTTTATAGATTTGAAATTGTTCATGCAACACTTTGTTTCTCACGAATTCGGAAATGTTCACGAAATTCTCTCTTTCTTGCAGATTCAGAATAGTTCACGGAATTTTTTGTGCCTTACTCTCACATTGTCACATCTCAGTATTTAGCTTTGTTCTCACTTTCAATCAAGTTTTATTTCTCGGTAATTAATTCCATGAGTCGTTTTCCCTAAATCAACTATTTACTTGATTTACACTTCTAATCGATATTCTTCACTCTCAAGTGTTTATTGTTGGTTTGTGTTTGTAGTTCCATTGTCGAGGCGCACATATTCGTGGTGGAAATATTGGTCTCTTCTATCAGGTATTAGCTCCAAATCACAATTATTGAGTTCATTGAGTCCATTTTTAATCCTCTGTTCAGTTCAGTTTAATTTGTAGTTTCATTTATTGTTGTAGACTTGTAGTTGTACCTTTAATTACGGGGAGGAAAAGAAAAGGCTATAAATTTAAATTGAATGATATTTCAACTTTTTACTTGAGACTTGTTGGCTATGCTTAGGAGTCTTGAGAATAAAAGGAAGATGAAGCTGAGAGTGGAGGTTTGGAAAGAAATTAAAGTATAGAAATATATGCATATGTAGTAAAAACTCCAAATATCCATAATTTTGTAGTTTTATTGTTAGACACTCCTATATGGGCAAGGGTAGAAGAGGGAATTATGTAGGCTATGACAAACTTACATAGGTGGAAACAAGTGTTGAAAGCATTGTGGTAAAGTTCGAGGCTTCATGTAGTTTTGGGGTAGGCAATCATTTGAGTAGTTTTGGGGTAGGCGATTATTTGGGTAGTTTTGAAGTGGCTATTGCCACATGGCAGAGAAGTTTTCCTTCTCAATTTCTATACTTTCAGCATAGTGCATATTAAGATTAGTTTGACATTTGATTGACTCATAGCCACGGTTATGGGTGAAGGTACACAAATGATTTTATTTCTCTACAAATAAAATTTGGCATTTGATTTCTCTAACATCCAACTACCTATTAATTGTGCTGGAGATAAGAATTACAAGTAGATTATCTTTGCTCTTGTGCAGGAAGACTTGTACTATCCTCACCCACTTGTGCAGGATATGCTATGGGCATCTCTACACAAGTTCCTTGAGCCAATTCTAATGCATTGGCCTGGCAAAAGGTTGAGGGAAAAGGCTATTAGTTCTACCATGGAGCATATACATTATGAAGATGAGAATATTCAATATATTTGCATAGGTCCTGTAAACTAGGTAATTGTTGAAAAGGGTCAGGTGTCTAAGGGCCTCCTTTCAAATTGTTCATTGTTCTTTTACTTTCCAGCTGTTGAGTAGGACCATGAGAATACTAACATACAGTTAAATGATTGGTAGTTCCTCTGCTGAGGTGACCATTTATTTACTTTTGCCGCAATTTATTTTCATTGTGTTAATTATATTTTTATGAATGTCTGAGCTTCCTTCCGTGTTCCCCTTCTAGATTGATTCCATCTAAACCAATAAATGCTTAGGAATACTGATTATCTAGTTATGATTCTTAATGGTTATTATTCAGGTGTTAAATATGCTTTGCTGTTGGGTAGAAGATCCAAATTATGAGGCCTTCAAGTTACATCTTCCAAGGATTTATGATTATCTATGGATTGCAGAAGATGGCATGAAAATGCAGGTCAACATATAAATTAGTTAATGTCATGTGTCATGTGCTAGAGTCTGAAAAAAAGTTACAAATTTAACTTATAGCCAATATTTTGTTGCAGGGCTACAATGGAAGTCAACTATGGGACACTGCTTTTGCTGTCCAAGCAATTATTGCAACTAACCTCATTGAAGAATTTGGTCCAACTATAAGAAAAGCTCATACCTATATTAAGAATTGGCAGGTGTTCTTTCTCATTTATCATTATAAGTTGCATTTACTTTCCCTTATTGATTAGAAATTTTCTCTTTTGTTTGAAAGGTTATAGAAGATTGTCCAGGTGATCTTGATAAATGGTACCGTCACATTTCAAAAGGTGCTTGGCCTTTTTCAACTGCAGATCATGGATGGCCAATTTCTGACTGCACAGCTAAAGGACTGGAAGTAATTATTGATAAAAACAAGTTAGACTTGCTTATTTGATTCTTCTCTCTTGATTCTTTTTTTTTTCTCAGGCTATTCTATTACTATCCATAATTGCACCAGAAATAGTTGGTGAGCCAATAGACGTAAAGCGATTATATGATTATGTAAATGTCATTCTCTCACTATAGGTAGCTAGACTTCTCGTGATTCGAGCCAGATTATCTGAATACTTTGAGAAAATATATTTTGTTTGTTAATAGACGTAAATCAATTATATTTAATCTTCTCGCTCTAATAAAAATGCTCCTCTCATATATATTAGGCTTCTTTTCTCGATTCCCTGTTAGAAATGGACTGGACTTGGAGGGAAGAGGATTGACCAAGTTATATAAAGAGTATTCCCTGTGGGACATATTAACAGTTGACACTAATTATAGTTTTTTGTTTGTTGTTACGAGAATTAAAAGTTTGCATTTTTTGGACCCATGCTTAGAATATTGTGGCTGAAATATGCTTTAGAAAGTTTAATATTGTTAAATTGATATTGCATTTTCAAAGATATTAAATAATTATACAACTAATGAAAATGATTAAAATTAGGTAAATATTAATGAGTTTTTTTTATCAAATAAATACTGTTTTTGGTATATATAAAAAAAAAGTAAAAATGTACTTTGTGGCGGTTTTTAAACCGCCAGAAATAAAAAATGTGAAAAATTAAAAAATTGAAAATAAATTTTTTGGCGGTTTTTAGCCATCACAATTTTTTTGGCATATTTACCAGCGTCTCCCTAAAAATCGTCACAATTTTTTCTGACGTTATTTCTAACAGTCGATTTTGACCGTCAGAAAATAATTTTGTGGCGACTTTTAGCCGCTAGAAATAGCTTTTTTAACTGTCACAAAAATATCATTTTTTTGTAGTAGCCATGTTTCTTTTGGGTAGCAAAACTATGATCCAGTTCTATATGCAGACTCCAAATTTGAGACTTACTGTTTCTACATTTATTTATTTATTTATTTTATATACTTGGATGAGCAATGTGTACATCTACATTGATTGTTGTGATGCTAAACGTCAGACCAATTTGATGTCATTACTTCATTTTCTTAACTTTTGTAATGGAAATGACAGAGGAAATTAATATATTTAATTTGATATTTAGATTTCATTTCTTTAAAATGGTTTGACTGACTAGTGACTATAATGAAGAATAAGAATGTCTTTGGACTGTGATTATTCTGTTGTACCTATTGTAGGTTTTTAAGCAAATGATGATGATTAAGGATAAAAAAGTAAACTACATATATGTCTGGCTTGAGCTCTTAGTCGTTACCTTAACCACGAGGAGGGAGATGCCGAAGGCAGGGCTAGTGACTGGAGTGAAGTCGTAACAAGGTAGCCGTACTGGAAGGTGCGGCTGGATCACCTCCTTTTCAGGGAGAGCTAATGCTTGTTGGGTAGTTTAGTTTGACACTGCTTCACACCCAAAAAGAAGCGAGTTATGTCTGAGTAAAATTTGGAGATGGAAGTCTTCTTTCGTTTCTCGATGG
>PYAF01002101.1:133272-149487 GCA_007407185.1 Glycine tomentella
AGAGCTAATGCTTGTTGGGTAGTTTAGTTTGACACTGCTTCACACCCAAAAAGAAGCGAGTTATGTCTGAGTAAAATTTGGAGATGGAAGTCTTCTTTCGTTTCTCGATGGTGAAGTAAGACTAAACTCATGAGCTTATTATCCTAGGTCGGAACAAGTTGATAGGAGCTCCTTTTTTCACCCCCATCCATGTCGCCACCTGAATGTGTGTAATAGAAGAACTAAATATGGGATAAAATCATAAGAATATTCTCCTATAGTAACAATAACAAAGACTTATACTATTAGATGAGGTTAGCTAATAACAAAGCCTTATACTGTTAGATGAGGTTAGCTACATGGATCACATGACGCTTTATCCATTTGTCAAAGATCTAGTTGAGACCCTTTATCCATCCTTTTTAAGCCGAAAGTTGTATTAGAAAATAAACAGACTATTTCTGCTATGAAATTGAACAGTGTTCTACTGAAAATTTTACTTCAGTTTTCTGATGGTGATCTATCTTTACATGCTTAAAGCAATTTCTTCCAAGTGTAATCGCATGTATGCTGACCTACCATAGTACCATGATTTATTTACGAAATCAGTTTAACATGATATTTTGTTACTTAAGCCATACCACTGTTATGTTATTTTTTAGTTGAGAAAGTTTATATAGGAACTAGAAAGCTTCTATTAATTAGAATATTAATGTAATGAATTAGATTAGATATTGATACATTAAAAAATTTGAAATATTTAAAAATTGAAAAATAAATTGGAAATTGTAAGTCTCTAGATACCTTTTTCTTCTTTCCTAGTTTTCAATTTATTTCTTTCTAGTTCAATATGATATTTTGATCTATTTATTGTAATAGTCTCTAGATACCATTTTTAAATATTTCAAACTTAGAGTGCTTCTCTTTAATTTTATTTAATAATTTGCCTTAAAAATTTATTGTTTTTATGTTCGTATTGTCCTTATACTAAGAATAAATGAACTTTATTTTACTTACATATTTTTCTGTTCATAAATCATTTTGCTTCATTCTCTTACTTGTTCTCTTTGCATGAGGTTGGTTTTATTTATTTTTTTTAATTTTATTTTTGTCCAACTTGGTTACCTGCACCCTTATGCTATTCAGAACATCCCAGGTGGGCAGCTGGAGGATTCAAGAGTTCTCAAGGGAGTTATGATAAACAAAGATGTGGTTGCCCCTGGCAAAATGAGGAGAAAGATTGTTAACCCATGCATCATTCTTCTTGATTATCCCCTTGAGTATAATAAGGGTGAAAACCAAACAAATGCTGAACTGCTCAAAGAAGAAGACTAGAGTCTCTTATTGAAGATGGAAGAAGAATATATTGAGGAGCTATGCATGCAGATATTGAAGTTTAAACTAGACTTGGTATTCACAGAGAAGGGTCTTAATGATTTGGCTTGCCATTATCTCAACAAGCATGGAGTTAGTGCAATCAGGAGGCTGAGGAAAACTGATAATAATAGAATTGCGAAGGCTTATGGTGCTATTATTGTGAATAGACCAAATGAATTACAGGAGTCTGATGTTGGTATTGGCGCTGGGTTATTTGAGGTTAAGAAAATTGGAGATGAGTACTTTGCATTTATTGTTGATCGAAAAGAACCCAAGGCTTGCACCGTTCTACTAAGGGGTGCTAGTAAGGATCTATTAAATGAAGTTGAAAGAAACCTACTGGTAAGCTATTGACATGGTTTAAAGATTTAGTTCTGATCATACTGCTTTTTGAGAACTTATTTTCTTGACAGGATGCAATGTCTAATTAGTCATTTTTTCTAGTTTTGAATTATTTTTGTTCAAATTACATGTGTTTTCTATTTTTTTGTGAATTTTAAATTAAGAGGTTAAAATATAGGAAATTAACTTAACCTATAAATTAAGTTGAGTTTGCTTGGTTTATATGCAACATGTAATTAGTTTATTTTGTGCTTAACACTTGTATTGGTGATTTAGAGATTTATCGTCAATAATTTGGGAAATTATAGTTTAATTGTTTTAGTCTTCTATCAATGTCTACCCATTATTGTTTGTAAAAAAAATTAAATAAATTTAAACTAAGACCGTTATTTGGAAAAACCGTCGTAGTTTCAATTTATTTAATTTTTCTTAAAAAAAACCATTAACTAAGACGGTTCTAAGGAAAACCGTCTTAGAATGTCCACATTCTAAGACGGGTTTTCCTAAAAACCATCTTATAATATTGACATTCTAAGACAGTTCCCTGAAGAACCGTCTTAGAAATAAGTTTTTTTTTTAAAACATCTTCTAAGACGGTTCCTCTGAGGAACCGTCTTAGAAAGGCCTAAACAACTGACATAGAATGTGCCCTTTGTAGTAGTGATACAATAACTTATTGGGCTTGTATGTGAACATATTAATATTTAATATATATATATATATTAAATATATTCAACAATCTCTTCCTATGTTCACCACACAACACAATCCAATAAGATAGTTAGTGTAATGTTTAAACAAACATGAATTATCCACATCCAGTCTAAGACAATCAACTCAGATCGGTCAAAAAGTTTTAATAATAAAATATTAAACTCAGACAACATTTGCAATCAAACTAAGTGAATCATCATTCTCATGAATCTGTTTTGAGATCAATATATCAATATAAATATCAAGAGTTTTAGATTAAATCTAAACTCATCCAAATCCCAACATCTGAAAATCAATCTCAAAATCAGTTCACAACCAACATATGCATAGCAATCAAGTATAAGTAGGCCTGTCAAAGTAGTCTAAGGCCTTACAAATATAAGAAAGAAGTATAATACTCACAATGTTTACAAAATAGAAATAACAAAATGTAAGTCTCAAGTAACTGGACTCCAACATAATGGGCAATATCAAGTGAACTGTCAAGTTTCCTACTACTCTAAATGATATATTCATATATCAAGTTGATCGTCCTCCTAAGGATCCAACTTCTTAAGCTCTCCTCCATCTTTATCATCCCCAGTAGAATGTCAAATATGAATTTCATATTATCATGAATTCAATCATTTGAATAAACTACTAAAAATGTCTAGTTCTACTAAAAAAAACTTAGCATCATATCATCAGGCAAAGAAGAACATATATCAATGTCATAAAGCATCATAATATCATGTTCATAAGCATCAAGCCAGTTTCATAGTTATAAAGAGTCATCAACCTAAGTTTGTTTGTAAGAGAGTAACGATTGTCTCATTTCACAGAATAAGACTAATAGTCATGTCACTTACAATAACATAGTATTGTAATGTCAAGTTTCAATTAAGAACAAGACCAATAGGCTTCTTATATAATCAATTATTTCTATGTTTCAATTTTGAATGTCATAGTTACTAATTCCTTAAAGTCAAATAATCTAGCATCAAGTTTGGAATGAGATTATTTAACCAAAAGGATATGCCAACCGGATAGGATTGTATCATCAAGTTTGGAATGACATAAGCTTCCCAGAAAGAACTTTTGAATTAGATTAAAATCATCTCATCAAGTTTCGAATGAGATAACTCACCTATTCAAAATAGTTAGCAACCACAATCATCGATGAAACATATACATTGTGCTTATCATTTGGTCAACAAAGGAAGATTCGATAATTCAAAACACACAATTAAAGGTAAGTAAATGATAATTAAGACTTGCCTACATAGTTTTTAACCCCATTTTCCCCACTGTTTTGAATAATCGATCTTTAGGCAAACCTTTTATGAGAGCATCAACCATGTTATCCTTCGATCTCACATCGACGAAAGTGATAACTCCTTGTTCTCTCAGATAATTCAATAACACATGTCTCAATCTCACATGGCTTCTTTTTGAATTAAAGAGAGCAGTCTTTACAACTTGGACTACTGCTTGATTATCACAAAATAAACTTAAAGAATTAATCTTTAGTTGAGACAAAGGAATATCCATAATCAGATTCTTTATCCACTATTCCTCTTCACCAGCTGAGGCTAAAGCAAAAAGTTCTGATTCCATTGATGACAATGCAATACAAGTCTGTCTTTTGGATTTCCAAGTAATAGCAACTCCACCCAGAGTGAATACATATCCACTGATGGATTTACTATTTCCAATTGCTGAACACCATGAGGCATCAGAATATCCATCCACAATTGAAGGATAACCAGAATAACATAGAACATAATCTTTAGTTCCTTTAAGGTATCTCAACAGCCTACTGAGGGCATCCTAATGCTCTTTACTAGGATTACTAGTGAAACGACTCAACATGCCAACTGCAAACCCCATGTCTGGTCTAGTGCAACTCATAACATACATGAGACTACATATTAGTTTTGAGTACTTTAACTGATCCAGATTGATCCCTTCATTAGGACTCAGTCTTTTGTTACAATCATATGGTGTCTCCTCGGTTTACACACTATATCCCCAGGTAGAAAGTAGTTGCTCAATATAATGAGTTTGACTAAGGGAGATAACTTGCCTTTCAAAGCTTACTTTCATACCAAGAATGGTATTAGCTATACCAAGATCTTTCATGTCAAATTCTCTAGTCAAAATGGTTTTCACATCACTCATTATAGAATGATCGGAGCCAAGAATTAACATGTCATCAACATACAAGCATATGATGACTATCTTATTTGACTTGAAACAATAGTAAAGGCATTTATCAGAATAATTGGACTGAAATCCCTAGCTCTTTACCACCTTGTCAAACTTAAGATGCCACATCTTAGGTGCTTGTTAAGACCATACAAAGATTTGTTCAATTTACAAACTTTTTCTCAAGGCCTTTCATGACATACCCTTCAGGTTGTTTCATGTACATTTCTTTCCATTTAAGAAAATGGTCTTTACATCCATTTGATGCACTAAAAAGTGTTCAATAGATGTCAAAGCAAGAAGAATTCTTAGTTGACAAATGACATACAGGTGAATAAATGTCAAAAAAGTCTATTTCACTCTGTTGTTTGAAGCCTTTAGCTACTAAACATGCTTTATATCTAGCTATTGATTTGTCACTATTAAGTTTTTTCTTTATAACCCACTTACAGCCTAGCCCTTTTTGTCAAATTGGCTAGCTGCCAAGTGTGATTCTGTAGCAAAGAATTCATTTCATCATCTATGGCTTCTGCCCACAGTAAGGATTCCCTAGATCTCATTGCTTCTTGATAGGAGAATGGATCACCCTCTATATGGTAAGTGACAAAGTCCTCACCAAAACTTTTAGAAACTTTATCTCTTGTAGATTTTCTAACTGGGATTGGTTCAATAGCCAGTTATGTGAGATTAGTGTCAGAAGGACAAGCTACAGATTCTACAGGAGATTCTGAAATCATATCTGTAGATCCAAAAACCTTCAAGTCAAGATTGCTAACAAACTTGTACTCAAAGAATTTTGCATCTCTAGATTCTGTCACTGTGTTAGTAGATAGATCCAAAAATCTATTTGCAGCACTATCTTCTGCACTGCCTAGATATACACAAGTACTGGTTCTAGATCCAACAAATATATATATGCATGTCAGTCTTAAAAGAATTTCATTTAGCAGGTAACTAACTCAACACAAGATCAACAAAGAGATTATCAAAAGATTTAAGCTTTATGATATCATAGGAGCTATGTTTTGCCATTTTAATCAAAGTAAAATAGTTAGAAAGAGTGCACCTTAAAATCTTTCAAAGTAGACCAAATCTTCTAACTTTTCAAAAAACAGCCTTGTAGAGGTGAAATTTGTCAAATATGACCCCAAAAATGAATCCGGAACGCCCAAAAACCTTGGAAACAATTATTTTTGGTTGTTGGAGACTTGCTAAAAACTCGCTGAAAAAGTTCACTGGAAAACAAACCAATCATTGGAAAAGTTTGCCGGAGAAGACGAACAAGTCCTCGAAAAAGTCATCGAAAAACTACAGAAACTTCCAACAACTATAACTCCTTCGTCTGACCTTCATTTTATGCAAGTGATCAGTCAAAACGATCATCTCGACGAGTAGAACAAAACCCACAAGGTTTCAACTCATGAAATTGGCTAAAATCTCCAGGATTTGGACTCAAAGATTGCTACTGTAGAGTTTTCAAACTAGGATCCCAGTCAATCCTTCTGTCGAAACACGAAAGTGATCACACACCCTTGAGTTCCTCTCAATGATATCTTTGAAACAACACCTTACTTACTTATATTCGATACACGAAGCTAATACATCAAGATTGTTGGAGGTAAGGGGTTTGAGAGAGAAGGGTTTAGTGTTGGGTGCTTGAAGTATTACACCAAGAGGCATTAGATGTGGAATGCTCAACAATGTTACCTCTAGCTTAGGGAAAACCCTAGTAATATAACAAGCTATTAGGCTCCAGCCCATATGGGCCCATATAATCATATAATAATTTATTGGGCTTATATGTGAACATATTAATATGCAATATATATATTAAATATATTCAACAGGTGTTTGGATTGGTAAGGGCAATAGAGGTGGGGTTTTGGGTTCATGATTATGGCGAAGTGCTGGTTGGGGGTTTGGGTTTGTGGTGACCGAAAGGTTATGGAGGTGGTAATGTTGAGAGAAAAACTAGGGATTTTGAGGGTTTGTGAAGAGCATGAATATGAAGCAAGAGTGAGAAGGAGTTCAAATTAGTAAGCATGAAAATGATTCAACGTCAATTTTAATTTGAACTGATGTTAGAGTGTTAGTTCGACATGATTCAACTTTGAGCAAATGTTAGACTTCTAGTTGAGCATTGGTTCAAACTAGAACAAATGTAGAAAAATGTTTTATAGATCAATTTATAAATAATTGATGTTGTGAAGTTTCATTTATTTGCAAAAATACCTTTGGATGATTTATTACATCAATTTTTGAACAACTAATGTAGAAACAATGATGTAAAATTTCTTTCGTGTAATAGTGAAGGAATCTTAATAGAAGCAAATAACTCAATAAGAGCATTGGATGATACCAATTAGACGCTTATATAAATGAGTTACTAGATGCCTTTTATAAATAGGTATGTTGCACACCTTGTTTTCAAAACACATTGGATGCGTCTAACATAGAATAATATACCTTATATATATTTGGATGAACTCTATGCACACATAACACACTTATTAGATGTATATTCACCACCTAAATTACTTCTAAAACACTTGATAACAACATTATGTTGAGTTTTAACAAAAGCACAAAACATATTATAAATGTTAAAGAAATCAAAATGATGCTTCATCAGATAAACCTAACAATAACGTGTACAATCATCAATGAATCATACATAATATTTGAATCCACTTTTGGTGAACTGGTGATGGACCCTAACATTAGAGTGAACTAAATCAAAAGGAGCAACATAAACTATAACACTTTTACAAAAGGGCAAAGCATAAAACTTCGCAAGTTTGCAACCACAACAATCAGAAATATCACTAGTTTTCAAATTTCCTAAAGCCCCTTTGAAGCTAAGTACTTTAAATGTGAAGAAGCAACTTGTCTATGACGAGAAAGCCACAAACAAAAACTAGAGAATGAAGGATTCAAACAAAAAGATGACAAGTCAACACTAAAAGCTACAACTTTTGGAACTTGCGTTTCATCCAAAATGTACAACCCTCCTTCCTACGGCTTGCCCCAATCACCTTCTTGTATTGCAGAACCTGTACATAACAAGAAGTGGAAGAAAATAAGATTGAGTATCTAAAATTACATAATTGACTAATAGAAACAAGACTCGAGGTGAGATTAGGAACATAATAAACATCTGGAAGGGACACATGAGATGTGGAGATAAACTCAATGTCTGCTAATGGCATAGGACTGCCATCAACAATCATAAAAGATATGTGATGCAAGGAGTAAGGACACAAAGGATTTAAAAATTAGATGACATATCCAGAATCAAGAATCCAAATATGAAAAGATATACTTGAGGAGTTAGAGGAGGCCAAACCTAGTTAAGGATAGGTAAACCTGTCATTAGGCTATGAAGCAAGGAATTTTGGAAGTTGTTCAATAAGATTAAATACTGAATGTCCAAAGAAAAAGTGTCATCAATAGCATGTAGATGTCTAAAACCAAGAGAATTCAATGGAGGAAAAACTGCAACAATATTTGGTGTTGTAGGCTTGAAGCTTTGTTGAACTATTTGATTTGGAGATTTCCGTTGAGGAGATTGTTACTTGTTCAACAACTTTGGACATTGAGCTTTCCATTGACCCTTTTGCTTACAAAAACTACATTCATCATAACCAATCCTTCCACGAGATTTACCTTTGTTGGATAGTACTGCAAAAACATATTAATTAGGAGTGGACAAAATTCCTTTTACAACATTCCCCTTTTCAATTTTAGACTCAAGTCAAGTCTCTTCGGCTATCAATTCATTGACCACAAAATCAACACTTGGAAAGGGATTATGATGCAATATCGATCCACAAAGCCCTTCAAAATCATCTCAAAAAGCCATCAAGAATTGGATCAAACATTGTTCTCTTCGATCAGCATATGGTTTGAATGATTGTAGTTCAACAGATTCAATAAGAGCCAATTGCTCCCAAAGGTTGGACATTGCAGAATAAAATTCTAGAATGCTCATGTTTTTTTGTTGAAGAGCCCGAATATCAATCTCCAACTGATATTATTTTGCAAAGTTGGCCTGCACGTACAACTTGTTCAAGCAATCCCAAACTTTTTTGTTGTTTCATATTTTGCAAGTTGAACCCTTATCAACTGTGAATCAAAGTTGTTGATCTAAGTGATTATCTTCAAATTGTTTGTTTCCCAAGATTCCAACTCAGTTTCATATTTTCCATCTTCTTTATCTATTGGCTTAATAGGGGTTCTAGATACATATCCCCACATCCTCTTGCCTTTCAGAAAATTTCGCAACACATAACTCCAATAAGGATGATTTTGCCTATTCAATTGAACACTAATAGATTAAAGAGAATCATCCATTTCACTAGTCATTGCTAACAATCAACAGTAAAGAACAATGAAAAACATGATTCATGCGAAAACCCTAAGTGCGAAGCTTCAAATAGGATTAATGAAAGACTGCAAATGGGTCGTCCAAAAAGCTACCACTCCCACATCTAATGGAAATTGCAGCAAAAACCCTAGGTGTAAAGCTTCAAATAGGGTCAATGAAAGGTTGCAAATAGGCTGTCCAAATAGCTACTACTGCAATAGCTAATGCAAATGCTGACAAATTGCAAGAAGAAGGTGAAAAGTTCCAAAAATAGAGTTGCTTCTACAAACCACTTTTCTCTTATTACATTTGATATTCCTTTGTTTTGTAATCCAAAAAAACACCTAATTTATTCCCTCATATAACATCGGACATGCCTCCCCTCCACTTGCACACCCTTTATTTTTCATGAATTACGTATGATACCCCTCTGCTATTTTTTTTAAATTTAATTATTGTTGTTTAGTAACAATATTAACTGATGATGTAACAATGACATTGTCACTTGAATGACTTACCATGTCATCAAAGAGTTTGACAAAATAATCCCACATTATTGTTTGAGTAAATTGTATTTTTAATTTCTCATATGTTTAGAACACTTGATAACGCTGGACAAGTTGATAAGCAATTAAAAACACACTTAACCAAAAGAAATTACACTTGACTACCCTATCAGACTCATTGATGGTATAATAAGCTAATGGGTTACCAATATCATTGTTATATCATCAGTTAACATTATTATTTGACAGTAAAAACTAAAACCATGAAAAGAAATTAATGAAGGAGTATCAACCAACCTTGCAGAATGCTTTAAAATATAAACAAATTGCAACCTTGCAATAACATAAATATTATATAAATCTGAGTTCCAAGTGTTTGAATTCAATTGGAAACCTAATATACCCATTATAAAAATAAAAACAATCATCCAACCCTACGTAGCAAACAATCCTACCTAATTAAAAACAACACAAATGTATATAGTAAGACTTCCAAATACCTAAGATAAATAATAGTTTAAGTTTTTCCTTATTGGTTATTTCAAAGCAAATTGCACAATGTTCTTCAAAATAGACATTAAATTAAATTAAGTGAAAAAAATACATATTGTAAATTTCACAAATTAATGTGCTAAACTCAAAAGAGAATTTGCTTCATTTTTCCCTATCAATAGTCGTATTTGTTACAAACTCCATGCCAAAATAGAAAACCAAAAACAAATTAAACTAAAAATATAATTAAAATAATTGATCTATAAATGAAAACTTACAAAAATAAAATAAAATAAATTAAAAAGCTAAAATTCAAAACATACAAAAATATGTTTGTAACAATAAAATTTAAATTTATATAAAATATATATAAACATATTCATTTTACATTTATCAACTATTTCAATAAATAATTTTATCAAATACTTATAATTCAATATCTTATCAAGTTTCAACTTTCAATTAATCTTTTGACTCTCAACTAACTTTTCAGTTTTCATTTAGTTTTTCAACTATTTTTTTTTTACCAAAAATAGTTTATAGAATATATTTTATGAAAAAGGAATTTTTTAATAAAATTTAAATTATATTTAAAAATATAAAATTAAATATATTGTTTGTAGTATTTAAAAATAAAATATATCTAGTGGCACACATTTATGCTCTATATTGAATTTTTTTTCTCAAATTTCATCTATATAGTTTGATAATTCCTAGCATGAGGAAGACATACATACCCTACCACACATGTTGCACAATACATGGTCTAGTAGTTTTTTCAAACCGACAACTTTCTCTACGTCTAGCATTACAACCCCTAGCTAGCAAGGTCCCCATTTTTATGCCCTTCAAATTAAAATAGCTGATACAGAAAGTAGAGTGTGAAAATGAAGAAAATACTTATATATGCATTTTTTGGGGTGTTTTTGGTATTATGTTTTAATTAAAATTGAAAATTTACTTTGATAAATTATAATTAAAGACAAGACAAAAAGTATTTAAGATTTTTTTGGTGTGAAAACATCTAAAAACTTGTGCCTATATTTTGTATTAAAATATTTTTTATTATTTTAAAGGGTCTTAATAAGAGTTAAAAATTAATAATGATTTTTTATTAAAAATTATAGTAGGACATTTTCTTTTTTTTCACTACTTAACCTGGAATTTAATTTGTCTATTTTAAATTATGTTTAAGTTAAAAACATTTTTATTCTATTTACTAAATTAAAAGATAATTATTTTTAAAAATGTCCTTACTCCTTTATTATTTAACTAATTCGCAACCATACTCTTAATCTTTTAACAAAAAATTTATTTTGTAATTAATGATTATTTTAAAACATGTGTTCTTATATAAAATAAAATTTCACATTATCTTATGAACAAGTGTGAATTAAGAGACTTGGTTAAAGAAATCAATGAATAAATGTTTTATTAAAATCACAATAAAATTGTATTAGAAATTATGGTAAAATGTATTGATAATACTGTGTAACTAATTTTTCACCTTTTATTATGATATCTCAGACATTATTGATTTGTATTTTGTCAATTTAAAATGAAGTACTCCCATTAATTTTATTTATGTTACAACCAGTAACTACGTACAAGATAGTTCTGCTAGGTATTCATTGATTAAGGTCCAATAGATTGAGGTTTAAAAATATTGTCGGAGAAAAAACAATAGCTCTATATTGCTTCCGACATAGTTGAGGTTCCAAAATCATTCAAATTAATTAGGACATTTTCCAACGCAGTCGATGGTACGTGAATTGTGTAAGGACACATGGTATGTTATATAGAAGACGAAGTATAACAAATAATCACGCAACCCTATGAGTTTCTTGAGCTTGTAATATCTTCAAAAAAAGATTTGTGGGTCAAGAAAAAGTATTCAATAGAAACGATTAACAGACAATACTAAAACATAGACTTTTAACATCGGTTATGAACCGATGTTGAAATCCGCTATACAACATCGATTTTTAGGAAAATTGATGTCGTATAATAAAATATATGCAAAAAAATATAAAAATGCAAAAACAACATCGATTTGGTCAAAAACAACATGATCTTGTAAGATGAAAAACAACATGGCCAAAATTGTGTATGTTGTATTACTTTCTACATCGATTTTGAAAAAATCGATGTTGAAAGTCTTATACAACATCCATTTTAGACCAACCGATGTTATTTTTCAAGTTTTCATCATGTCTCATTTTCCAAGCTCAATCCCCTTTCGTTCTCTCTCTCACACACAAACTAATGTCTCATTTTCATTAGTTTCTTCAAGCTTTCATCATGCACCCCTCATTCAAGAACATATATTTATAGCAAGAAAGAATAGTTAGCAAACTCTGTTGCTCACTTAATGGTTGATAGTAGTACAGAAAAATGACAAATTTTCCACAATGATCCCACTTGAAACTATAAGTTGCTAACTAGTAATTACTTGGACATGCAAATCATAGATATAGATCCAATGGATAAAGAAACCATTCTAAACTTGATTTAGCAATTGACTATACTTGCAAGAAGGTGAATATTGGAAAGATTTGCTAAATATGTCCTATGTCCAATCATCAGCATCATAAAATGAATTTTCTTCTAAAAATTCCTAGAATTCAGCATCTTATACCTTCCATGTAGATTTTGACTCCTTTGTTTTCGCTGACCTAAGCATTTCATGTAATAATCCTACAGAAAATTTCACGACATAGAAATTAAACGAGATGATCGGATCAGAAAGCAATTGATCATTGTTAACTTTCAAAAAATTTACTATTAAAATGTTAAATGGAAGAAAAAGAAAATACAAAAAAATATGCAGTCCTTGCAAAGGAATTAACCACTTCTATTCCATACATGTTTTAAGCTTTCAATGTCCATATCCTTACGAGGACGATAAAACAATATTGTATTGAGTTTGATATCAATATTAATAGCAAAAAAAATCACATGCCATTGTATAGCAGTAGAGTGTTCTCTCAATTCTTTAAAGAACTGTAGAAGTTATTTGGAGTGATTTCATTCATCTTGTAATTTTCCTTGTTTTGTTCCTTGGAGACATAAGTAGATATAAGGTTCGAGAAAAAACGTGATGTACAATAACAAACAAAAAGATAATCACCTAAAGAAATGAAAAACACAAATAGCCAACAAACAAGAAAGACACATAAATTAACCAAAGCTTGTCAATTTCCAATCTCCATACATGTTTGCTAAAAAGACCCCTCTAAAATAATTATGATCTGCACACCATAAGCAAACTAGGAACAAGGAAGACCACTAATAGCCTGATAGGAAATTGGGTAAGTAAGAAGTACCTGGATGAGAGCGGTGAAGATGACATAGATTACGTAGAGGTCAATGATCTGAAAGAAAGAGTAAAATTGGGGGTTAGGAAAAAAGAGAGTACAAATTATATTAATGTTGGGGGAGAGAAAGATAGTATACCTTGAGATTTGTTTGGGCAATCAAATTTTCCTCGTTCACATGACTGTTTTTAATTTCCTCTTAATCATTTTCTAATTTATTGTTTGTATCATTCAGATCAGTATCTTCTATATCTACATCTGGTTTCTTGGCCTATCCATCAATTTGTTTAGTTTTATATCCATTCTCAAGTTTCTTTCCTCCAGAATTAGAGTTATCATTTCCTTCATTTTTCTCCTCCTCTGCAGCCTTGGGATCTTTAGTATCAGACTCTGCCTTGCCTTCCTCTAAAGCATATTCAGTTTACTTGTTATCCTTCTTTGATCCTGATGATTTTCAAGCTTGTTTCTTTGGAGTATCACTACCTGTTGGTGGAATTGACTTGACCTTCTCACTGATCCTTGCTGATTTCATGTGGGCCTCAACAGTTCCACAGTCAAAATTTGAAATGACAGGATTCCCGGGATGTGCCTTTAGGTACTGCTCCAATTTTTTTTTTGTACTGATCTCCTTCCCAGTTGGAGGAATGAATACAATCTTACTTTTTCTTGGTATTCCCAGTTTCATAGAGAAGAACTGCAACATTTAACTAAAATTGCATTATAAAACAGTTTCTATATAGCATACAAATAAACCCTAGTAAAAGTTTGTCAATTACATCCACATAGCTTAACAATTTGAAAAAGTTAAACATGTATATAAAACTCACAATCTCCTTCTAGGCCTTTTCAAAAGGAATGAATGCAATAGAGAGAGCCAAGTGGAAATGTGTGCACATACATGTAGTAGCATTTCAATGTGGATGATACACATACGTAGAGAAAGAGAAAATGCAGACTACATAATCCTTGTAGAATAGATAATATAACACAAAACCAGAAGGACCAAATCTTCAATAAATTACTAAGCATCAGTTCAAGTCTAAAAGAGAGCAGCAATTAAAATTCCTAGTAAAAAATATAGAAAGTATCACATTGATCATTTTATCCAGAGTAAAAGATGTTTGGTAAGACAAATTATTCCATGCCACTCCACATGCTCATATCATATCTGCTCTGCTTAAAAGATGTGGAACCAACATTGCAGTATACCGAGCCAGTTCTCCAGCTCTCCAATCCTACAAAAGAAGCAACCATGGATAAGTAGCATCAAGTCTCGCAAACCATACCCTAATATTAGGATACTCTGATAATTCTTGAGGATCGTGGGGATCTTCTCTAGTATAGTTGATGGTGAAGTCGATTGTGCGGTCACTAAATTCTTTTGGTTTTACTACAACATTAAATATTCCACCAGGCAATATCCAAGTTAACTATGAAGGTTAGTATGCCATAAGCGGCTAGCTAAACAATTTTCAAGTTTCATATTAACTTGCTTACCATTATAACGAGGATTTCATGCCTGCTGTAGGGACAAGTCAAGCCAACTAATAATGCAATTGTCAATGACAACTTAAAATTGGCCTTCAATTGGGGGCAAAGGAATTGAAGCCTTAGCTTCATCAATTAACCAAAGTCTATTCAAGTATAGTATGATAAATTGAATTACTACAATATAGTAGTAGCACAATTTCTGCTAGCTATTATTAGGACTAAGGTAAGGAATAACATTTACAGATTTGGTTCCTCCCAAGTCAGTAAGAAATTACGTAGAGTAAGAAATAAGTGTACCAATTGTTGATTTGAAATGGATTTATCATGAACTTCAATTCAAATTCACAATAGTTCCATCTCACAAAAAAAATCTCACATTGCTTCAGAATTAAAGTCAATAGTTTTTTATAAACACTTATTTCCCTTAATCTATTGAGATTTTTTTCTCAAAGAACAACATTAAGAAGGCTCACAAAAGCTAAAATGGACAATATCTCAAACGTAGTAAACTTAACAATGCAGTGATCTTGAGTTTAATTTCTATATACTATCAACATACTTTATCGCTTTACATGTTTTTTCATGATTCTAAGATTTAGAAGACATATAGAGCATGACACTTAACACTATACTATGATAAATATTGAAAATAAAAGGAATACTTCACAATAATCAAGAAGGGGTGAATTGGTTAAAACCTTGGTATTTAAAAAAAATTTCAAATCAAAGTTTCAGGATCTTTATCACTTTCAAAACTAAGAAATCAATTTACCCAATCAAATGTCTCAGCTCAAAAATTCAATAGATCAAAATTGAACTTGTTGAACAATGAATGTGAATCAAAGAATTAAAGATCAATGAATAAGATGAGAATTGAGATATAGAATTAACACACAAGCAATTTATATTGGTTCACTTCAAAACTTGAAGCTACGTCCAGTTTCTTCCAACCAACACTAGGTTAGAGTTCCACTATTATAAAATTTCTGTTCTTATATGCAATTACAACATCTCCCCTTTATCAACCCTAGATAAATATTAGAAATCTAAAACATTATTAGATTCTAAGAGACAAAGAACCAGAAAACACTACTCTGTTCTTTACACTAGAGAACCCTTCTTTAGATACAAGCAAGAACCCACTTTACAATAGCAATCTTACACAGAAATTCAGAACGAATTTTACACACAACAATTAAGGAGAGAGATAACCTGATGATCCAATGAATAAATGCAAATGAATTACTGTAACACCCCAATCCGCTTATCAGGGTCATTACTGTAACACCCCGTGTGCACCCGGTGCGTTATCCTTAAAGTATCATGAGCGCGCTATCAGCGTTATCTGAACGCATTGCGGAAGCGATAGAATCGTTTCTCTTGATATCATTATGCATGAAATATAAACCCAACACATAAAACATCAACCTAAACCACTACTGAT
>PYAF01002101.1:149587-170063 GCA_007407185.1 Glycine tomentella
TTCCTTTCTTTCTCAGCCCCAAATGGCCTTTTATAAGCCTCTGCCGCGACTCCCACGCCTCAAGCGTGGACTCCCACGCCCCAGGCGTGGCATTCCAGACAAAATTTCACTTCTGGCAACTTCCCACGCCTCAAGCGTGGACCTCCAGCAAGAATTTGGCTTTCTGGGCTGTTTCCCACGCCCCAGGCGTGGACTCCCATGCCTCAGGCGTGGAACTTCAGAAACTCATAAATTAGTTTATTTCATCTTTTTCTCAAGCCTTTCTCTTAGGGATTCACAAGTATCACTATAAACCTTTATCCTAGGCTTAATCTAAGCTTAATTACATACTTAAAAATACCAGGCATTACAATTACCAAATCAGGTTGAGAAGAAATCAAACTCAGAACATACTTCTCCTTAATCTTGAAAACAATCTTGCTCAAGAATCATTCAAAGACCCATTGATGTTTTGAATGAAGCAAGCAGTAAAAATACTTAGAAAATCACTTAGGAATTGCTTAAGATGCTTGTGTATACTCAGAAATACGAATGATCAAGTTGTGAAATAAGCTCAGCCCCCAATCCTATATATAACAGAATTTGTAACTAACTGTAATCAATTAAACGCGCCTAATAATCGATTATTATTCTTATGTAATCAATTATAATGACCATGTAATCGATTAAACCGTTCAAGAATGTTTCTGGGATTTTCTAATGAGTAAAATAATCAATTATCCCAAGCTGTAATCGATTAAAACAGAAGTCTTAAAAGTTATAAAATGTACTATGTAATCGATTACAATATTTGGTAATCGATTAAAGCAGAAACCATATATTTTCAAAGTGAAAGTGTAATCGATTACGATCTTTGGTAATTGATTAAAACAGAAAAGTGATTTTTCTCAGATAGCCTAAGTAATCGATTACAATGTTCATAAAAGATTTTCCAGATAACTTGAAGAACATATTAATCGATTATAACCTTAAGTAATCGATTAAACTAGTAAAACTTGCATTTTTCCAAAAACTTTTCTCGTAGATAAAAAGCTTAATCAAATTATTAAAGCTTTGTTATTTTATTTGAAAATCATTTATTTAAATGAATGCAAACCATGGATCACCAGATTAACCTTTCTCTTACACTTGAATCAATTACAACTTCAAGGCATCCAAGCATGTTGAAGGCTCAAAACAAATCTTGAATCATATTCTTCCATTCTTCATAACGCTCCCCTATATCCAACAATCTCCCCTTTCTGGCTTTGAACATGCCAAATTCTTGATTGATTAAGTGTTGGACTTGAAGTTACTTAAGGGAACCAATTTTTGAAAAACTTGAGCTTTTGCAAACCTGCAAATAATTTAAACTCTTTGCCAAGAACAAGTGTTAAAGTATCTGTTGTTTGATCCAACATTCATTTATATTTATATCTTACTTAATTGGTTATTTTTTTAACACTTAGCTCCCCCTAAATTTGACAATCCATTCAGTTTAAGATTTGGGCAAAAAAATGTGCTGAAAAACAGGGTAGAATAGAGTATAGTGCAGAGCATAACCAAATCAATCAATTTCTCCCCCTATTTGGCTTATCAAAGTCAAAAACATGTAAAGCGCAGCGGATAATGAAAAGGAGAAACAGAAATGGATATATTAATTGTTGAGGGAACCAATTGCAAATCTTAAAAAAATTAAAATAAAAGCATGAAAACTGAAAAACATAAGAAACAGAAAAAATACATAGTCTAAAAAGATTCAGACTCATCAAACATAAGAGTTGCTTCAATATCACCTAGCCTAGCCTTAATGCCTTCTAAAGCTAAACTAGTTTCAGCCCTAAAATCATGGTGCATTGAAATAAGGTCATCCATTTTCTTAAGCATGAGGGATTCGAACTGAGTGTAGATGGGTTGAGTAACATCTTCTTCTTCTTCAACAACATCTTCTTGAACACCAGCAGCAGCAGGATGTTCAGGCACTGGTTGTGGACCAGTCATCTGCCATCCTTGTGATGTCTTCACCATTCCAAGCTTGTTGAGATGCTTGTCATTGATGAGGCTGTTGCTAGAATTAGTGTTGTCCACTACTTCATTTGATACATCAATATGAAAGTAGTCTATGAATCTGGACACAAGAACAACATAAGGGAATGGGTAGTTGACAAGCCTTTTAGATTTTAACATAATCTCCTCAAGGATGAGAATCCAATTCATCTGAATTGAATTCTTCAGACCATACACTAGTTGTAGGTCTTCATCAGTTGCTTGGGCATGGTTTGTGGCTCTTGGTGTGAGGATATAGGTAATTATATAATGCAAAAGCCTATCCTCATGGGTCATAGGTCCAGTACCTAGCCTAATTTTCGATCTAATGTTGGGATCATTAAGCATTTCCCTATAAGTGTCAACCCTATTGTAGCCCTCAGGATTTTCATCAAACTTTCTTTCTCCTTCAAAGGAGATACCAGCAACAAACTCCCATACCTCATGGGTTATCTCCATGGGCACTCCATTTACTTGGGACCTCAATATCCCATCCATGGATCCCTTGGCACAGGTGTAGAACACCTTGACCAATTCAGGGTAGAAAGTACCCTTTAACTCAACAAATTTCCTAAGACCTTGGGTTTCTAAGAAGGCAGGGAATTGAAAGCCTTCCCTAATAAACCAATCAAGCTCTAGGTATTTAGGAGAACAGACTTGTTTGGTTGAATTAAATTGAAGATAGGTCATACGGTCTTTCTCATTATTGAACCAAAGGTCTAGCCTATTTGGAGGAGGGGGGTTTGATGATTCTCCAACTCTTCTCTTAGGGGTTCTGGCTCTCTTAGAAGTAGACATTCTAAACAAGAATCTAAGCACAGAAAAAATAGAGGTTTAGAGAGAGAGGATAGAGATAGGTGTGATTTTGCCAGGGAGCAAAGGTTCTATTTATAGAGGATTTTAGGCTCAAAGCTTTTTGAAATTTGAATAAAATAGCTGTTAGAACGTATTAAATCACTGCAGAGGGTTTAAATTTGAATTGGTGGGAGTTGGGCAGTTACAACTTCTAAGAGAAATTTGTCAGATTTTGCAGTAACTCCTCAAATAATCGATTATAATCCTTGTGGGATCAATTATTTCATATGTAGAAACACAAACAACACACACAGTAATCGATTATTATTGTACAGTAATCGATTATTTTGCAACCATTTAGAGGTTGAAGACAATGTGTAATCGATTATTCCTTGTTTTAATCGATTATCACAGAGAGTTTTGATTTTCCGAAACACAGTTTAGCTTGTGTAATCGATTAACCCGACATGTAATCGATTATTCCAGAAGTCATTGATTTTTGAAAATTTTGATTTTTATCATTGTAATTGATTACCATTCACTGTAATCAATTATTCCAGTAAACGTTTACATTTGAAAAACAAGTTTTGGTCATTGTAATCGATTAATCCGATGAGTAATCAATTATCACATAACAGACCAATTTTTCAAAAATGACAAATAATCGATTATAATGGTAGTGTAATCGATTACATAAGTTCAATTTTCATTCAGAAAGGGGATTTTAATGATTATAATTGATTAATCTGACACTTAATTGATTATTACAGAGATTTTATCAGAAATAGCAAAACGTATGCAGCATGACATGAAATTTCTAAGTTTTTGTGATGAAGGATTCAATATTCAAAGCATTTCACTAGAAAAGGCATTCAACATGGTATCAAAGCATTTAATCTAAGAGAGATTAGATTCATCCAAGATTCCTAACATGTTTCTAAGAGCATAGAATCTATCTCTAGCCAATGGTTTAGTGAATATATAAGCCAATTTGAACATGATCTCTGAGAAAATGATGTCTTATCTCAATGTGCTTGGTCCTTGAGTGCATTATTGGATTCTTTGAGATGTTAATAGCACTTGTATTGTCACATAGCAAAGGTATTTCTTTCAGTTCAACTCCAAAATTTTGCAATTGTTGCTTCAACCATAGGCTTTGTGCACAGCAACTTCCAGTTGAGATATATTCAGCTTCAACAGTTGACAAAGCAACACAAGATTGTTTCTTGCAATGCCATGAGATTAATGAACTTCCAAGAAGATGAAAAGTGTCACTTGTGCTTTTTCTATCTAACTGGCATCCCGCAAAGTAAGAATCGGAATAACCAATAATATTAATTGAAGCACCTTTGGGATACCAAAGACCAACTTTAGGTGTAGCCTTGAGATATTTGAGGATCCTTTTGACTACTGTTAGGTGAGACTCTTTGGGATTTGCTTGATATCTTGCACACAAGCAAACACTAAGCATTATATCTGGTCTACTAGCTGTCAAATATAACAATGATCCAATCATTCCTCTGAATTTTGACTCATCAACCTTCTTTTTGCATTCATCTGAATCAAGATAGGTTGAGGTTGCCATAGGAGTTGCAACATCTTTACTTTTCTCCATTTCAAACTTTTTGATCACTTCATGGCAATATTTTGATTGATTGAGAAATGTTCCATTCTTCATTTGCTTCACTTGAAGTCCAAAAAAGAATGTTAATTCTCCCATCATTGACATTACATATTCATTTTGCATAGCTGCAGAGAATTCCTTGCAAAGCACATGGTTAGTTGAACCAAAGATTATATCATCAATATAAACTTGAACCAATAAGATACCATTCTTATGCCTTTTGATGAACAAGGTTTTGTCAACATGGCCCCTTGTAAAAGATTGTTCAAGCAGAAACTTGCTTAGTCTTTCATACCATGATCTAGGAACTTGCTTAGTTAGGATGTTTAAAATCAGTAAAACCAGGAGGTTGTTCAACATATATATCCTCCTCAATGTATCCATTTAAAAAGGCACTTTTAACATCCATTTGAAAGAGTTTGAAATCCATTAAACATGCATAAGCAAGCAATAACCTGATGGCTTCCAATCTTGCAACTGGAGCATAAGTTTCCTCATAGTCTATGCCTTCTTCTTAGATGTAACCTTTAGCAACCAATCTAGCTTTATTTCTGACTATGATTCCACTTTCATCAAGTTTGTTTCTAAAAACCCATTTTTTACCAATAGGTTTGAGAGATGATGGTCTAGGAACAAGTTCCCAAACTTCATTTCTCTTAAACTGATTTAACTCATCATGCATAGCATGCATCCAATGTTCATCATGTAAGGCTTGATCAATATTCTTAGGTTCAATTTGAGAAACAAAAGCCATATTAGAACATAGATTTCTTAATGAAGATCTAGTAGATACTCCCTTTGAAACTTCACCTATGATGTTGTCAAGTGAGAGATCTCTTGTTGTTCTCCAATCTTTATGCTCTTGAACAGGAGTTGAGGGTTTTATTTCAGCACTTGGTTCTTTTTTCTCTTTAATTAATGAATCATTAAGCTGAATAAATTCTTCCATTGGACCCGCATCTACATCACACTTCCTTTCCTCTTTACAGGGATTAGACTCATCACAAATCACATGTACAGATTCTTCCATGCACATTGTTCTTTTGTTGAATACTCTATAAGCTTTACTATGTAATGAATATCCAAGGAAAATTGCTTCATCAGCCTTAGCATCAAATTTTTCAAGTGATTATTTCCCATTGTTTAATACAAAACACTTGCAGCCAAAAGTTATCAAATGAGAAATGTTGGGTTTTCTACCTTTGTATAGCTCATAAAGAGTTTTCTTTAAAATAGGCTTTATAAGTAATCTATTCAAAGTATAGCATATTGTACTTACAACATCAGCCCAAAAATATTTTGGCAAATTTGTCTCATTAAGAAGAGTTATAGCTCCTTCTTCAAGAGATCTATTTTTCCTCTCCACAACACCATTTTGTTGAGGTGTTCTTGGAGCTGAAAAGTTGTGGTTAATTCCATTTTCTTCACAGAATTTTTCAAAATGTTCATTTTGGAATTCTCCACCGTGATCACTTCTTATTGAGATAATTTTGCTGCCTTTTTCATTTTGTCCAAGCTTGGCCATTTTTCTAACATCAAGGAAAACATCACTTTTTGATTTCAAAAACAAAGTCCAATTGAATCTAGAGTAATCATCTACAAGGACAAGCCCATAATAATTGCCACGTAAACTCATAGTTCTAGAAGGACCAAACAAATCAATGTGCAGTAATTCAAGTGGTCTAGAGGTGGAAACAATGTTTTTACTTTGAAAAGAACTTTTAGTTTGTTTCCCCTTTTGACAAGCATCATAAAGTTTGTCCTTTTCAAAGTTGAGTTTGGGTAAACCAATTACTAGATCCTTTTTAATAAGCTTGTTCATATGATGCATGTTTATGTGACTTGCCCTTCTATGCCATAGCCAAGATTCATCAATCTTGCTTATTAGACAAGAACTGTTGTGAAAGAATGAATGATCAATTGAAAGTAAGTAAATGTTACCTTTCCTTTAACCTATATGAATCACTTCACCACTTTTTCCATCACAAATCATGCAGCAATTCTCATTGAATGAGACTTTGAATCCTTTATCACAGAGTTGGCTTATACTTAAGAGATTATGCTTCAATCCTTCAACATAAAGAACAATTTTTTATCTTTGTTTTGAAGTTATTTCCAATGTTGCATTCTCCAATGATCTTTCCTTTATTATTATTATCCCCATAAGTGACATATCCTCCATCTTTAAGAGTTAGATTTGTAAGCATAGACATGTCACCCGTCATATGTCTAGAGCATCCACTGTCAAGGTACCATATTGAGGATCTAGCTCTAAGACATACCTGTAAAAATCAAATCAATTTATAAAGGAAGGTACCCAATTGAGGTTAGGTCCATAAGGGTTAGTAGCTTTCTTTTTCTTTAGAACCCAAATGCAATCTCCATTTGGCACATAGAATCTCCTAGAATAGCATTTGTATGATGTGTGTCCTTTCTCCATACAATATTGCATGTTACAAATTTTGATGTTTTTCTAAAGAATGCATTTTGATTGATGTTTGGGTTTTTAAACCACTTTTGATTCTTCTGTTTTGGAGGCACAAAAACAGTTTTTTCAAATGATTTTGAGCCTTGTTTGTACCCCAAACTAGAAGTATCTCTAGCATACTTTTGCACACTTAAGATTTCAGCCAAGTTGCATTTTCCTTTGTAAAGCTTTCTCAACTGATCAATTAAATTATTGTTCTTAGATAAAAGTAACATGTACTTTTCTCCTTGACTCTTTTTGTAATCATCAAAATCTTTTTACAGCAAGTTGTATTTGTCAACATTTGTAGAAGAAGAAGCATAAACACATCTATTCATATTGTAACTTGAAACAAGTTTTTCATTTTCTTCTTTCAAGTTGCAAATCTCAGTTTGCAATTCAGTTATTTTTGCAACATGCCATCTAATATTTCCTTTGAGCTTGTTATTGGATTTTGCAAGCTTTTGGGCTTCCCCATGCATTTCTTGGAAAAGAAGTAATAGCTTGTTCAAGTTCAGAATTTACCTCATCTCCATTACTTGATAGTTCATCATCATCTTCATTGATAGTGGAGGTGAGACACATGTTGGCTTCTTCATTTTCAGTTGAAGATTCTGAAGTTGTTGACTCATTATCTTCCAAAGCTATGTAGGCTCTTTTAGATTTCCCTTCCTTCCTCATCTTGTTGCCCCCTTGTTGCTTTTTCAAGTAGATTGAACATTCAGATTTGATGTAGTCAGGTTTACCACATTCAAAGCAAGTAAAATTGTTGTCAATCTTCTTGTTGTTCTTGTTGTTCTTTGTGAACCTTTTGTTCTTGTTTTTCCTCAAGAACTTGTTGAACTTTTTGACAACTAAGTTCATGTTGTCCTCTTCATCCTCATCACTTGATTCTTCCTCTTTTTCAGCTTTTGAAGTTGCAGCTTTCAGTGCAATGCTTCTTCTTTTCTTTTCTGCATCTTCAGTACAAGTTAGTTGAGACATTTCAAGCTCATATTCAAGTAGCTTACCAAATAGTGCAGTCATGGACATCTTTGATAGATCTTTGGATTCCTTGATTTCTGTCACCTTTGGTTGCCAAGGCCTTGTTAAACACTTCAAGATCTTGATGTTTAATTCTTCAGTATGAAAGATCTTCCCAAGACCAAATAAATGATTGACAATATGAGTGAATCTTGTCTGCAGCTGAGAAATGCTTTCATTGGTGTTCATCTTGAACATCTCATAATCATGGATCAGTGCATGCTTCTTTGATCTTCTAACTTCTTCAGTTGCTTCATGAGTAATCTCCAGCATCTCTCACATTTCTTTTGCACTTGTGCATCTCACTGTTCTAAAAAATAATTCATTAGAGGAAAGTGCAGAGGTGATCATATTTTTAGCTTTAAAATCATATCGAACAACTTTTTGTTCAACATCTGTCATCTCATCCCATTCTTTAGGAATCAATTCATTGGCAATAGTTTTCTTTGGAATAAAAGGACCCTTTTCTATGGCATTCCAAGCACCTGGGTCATTTGATTGAATAAAGATTTTCATTCTATTTTTTCAAAAACTGAAATGTTCCCATTCAAACATAGGAGGTCTGTTTAGAGAAGCACCTTCTTTGAAGGTTATTTGTGAGGTGTACATTTTTCTTTTTGAAGAAAAACAAGTGATGTTGAATAACTCTCAAGAACCAGCTCTTGATGCCAATTGAAAATAAAAGGTATACTTCACAATAACCAAGAGGGGGGTGAATTGGTTAAAACCTTGGTATTTTAAAAAAATTTCAAATCAAAGTTTTAGGATCTTTATCACTTTCAAAACCAAGAAATCAATTTACCCAATCAAATGTCCCAACTCAAGAATTCAATAGATCAAAACTGAACTTGTTGAACAATGAATGTGAATCAAAGAATTAAAGATCAATGAATAAGATGAGAATTGAGATATAGAATCAACACACAAGTAATTTATATTGGTTCACTTCAAAAGTTGAAGCTACATCTAATTTCTTCCAACCAACACTAGGTTAGAGTTCCACTATTATAAAATGTTTGTTCTTACATGCAATTACAACATCTCCCATTTATCAACCCTAGATAAAGATTAGAAATCTAAAACACTATTAGATTCTAAGAGACAAAGAACCAGAGAAAACTACTCTGTTCTTTACACTAGAGAACCCTTCTCTAGATACAAGCAAGCAGTAAAAATACTTAGAAAATCACTTAGGAATTGCTTAAGAGGTTTGTGTATACTCAGAAATACGAATGATCAAGTTGTGAAATAAGCTCAGCCTCCAATCCTATTTATAACAAAAATTGTAACTAATTGTATTCGATTAAATGCGCCTAATAATCGATTATTATTCTTATGTAATTGATTATAATGACCATGTAATCGATTAAACTGTTCAAGAATGTTTCTGGGATTTTCAAATGAGTAAAATAATCGATTATCCCGAACTGTAATCGATTAAAACAGAAGTCTTAAAAGTTAAAAAATGTACTATGTAATCAATTACAATATTTGGTAATCGATTAAAGCAGAAACCATATATTTTCAAAGTGAAAGTGTAATCGATTACGATCTTTGGTAATCGATTAAAACAGAAAAGTGATTTTTCTCAGATAGCCTAAGTAATCGATTACAATGTGTGGTAATCGACTATCACAGCAAGGCTTAAAAACATGTTTAACTATGTAATCGATTACAACCCTTAAGCAATCGATTAAATTCATTAACAAAGCAGTTTTACTTTAAACAACGATGAAATAATCGATTATTCCGATAAGTAATCAATTACAATGTTCATAAAAGATTTTCCAGATAACTTGAAGAACATATTAATCGATTATAACCTTAAGTAATCGATTAAACCAGTAAAACTTGCATTTTGCCAAAAACTTTTCTCTTAGATAAAAAGCTTAATCAAATTATTAAAGCTTTGTTATTTTATTTGAAAATCATTTATTTAAATGAATGCAAACCATGGATCACCAGATTAACCTTTCTCTTACACTTGAATCAATTACAACTTCAAGGCATCCAAGCATGTTGAAAGCTCAAAACAAATCTAGAATCATATTTTTCCATTCTTCATAATGCTCCCTCTATATCCAACAAATATATCCTTAATGCATTTGAAGCTTAACTGGCAAATTCACGATTCTCTTAAATGGTCTATATTTACCAACATTATCGTTGATGTATAATTGGAAAACAAATGAGTGATGACCGTCTCCTACATATATATAGGTTTCCTTATTGAAATGAGAAAATCATAATAAAATGGAAAAGAAAATGAGTGAATGATAGTATATATAGGTGTTAGGAATCACCATCATCGTCAAATAGAGGTTGAAGTTTCCTTGGGGTTGTAGGAAATCGAGACTGCGACATTTCCTCATAGACTAGAATTTGGAAATGGATAGGAAATTGGTTTGCAAGACATAGGCATGGCAACGGGGCGGGGTGGGGGCGGGTATTGGATTTCCCATCCCCACCCCCGACTTTATAATTGATCCCCGAACATGCCCCCAATCCCCGTCGGGGTTATAAATATCATCCCTATCCACGTTGGGGGTCGGGTTTCCCTGCCCCTGCTAATTGATTAAAATTAAAAAAAAATAGAAAAATAATGTAACTTTTGTTATTGAAAAATGGGGTGAAAAGGCTAGTTATGTAACAAAAAAAAACAATAACAAATCCACTTTCAAAATATGGGATCATAATTTAAAAAATTACAAACCAAATCAATCGATTCAATTACAATCATAAAATCTAGGTATTGTATAAAAAAATAAGGACCTGCATATTTAATTTCTCTCAAAGTACAGTATCATTTAAATATATACTGTCCCAAAATTAAGTAGCACATCGTATGATTATGTTTAGCAAAAAACAGATATACTAATATACTATCTTGTGAACCTTCAAGTTATAATTTTGTAAAAAGAGAAAACTTAAACAGGTTTCGTTCCTTCAAATTACATAATAAAAAAGAAATAACTTAAATTGTCCAGCAAATAAATGTTGATCATTCCTCCAAATTAGTGACACAAGCACCCACCATTTCACCTTCATAAGAGAAAAAGAACAATTAGAACAGGTTATATTATATAATATCAAAAACTGAAATTCAAAACATTGTTTACCTTCATCATCTGAAACCATTTCATTCATTAAAGTATCAAAATCAGCAACAACTTTATAGCTCATAGAACTTATAAAAATACATTACAAATATTAGTTTGTTGAATAAACACAAATATCAATGTAACAACTTTACCAGTATTTTCAGCACTCCACAACCAGCTTCTAGCTCACATTAAAGTCTCTAATGTAGTCAATTGAAGTTAACTACGATGTGGGCTTAACATTTGTCCACCGGTGCTAAATGCGAATTCTGAAGCTACGGTAGATACCGGAATAGCTAACATATCCTTAGCAATTACTTGAAGTGTTGGATGCTGGACACGAAATCTTCCACCACATCAAAATATCAAAGTCAACAGCTCTTGGTAAAACATCTTCTCCTGAATAGTGGTCCAACTCTGATTTAACATAAGAACTTCTAGTCTTTTTTTTCGTTTTAATAAATCTATCATACTCAGATAATGCATCACCAAAAACTGCACTACCAGTAACATGTCCAACATTACTACCAAAAGAGTCTTTGTTCATTTTCATTCGGTAATCGAAAACTAAGTCATAACACAATTGTTGAATGCACCTCACTCGATTAAAAGAGTCATGTTAATACAATTTTTCATAATAATACTCAAGCAACTTCATCTTGTACCTAGGATCTAAAACAGTGGCAACTCCCATCACATTATGAATCACACTCAAATATTTATCAAATTTTATCATCATATTTTTTGTCATTTGTTGAATCATTGGATTAGGAGAAGTAATCCATTTTTGATTGCCAACTTAATCTCACATATATTTGGAAAATACAAATTTGTAGTTGCATGTTTAGTAGAATAAAATAGTTCAGTGATAGTATTGAACAACTTCAATCTCCCACACACATCATTTGCAAACAATCATTGTAAAGTACTTGGCAAACAAGCATATTGACACTCTCGTTGCTTTAATCGACAAAATACATCCTCATATCCTATGGCAATTTCAAGCATTTTATAAGTTGACTTCCACCTAGTTGGACAATTTAAGGTCAAATTCTCAGTGTAAGGGATTCTCAACTATTTAGTTGTTTCCTAAAATTTTTCCTTCCTCTTAGGTGTTGTTGTCCAATATGTCACACTATCCCGAATCTTTTATACACCTTCTTTCACTACTTTCAACCCCATCTTTTATTATCAAATTAAGGATGTGTGCACAACAACTCATGTGAAGCAAAGTCTCATCCCTAAGCAAACTACCTAAGTGCAATTTATCCTTAATTTTATCAATCAGCATCATTTGTGGTACAATTATCTAGAGTGATAGTGGACAACTTTGTGTCAATATTCCAATCCATCAAACAATCAGTCAATACATCGCAAAATCTATCACTTGTATGAGGAGCAAGAACATAAATGATCCTAACATAAATAGAGAGATATAATATAAAAAACAACAAAAAAGAGATATAATATAATCATATTCAATCATTTTATAAAATAAAAAGGCCTAGCAATATAAAAAGTTCAAGTCATTTTATTACCTCAAAATCTGACTTTGTAAGTTTCAACACCCATCAATGTAATGAGTTGTAATAGCCATATACCCCCTCTTTTGATTGGTTGAACTCCACATGTCTGATGTATAGCCACTCTTCCATCAAGACTATCCAACAACTTCAATGTTGCTACTCGTTCATTCTCATAGATTTTCATTATCTTCTTCTTAATTGTGTTTCAGTAGGAACCTGAAACATAGGTTGGTGGGAAGCAGAGTATCTCCTAAAGTCAATGTAATCCACAATTGATAGTGGATACTCATGCATAATAATTACTTTTGCTAGCTCTCCCCTTGCACATTCTGCATCATAAATTTTCGCACCCAGCTCTTGCTTTACTTGCACAACCTTAGGTGCAAGAAATGTTTGGCCCTTCATCCCTCTCATAAAAATCTTGTACTGAACACAAATCTCATTATGTTGCCAAAAATGCTTGGTTCCATTTTTTGATTTTTCACCAAGAAGTTTCTTACAATACTTGTATTCAGCCTTGTCCACATTGACTTTAATTTTTTGAAAATGTTGCCAAATCTTACTTTTCAACCTAGTGGATACTCCTTGTGTCTCCACATTATTAACTTCATCTTCATGAGATGAAGGAGTAGGATCAACTTCAATAGGTAATGGAGTCTGATCAATTGGTGAAAGAGTTTGATCGTTTGCTGAAGCTGAAGGAGTCTGATTATTTAATGGAGGAATAGGAGAAATTCCTTCCGGTGAAAAACTAATATCTTCCATTACTTTCCTGAAAAGGAAAAAAAAACACTAATTAGTATAAATTGGAGATAGAAAAGCAAGCAACAACAAAAATGGAATAATGAACATACCAAACCGATGCCAAATGCACTAGTTAACAGGGAATAAATTGGATAAAAATGTCCTTACATATTCATAAATTTACTTATTTCTTCTTGAATATGTATGTCACTAAATATTCCTATTTGATTTGGAAATAGTTACATGATTCCATTCAATTTCAAAAAACAGGTAAATATGACTCTTTATACACATAATAAGAAAAAGAAACATGACAACAATCATCCATAGAGCAATGAATATATTATTACTATGTTTCATCATAAAAAAGATTTTTATTTTGGTAATAATAAGATTTATTATGTATATTAAAATTACTTATGCATATTTTTTATTATTTGAGAATTAATTAAGTTTCTCTGCATCGCATTTTATCCAGTACATTTTCATGGTGCTCGCCCCTGAATTAAAGTTTGTGTAGCATTTTCACTCGTTTTGATTCAAAAAAGTAAACTAATATAAATATATGATATAACCTAGAGAAGCACTAGTGTTACTCTCACGTGATTGTGAAGCATAGATAAATGAAAAAGTTGGAAATAGTTGTATAATAGTTGTAATCTACTTTCTTCATTTCTTGTGCAGAGAACTAATATCATCACCATGTTTCAAAATTCTTTCAAGTCATTTCATGATTATATTGCATTCTTTGAAGTCTTCAAGTTTCCTAAAAGTAACTTAACTTTTTCCTTTTCATACTTAAATATGTAAAGCATTCATATAGTCAAACCATATTCAGAAAAACTTTGCAGGCACATTGATATAACAAGACATATTTATGGTGCCAGAAGAAACGTAGTTATACCTTGTATCTTTCAAAAATAGCAAATAATCTTCAAACAGTTGAAATAATTGTTACACAAATTTGCAACAAATAATCTTAAATAAAATCACTTTCCTTATCACTCTCTTCAAAGGAAAACCAATATGTGTGTGTAAGAAAAAACAAAGTGGATATTATCTCACTTAATCATACTCTACTATACTCTATTATACCTTAAAGGCTTAAACCTTATCATACTCCACTCTATTCTATAAATTGGAATCATTGCTCCTCATAAGATTAATCCAACCTCAAAAAGAGTTCACCAAACAAACAACCTTCAAAATGCAAACAGTCTTAACCTTCGCTGCCCCCAACGTTGTACCTTTGGCACCCAAAAAGAGTGTCTCCCATGTTACCATTTTTCCTACCAAATTGAAAGCCCTATGCTCCTCGTTACTCTCCGATCAGGGTTGCAACCGTGGAGCCCGACACTTCAACTGTCGACTACAAATCTGTGTTCTCATAAGCCTTCTCTATAGCCTTCCTTATTATCACTCTCACTTCACATATTGTTTCAGTTTTAGACAATTTAGGTTCTCACATTTTTTTCTTGTTTTGATTTTTATGTTGGCCAATGGACTAAAATGTTAACTTCATTATTATTTTATAACTAAAATATGTTTTTTGTATATTTTAATTCATCATAGAGAGAAAACGAAAGAAAAAGGGAAATACTCAAGAGGGAAAGGTGTGTTGAGAGAAAGAAGACAATGGCCACCACCCACAGCGAAAAAGACAGCGACAGGCTGGCAATGGCTTCAGAAGCGGCAGCGACAACGACAGAAGGGAGAGGACTCAAGAGATTGAAGTGAGGAGTGAGGAGTGAGGTCTGACGTCTGAGGAGGCACGGTAGTGCAACACTTTCAGTTTTAGGTTTCTAATTTCTAATGTAGGGTTTTTAGTTTCGGGGTGGGGTCAGGGTGGGTATCGCATTTCCCATACCCTCCCCCTCCCTCGTTGTTGGTTATCAGGGAAAACCCAACCCCGACCCAACCTGGTCAATGCGGTTTTTCCCCGTCAAAGTCAGAGCAAGTTCGATTCGAAACTAACCGTAGCCGTAGGTTCCTTGGGTCGTCACCAAAAGGATTTTCATTCCGTCGGATGCAAGACCTAGCCGTAGGTTCCTTGGGTCGTCACCAAATGTTGGAAACAAACGATTTATTTTTGCCCATTGAGGAGAATCGGCCGGATGTCTAAGAAACCCATCAATTTTCCTGCCATTTGCATGCCAAGTAAGGTTTCTTGCGTCATGTGGGTTAGCAAACAATCGCTTAAACCTTGGAATAATTAGAAGATACCAACAGACCTTTGCTGGACGACCCATGTTTGTAAATAACTCATCACCACATTCGTCATCGTTGACTTTGTATTGTGATTCACCACATGTGGGGCATTTATGCATTTCGGCAAACTCATTCCTATACAAAACACAATCATTAGGGCATGCATGTATTTTCTGGTACTGCATGCCCATGGGACATAAAATTTTCTTCGCTTCGTAATGATTTTTCGGCAAAGTGTTATCTTCAGGAAGCAATTTCTTCAACAAAACAAGCAATTCAGTAAAGCTTTTGTCACTCCACCCAAATCTTGCCTTCAAATTCACCAATGCTAACACTGCTGACAATCGTGTGAACGTTGTGCACGCCGAATACAAAGGGATTTTTGAATCACTTTGTACTTTCTCATACATAAGTGTGTGGCTTGCTGAAAACTGGCTTCTTCAAGATCAAGTAGCATGTCTTCTATACAATGATCTATGTCTGCATCAACCGGCATAGGGGTTGGGATAGTTGGCATTTCTAGCAATTCACCATGCCATATCCATTTTGTGTATGTTGGAATTATGCCGTCACATATTAGATGTGATCTGATGTCATCGATTGACTGACATCTTCCATTCCCACATTTGACACAAGGACAAAAATATTTTCCACGCAGCAAAGGTGCATTAAGTGTGGTAAAATTTAGGAATTTTTCAACCCCATTTTCATACTCATCACTAATGCGAGACACTTTCATCTAACTACAATCCATGACCTTTACTAAACTCACGATGATATTGTCAATTACCATATGAATAAATATGTCAACTTCATGTTGAAAAGGTGTGGCCCTATCTCATTTAGGAACTAATATTTTACACATGAATCCTCAATGTGAAAGTTAATTATGGTTTATTAAATTTAATGAAATTTCGGTAGCATTTCGCATTGGTCTCCAAGTACACAAAATGAAAGCGGTAAGTTTTACTCACCCCGATCAAGTATGCACTCGGACAACAACGCCAAATATAGTAAACCGAAATGTCATTAAATTAAAGAAACCATACTTAACTTTCACATTGAGAATTCATGTATAAAATATAACTTCCTGAACTGTCCAACGGACAATTCAAGTTTCAATTCAATGATTAATCCAAACTATCCGCATTAATAACTGGATTGAAGCTTGAACGGGACACTAAGGTTGACTCACAATGAATTCAAATGTATGACAAACCAATGTTGATATATGAACACACATGTCAAAAACACAAAAGCTTGGGAAACAAGAGACATACCTGTGACTAGTAATTTAAACCTTAATGTTGAAGATTGCGGTGCTGAACACGATAACAAGAACTTTGTGATTCTTGTTTGTTTCAAGTTAAAACAACCTTTTAAGGACTTTAATTGCGTTAAAAACTTTGACCTAAAACCAAAAAACAAACTTATTTAATACAATGTTAAACATATAATGCATCATTCTTTGATAGCAATAACGTACAAAGTTTGACATGGTGCTGAATTTAGATGCAAATGACACAACCACAAGCAAATATGTAGGAAATATTTAGGTTATTTGTAACTAACAATAACCAAGAACAACCATACTTGTGACAAATAGAAAAATATTTTGTTAAGGAGGAATAACACTTTAGGCCCTAAAATGGGAGATTACTTTCATGAAGTATAGCTTTCCTCTTGGCTATAACTTAACCTCTAAAAATATCATATATAACCTGAACTACAGACACATTTTCATGGGGACAAAAATTAATAAGAAACAGACTCCTCAATGTGAAGCTAACCATTAAGGTGATACTTGGATGAGGCTTGGAATTATGGCTTTATGTTTAAGGCAAGGTGTTGCATGCTCATTTATATCAGACACCTAACTTTCTGTGTTCATGCCACTCTTTTTCTAAATGCTGCTATAGACAACAAGACTGGGGGATGGGACATAGGAGTTTAGGTCACAACTTTTTCCAAAAACATACAAAAATCAAACATAAAAATCTAAATGTGAATATGCCTTGTTAACCAAAACATGCAGATGCAACCTTGTCCTATTAATTGAAGCCGCTAATAAGCTGCCTGTAGTGACCAATATTACACAATTTACACTGTATGAATTATTTTCCACGTGAATAATTCAATTTCGATGGATATCACCAACAACAACACACTAGGTATGAATGCACTTTACTAAGAGTCATCAGTTTCATTTCAGTAGTCAAATGTAGATATAAGTAAAGCATTTTAAAAATACATTCCCAGTAGTATCACAACAACAAATTAAAGAAATAATGAATCAAATTTAAAACCAAGGGAAAAAATATGACTTATAGATCCAGCCATCATGGTGATGAAATTGAACTACTTATGTTGCTTTGCTACAAAGATGGATTCATTCCTGCTGGATCTTCTGGTGGTCCTTGTTGAATATAGGGGGAGTAACAAGAAAAATGAAGCCTATGACTTAGAATAATGTTTTGAGCTTTTCACATGCATTGAAGATTGTAATTCAAATGAAGTGTAGGAGAAACCAATCTTTTGATCCTTGCATTGCATGCACATAATCATTAACATGCTTAAATGTTTTCATTAAAATATCAATACTCACAATTTGAAAAAGGATTTAATTGAGTAATGTTGTTGGAAAAATGTAATTCCACTGTTTTAATCGATTACACAACAGATTAATCAATTATTTGGTTCGTGTTTGAAACTAAAAAAGCTTTGATGAACATATTAACCGATTACACAACTCTTGTAATCGATTAGATAGTGTAAAATGAATATTGTGCATTGTTGTGTTAATCGATTACCGTTATTCTTAATCGATTACATAAGCTATTTGAAAAAGTTTGTTTCAATGCTTTAATCGATTACCATAAAATGTAATTGATTACATAAGCTGTTTCTGAAATAAAACTTTTCTGATTTAATTGATTACAGCTCGGGTTAATCGATTATTTTGTTCGTTGTTAAACCCAAAATGGAGCCTTGAACACTTTAATCGATTAAGTGACAATTTAATCGATTACACACTACTACAGCAGCAACATTCAAGGTCGGTTATTTGAACCATACAAAGTCAGTTCTGGAACCGACCTTGTTTTTGACGTCGTCAAAAACTCCAACCTACAACGTCGGTTTTTTAAGGATCGACTTTGAAATTTTTTTTCTGTAATTTTTTTTTAAAAAATTCGTACAATCTAAGTCGGTTATTTAAAAAAACTGGCTTAGAAAGCTTCATTACAAAGTCGGTTATTTAAAAAAAATGACTTAGAAAGGATGCATACAAAGTCATTTTTTTTTTAAAATATTTGACTTTGAATATCTGGTTACAAAGTCAGTTAGTTTAAAAAACCGACTTAGAAAGTTTGGATACAAAGTCGTTTATTAATAATAACTGACTTTGAAAATCTGGATACAAAGTCGGGTATTTTAAAAAATCGACTTAGAAAACTTGGATACAAAGTCGTTTGTTTTAAATAACTGACTTTGAAAATCTGGTTACAAAGTCGGTTTGTTTAGAAAATCGACTTTGATGTTCCCATTTTTTTTTTTAAAAAACGCTATTTATTTTGGATTTCCCATTAAAATAGCCAAATGTGCACCTATTTCTTCACCATAATCCAACAAACAATTGACTGCAATTTAAATGGACCCAAGATCGATTGCAATTTAAATTGAATGCAATTTAAATCGGCAACAATTTAGACATTGAAATAGATAACAACTACCCAAGTAGGTTGAAAAAAATCGAAAAAAAGAATTAATAATTAAACAGATGAAATGACAAGTCTAAATGAGTCAAGTATCTAAAACTCATAAGGCTCCTCAGTCTAGTTCCTATTACCAAAGCCAATGCTCTCATAGAAAAAAATGTAACCATGGTTGCTGGAATATTCTTGCAAGATGTGTAAATATAATGTCTAAACAAAATACTCATCAATCATCTCAACATAGAGAATACTCAATATCTCAACATGGACAACTACTGCAAATAGCAAATACTCAATATCTGCATCTTCAGCAGTATCGCTCAATTTCAGCTCAAGAGGGAAGACAAACCGGTAAGACAGCTTCTTGTGGCAACCCAGTTGTTCAATGTATTTAAACCGCTTAAGGTGGATGACCAAGACATGAGGTGGTTTCTTTATCTTCTCATCTTCTTGCAAACTGATAACAATGAAAGTTCACATGTTGATTACCATATCATTAAACAAACATGAAAAGTGAAACAGATGAGATTGCATAGGTATTAATTTGCTGCACACCATACAATCAATACTCGTCCAGGTAATGTAACGCCCCAATCTACTAATCAGGGTCATTACTGTAACACCCCGTGTGCACCCGGTGTGTCATCCTTAATAATATCATGAGCGCGCTATCAGCGTTATCTGAACGCATGGCGGAAGCTATAGAATCGTTTTTCTCGATATCAATATGCATGTAATATAAAACACATACATAAAACATTAACATAAGCCCCTATTGTTCCAGATACTCAACGTATAATAACATAGGCAGATACATAAACCACTATAAATAGCTAGTCAGGAGGAAACATAAACAATACATACAACGGTATACTCACACCCTTTACTTATACAAGTCAAGACAGAGGTATAAAATAAAACTCTTCTAATCTTCATTTGCAGCCCATGACCATCTCCAGCACTCTCAGCTACACTTTACTTCATGTGGTTGCTCCCATTCTCCGGAAGTACCTGAAAACCACAGCCCACAAAGGGGTGAGATAAACATCTTAGTAAGCTCAGGGATCTGGGATATCCTCCCTTTCCCTGGTTTAACCCCGAGCATACACATACACACATCAGAGCTTAGGATATCATCCCAGCTCATACATACTACATCTAGGACCTTAGCCTAGCTTCAACACCTATCTCAGCTCTTTCTGGATCATCACGCTAGATCCATCACTATCAGAGGTCTCACACCTCATACT
>PYAF01002102.1:11750-52791 GCA_007407185.1 Glycine tomentella
TCTTCTCTAAAAATTCATCACATTTTTTAAAATAAAGAAAGACATTGATCACATTGATTGAAAGTATAAGGAATAAAATAATTTTTCATTAAATATTTAATATTTGATTTTGTAGTGATTAATTATCAATAAAGTAATAAATTATTATATAAAATTATTTTAGTTTAATCAATTATATTTAGTTTAAGTCCAAAACATGTAATTATGCTGAGAAAATTATTACAATAATAATTTTACTAGAATAAAGTAAAATGTAAAATTATCTCTCCATGTATGAGAATACATATAATTTTAGAAAATTATTACAATAATAATTTTACTAGAATCAAGTAAAATGTAAAATTATCTCTCCATGTGTGAGTAATTTATAAAGTAATAGTATAAATTGTGTTTTTAGTCATTTAAGTTTTCTTACAATATTTTATAATTTTTAAAACTATTTTGTAAGAATTTATTATTTTAAAATATTTAATGCATGCTTAAATATTAGCAACTTAGCTTAGATAGATCAGAATCAGTTGCCACAAGTTAGAGGAATTAACTCCACAAATTTAACCCACTTTACCACTCTTAATCAATAGTCTCCTGGATTTTTCTATTTGTATAATCATCTAATTACCTCATTGTAATTCACTTTGCTCAACCTTATTTTCATTTTCTTATCTCAAATTTTCATTCCACCTCATATCTCCCATATCATTGACACAAAACTAAAGCAAGGAATATCATGTGTCCAACTGTGCAAAATTGCTCAGTTCACAGTTCATACCACCCAATCAATCAATTTATTCTACAATCCACCCAGTTTTATTGTCCCATCTCTTAGGTTCCAACCCATCACCCCATTGGGATCTCAAAGCTGGATTGTTCACTCTACCTGGTGGCTCTCAATTACAAACACCTTTCCTTTCCAATTAATTTTTTCACATCCCTAATCTTTTCTTTTCCCAGAGCCCACTTTTCAGTCACGTGCAGTAAAAGGTAAACAACATCAATAATCGAAAAGCATAATATATATTGATATACATTAAGAATATTAAATTACACGACATGAAATTTTTACAATACAAGCTGTAAATGCTGAATATTCCTCTATTCCTACCCAACTTTTCCCACTCACACCCATACCGACAGCTCCAACCACCACCCCCTCCAGCGGTGCTACTCCCATCACACTTTCGTATTCCCTGATTTACCTCTACAGAATCCGAATATTCCATACCAGTCCCCGTCACATTGTGAAATTCCCAATTTGCCCCTTCTTTGCTCGAACCAACACCATCACACTCACACGTACACGCTCCTTCCTCTGTTTCTGTTTCTGTTCCCGTTGTCGTTGGTTCTCCGTTGGACTCAATTTCCCTCACCACTATCCAACCCTGCGTTTCCCAATTTACCCTCGATTCTGTCGCAAATTTACTAATTCTATTTTTAATAACTGATTTTTCTTCGCTATTGGTAAATTTTAAAAACACGTCTTCTTGATGTTCACGGTCGTTATAATCTGACTCGGAGTTGAACTCCGAGTCAACCCAGTCGAGAACGCAGCGAGGCGACGATTCAGCAACGGCGTAGTAGGGAAGCAAAAATGGATGCTGCAGCAGCTGATCGCAGCTCCACCGTTCACTATGTTCTCTTCTGAGACACTTCTCGAGAAAATCCTTCCCTAGCTCCGACAACTGGTTTGGAAATTCCGGCAACTCGTCCGAGTAACCGATTCGACTCAGCGTGTCGACCCCGCGACCCTCCCACGCCGGTTTCCCGGTGACAATCTCGATCACCGTGCATCCGAGCGACCACACGTCAGACTCCGGCCCCTGCCTCTCCCGGCGAACTACCTCCGGCGCCATCCACATCGGACTCCCCCGCGGCAACAACAACATCGCCGCCGGCGAGGATTCAATTTCCACGGCCGCGCCGAAATCGGCGAGCTTCGCGATTTCGCCGTCGCCGGAGAGAAGCACGTTCCTCCCTTTCACGTCGCAGTGGACGAAGCCTTGCGCGTGAACGTCACACAGCGCGGACACGAGGCACCACGCGAAGCGCCTCACTAACCGCTCGTCCACGTCAGCGCGCTCCAAGTCAGCGACGGTGCCACCTGGCATGTACTCCAAATGAAGATTCCTGAACGACGCCGTTCCTTCGCACGTGACATCGTCGCCGAGATAAGCCACCACGTGCGGCGAGGCCACCCGCTTCAGAATCCCAATCTCGTTCTCCAACGCCTCCACCTGATGACCAGAAAGCCCCCTTCCACAATCGACGGACTTCACCGCGAAAACGCGATTATCTCTTTTCGAAACCGCCGCGTTCACAACCCCAAACGCGCCTTTACCGACGCACTTGCCTCTGACCCACGAAACCATTTTCTTTTCCTTTTTTTTTCTTAGTTTGAACTCGAAAGTGTCGTAGTGATTGACATTTGTGTGTGGGTTCCTTGGAGGGGTATATATAAACAACGTAGTGAGTGTGTGTCTAACATTCGGTCGGTTTTTTTTTTTTTTTTAAAATAAAAAAGGGATTTTGGTTGTACAGCGTGGCAAAATATTTAAAAGTGGATAATTAAGAAAAAAGCGGTGGTGACGTTGAGATGGACATCTGAAAGGGCGGTAATGTTTTTGACGTAAATGGAGGATTGTGGGAATGAAGTACTGGACACTGTTTTTTTCTTATGGGATGTTTTTTTTTAATCCTTATCCATATTATATCACTTCATTGTTGTCATTCAACTCTAATTCTAATTCCACTTGTCACTGTAACATTTTTATGCCACCTTTTTTTCCTTTCATAGTTAGAAATTCTATTAGCTCACGGATACATAATTCTAAGTAAGTACATTTAGGTCCTTTTGTTTAAAGGAAGCCTAGTTCCACACTTCTTAACAATCAAGCACTATACTTCACTTAAGATCAGATCGAATATAAATATCAAATTTATTTTTATTAAAAGGTATTTTAAGATTGAATTTGATTTTATATATATCTTAGTTTCAAATTTTGTTTTTTAACATTAAATAAATCTAAAAATACACAATAATCATAGTAAGAAAAACAATTTAATGTATTCACTGTCAATGTAAATTATAAAATTAGTCAATAATAATAATAATCATATTTCTTAAAAAAAATACTAAAATAAAATGATACTCATCTTAATAACACATTATTGAGATAATAAAATTGTAAAGAAAATAACTATATCAAATTTTAAAATTTGCTCAAAATATAACTCAATCCAATAAGTCTTTTTCCAATTTTTCAGTTTTTGATTTAATTATTTTTGGTTTATTCTATTCAATTTTATCCATTTGCATTAGATTAAATTGGATTATGAGCACTTCTAAGTCGTCAGGGACATGTTTACGTCACTATTAGACAATAATTACCTAACATTGTTTATAATACAGATTGAAGCGGTTATTTTCGTAACCTTTTCACGTTTAACTCGGTTGAATCTGTTTTGATCCAAGTGCACATCATGGGTGTCATGGGTGGCATTATTTTTTAGTATTATTTTTATAACTTGGATCGGGTGAGAAGAGGTGTTCGGTTTTTATAATTATTATTATATATTATATTGTTAGATCAGTGCACTCAAATTTGGTTTGGATAAGCTAATGGAACAAAAATTTGATGATTTAATTGGGTCGATTACGTAATTGATTTGGTTAATCTCGGTCAAGGTTGATCATTGAATTTTGATTGGATCGATTCAATTCGGTCGATTTTTAAAATAATAATTTATTTTTGAAAAAATTGAATTTTTTTAATTTAAATTTTGAAATATAATTGAATTTTGTTCTCAAATTAGTTATATATTTATATATAATAAATATATATATAATTTTAAATTTTTAATATATATTTATTAAACCGAGCTAATTATTGGTCCACTAATTAGATCACTAATTCATCACATCGATTGGATGAATGACAAAACTGAATTTTATAAATTTATAAATATGGTTGGAGTTCATATTTTTAGTTATATTTTGTCCTGTTGCGTAGGAATATTAATTTGAACATGTGGTTGTAGTGGGGAATGTGAGCCTTTTTTATTTTTCTGGTTCAAAGGTAGATGTTAATAGTTGGCAAAGGGAACATAACACACGGTGGTGGTGGTTGTAGGGATAGTAAAATTAAAGTGGATGGAGAAGCCCACATGGCACAAATCTGTTGGTCCACGCAGTTGTGGAGACAGTGCTAGAGGCTCGTAAAAGAGATGCAAGAAGATGTCTGGAGATGCCCATGATGCTTGTGTGTGGCTTTAGTCACAATAAGGTTTAGTTAAACTATATGCTTGTGACGTGCATCACCCCACTTCCCTTACATATTATATTATTTGTGTCAAAGAAGGTAACCTTCTATTAAAACCTAAAGATTAATCATTTAGGACTCTGAAATTCATTCTTCTTACATTTTTTTTATATGTATAAATTAAAAATCAAATTCATGATAAAGGACAAAATTATTTATCATGAAAAAAAAATCTTTTTTTCTTATTTAAATATTTCCCCTAAATTTTCTATTGTTGAATTGAAATTATTAATCTTATTTGAATTTGTGGAAAGATGGTATACATAAAAAAATAGCATTTAAGGATGTTTTATGTTGATTTTTTTTATCAGAACACATTAGTCATTTTCGAAGAACAATAAATGAGTTATATAACTTCACACTGGATTGATAAATTTTTGAGTCAAGTTGGATTTGAACTAGCGTAGACATATTATCAACGAATTTTAATTATGTCATATTATATTGATTAGATATTATACTTTTATTATGTTACTTTATAAAATATTTTTGTTTTTTTTTCTTATTTTTATTTGGGTTTTGTAAATTTGAAAATTTTGTTTGCATGTGAAGAGTTTGGTCTTTAGGTCCCCAAATCTAGTCGTATCTTTTAGAAGATGTTTATGGCTTCCTCATTAAGTATGTGGCACCTGCTATCATCATATTATTAGACGTGGCTTTCTTTTGGGTTATGAAGATAATATCTTACCTCAATTTTTGGTTTGCCTAATTCAGCCTAAATTATAAAAAGGAAAAATTCACCAAATATCAAGCCCAATTAAATGCAATACTTCACCTTAAACAGCAAAATTAGTGCTGTATTCCCCTACTCAAGTTCAATTAATAATGTAGAATTAGATGACTGAGTGTACTTAGGGGATTTAGAAAATATTTTTATTTTACAAATGATTATTATAATTTCGGGTATATGCAATCTAAAATTCAATGGGCTTAGAACACTTGTTCATGCGCCACTTGGCAGCGCGTAGTTGCTTGGGAGGGGCTCTATTAGAAATTGAATTTCACCGAAAGGGGTTTTAAAATTGGACAAAGCGTTACGGAAAGGGAAACGGGGGAACGGTTTGTCCACATAAACATTACTTTTGGCGTGAAACTAAATACATAAAAGAAGAAGAAAAAAAATAGTTTGAAAGGGAAACTAGGGAGATTCAATTTCAACATGATTATTATTCAATATTGATTCCATAATTTTTTTACAAGGTATTTAAAGTAACAACTAGAAATCTAGAACCATGCCATTTGGCATGAGAAATGGGTGGCCACCACCACAAGTGACACAGCAAGTACACGGTGGTAGTGACTAGTCCATGAATATGTGGCAAGATTGGGAGGGAGGAAAAAGTGACGCGTAGGAATGGTTTCTTAGGAGCTTCAATTTAGATCCTTTCACACTAAGACACGAAGGAGAAGAGTGGAATATAAAAATACATATTAAAAATAATAATGTAGTGTGCTTACTCGGTGAACTACTTGGGTTTGGATAAGGTGGTGGTTATGAGGGTTAAGCAACGTGCTTCATGACTTGACTTGCATATTGCCGCAACGCATCTATATATTTATGTGACGCGGTGTGTGGTGTCCACATCTTTTCCAAAGCACATTCAACGTTGTCCTCACCAATACCATTTTTCATTTTATTTCTACTATATATTGCAATTCTTGGAGGTGGGTCAAATCGATAGAATATGTTGGTAAAGAGTTAAACGTATTCACCACCTCAAAGAAAATGTTTTTTTTTTCCTTTTAATTTGCAATTGAAAAATGTAATAATAGTTTAAGTTTCTGTTTGGGCAAGTTATTTCCCAATTTGTTTTTGTAATAAAAATAATAGCTCTTAACAATAAACTTCAAAATATTTATAAAAAAAATTGAAAGCGTTATTTTTAATTAACTTTGATTCTTATGATTTTAAGTTATTAAGTATCATGATTATATATTTCAAAATTACACCTAGATTTTTTTTTAAAAATGTCCTTGTATAAAAAAATTCAAGACACTAAATATCCTTAATAAATAAACTACAAGAAAGGTGTATGAACATAAAACGGAGCTTTTAATAGAATTATATAAATTAATTCAGTTTAGTGCAATGATTTAACTTGTAAGGAGTTGGTAATAAACAAGTTGGATCATATGATTTAAATTAATTTCTCAATACTGTACATGTATTTTAAATTTAAATAAAATTTATAAGAAAGAAAATATAATCATTATTAAATAATAGTGAAATATACTTTAAGAAATAAGAAGTATTATAGAGGAGGTTTAATTTGTTATAAGAATACTAAGCGCCAGGTTCTCAAGCCATAATTTGTTTAACCAATGCAACAAGTTAAACAAACTAGAGTATAGTGTTGCGTTTAAACTTCAAACTAGTCGACAAAATGTTTAATATTAAAACATAAGATGTTACGTTATTGGTCTTCAACATACCGAAAAAAAAATTCTTTAACATAAGGTGTTCCGTTAAGCCGTAATATTAGGATACTCATTCTTATATAAATAGGAAATAATTAAGATGACAAAAATAACGTCTTGTTAAAAAAAAAAAAAAATTTTTTTTTATCTGTAGAACGTTAAATTTGTATTATGAAATCATTTCCTAAAGTTTTAATTCTTATAATTTCCTTACATGAACTTTGAGCATTTAGTAATTTCATATTTTTTTTGTAGTAATAATGCCAAACATATCATTATGCTTTTTTTGTTCATTTTTTCCCATTCAAATAACTTCTAACACTGAGAATCGCTAAAAAAAAATATTTTAAACTGAGAAGTAAAAGTTAGCTATACGGGATAATTTTAAAGTTCAAGTAGGTAAAATGTAAAAATTAAAAATTTACGGGATAATTTACCAAATGACTGAAATTGAAGTGGGTAAATTTAATTAACCACATAAATGATAAAAACAATAGCAATGATAAATTAGTTTCATGAAATCTCATGGTCAAAATGAAAGGCAGAAGCCGAACGAATAATGCAAGAGAACATTTTGTTAACGTTAGCTCAGCTATTTTCCTTTATGCCTCCACTATCAATCAAATTGAAACTAAAAACAAAACATTGAACCCTTTTTTCCTTTTCCTTTTCATCTTTAAAAGGAACAGAGATAAAGCTATTTAATAAACAGAACCAAAGACGTGTAATCCATATTGTTCATCTATAGGATTAGAAGCCCCCCATATGCTTTCTAGCATTACCATAAAAATAATTAAAAAGAAAACGAAAGAAAAATAGTAATTTAATTTGTTGACCTAAAATTTGATATATATGACCAAGTGATGGGAAACGGGTTTGTTTCAAATTGCAATGGTGCAGGAGTTTGTCTCGAAAAAAGAGAAGTTATTAATGGCTTATGAGGTGCTCATGTAGTGCAAGTGCACTCAAAACATTCCATATTTTGTGCTCACCATGCAAACTTGCAAAGATCACATGAACCCGCCATGCCCCTACTTTCTTCTGTGTTGTTTAGTAAGAATTGTAGAAAAATTAATTTTTAAATCTTTATAGTAAAAATCATCACCCAATAAAATCTGAGAAGCATCATATTGAATCATCAAGAAATCTTAAATAAATAATGTGTATTTATTTTCATCGCGGGAGTAATTTATCTTTTTGTTCTTGTAGCCTTTTAACCCTTCTTTATGAACTTTAGTCTTACTCAGTCAAACCACTCCTTAGAGTGTATTCCCTCCATATGGGAAAGAAATAAATAAATTTTTATTTGACATATTAGGGACCATAACACTATATATAGCCTTTATTGTTGGGTCAATAAGCTGTCATTAAACCTAATTGGCACAACATTAATGTTCACTCATTTATCTCATGTTTATTTATAAATCTATTTAGACATATTTAATTGATTACTTTAATTTATCCAATATATATTAAATAACATAATATAATTATTAATACAATATGTAGCACATAATAACGTTAGGAAATTTAATTTCCTAACAATCTCACACTTGAACTACATATTCATCTGAGATAATTAAATCATATATCCTTAATGCGCATTTGTATGCTATTTATTCTTAGCTTTCTCCTTAGATACAATTTGGTCCATCTCCTATATCAATATGAGATCATGACGACTTTTGTCACTCTTAGGCGTAACTAAACCTTCCATGGTCATCACACCAATATATTCAACAACATAGATCAAGTATGGATGAGTGGCATGGAAATTACATGCAATGTCATTTCTATCATGCCTATTTCCAACTGGTCCTTCATTAGTCTGTATGAGATCAATCCTTAATTGTTCGCATACACAAAGCAGAAACACAAGCACAAAATACACATTCGGAGGAAAAATAACATCAAAATCTTTATTCTCCCGAAAATAAACATATAAATGTTTTTAGATAGAACACCAACATAAGGAACTCTCACTAAACCATAGTATCATCAAACAAAATAACACTCATATGAGTAGTATGCTTGTGAAAGACCTTAGGCACTAAGCCTTCAGTAAGCGGGTTCGCAAGCATGAAGTTCGTCCCTATATGTTTTATGGAAATATGACCGTCTGAACTCTTTCTTTAACAACCAGAAACTTTATATCGATGTACTTTGATTTTGAAGAGTTTCTATTATTGTTGGAGTACAACACTGCTAACTTATTGTCACAATAAATCTTTAGTGGCCTTTCAACACTACTTACTACACACTGTCCTGTGACAAAATTTCGCAGCCATACCCCATGGTTGGACTCCTCAAAACAAGCTACAAATTCAGTGGCCATAGTAGATGAAGCTACAAGTGTCTGCTTAACACTCTTCCAAGAAATAGCTCCTCTAGCCAACATGTAGACATAACCTGATGTGAATCTTTTACTATCTTGGCATCCAGCAAAATTAGAGTAAGTATACCCGATGATCTCTAATTTATCTAACCTCCGATATATGCCATTAAGAAAATCCACTATCAGTCTTTTCTCATTGAAGTCTTTCTTCCTCTTGCACACAGTGAGCAATGAGTTCATTAAGAGTCTATTAATCTTTTTGTATTTTGTAACTCATTACAAATTGATCGTATTGTGCAAGAAGAGAAATAAGAACCAAGTGCACAAGCAAATCATTAGATAGCTCTAACTTTAGTGCCTTGAGTTTTTCAGCAAGATTAGACATCTCAATAATGTACTCCCTTATGTTCCCCTTTACTTTATACTTCATGGTTATGAGTTTTGCTAATGTGTTACTTGTTTTTGCTTTTTCATTGTTTGCAAAATATTGCTCAATTTCTTTGAGGAACTTCCTAACATCAGTGCTCTCAGTAATAGAGCCTCGAAACACCTCCGGAATGGAGCGTTTCATGATCATCAGACTCATGCACTTAGAGCGCTCTGACTTCTCTATGTAATCCGAATTTGGATTTTCTGGAGTGGAATTAGGTTTCTCCATCCTTAGCGCAAGGTCTGGATCCATGCAATAAAAAATAATTTTCACATTCTCTTTCCTTTAACATCCATGTCATACCAAGTGCATAATCAAAACAAAATACATATCCATGACATTAACAAACAATGCAAACGAACATGAGCCCATTTACAAGACACCTAGTACAACATTAGCATTTGATCTTTGAACCAAAATATTGATTTGTAAGTGGTACTCTCAACGAGTAATCAAATATTGACAGTAAATCCTGTCAAGCTATAGTCTTCCTTTGGGCCAACTACTGCTTACATGAAAATATTTATAATCATCAAATATTTATCATCATATGTATATATATTATTCGGCCAAATAATAATCTTCCTTTGGGCCGATGATTATTCGCATAAATAGCAAACATACTTATCTTTATACTTCACAATAATGAATTATCCACAACAGAGGTTACTTTGGCAACAATATTGTTTCAACTAATTTATCATGAAATATAAGACAATTAAAAATAATAATAATTAAATAAAACAAACATAAACCAAAGTTTTATTTTTTTAATTAAATGCCTAAGTTCCTTAATTTTATTGCTCTCAATTTTCTGGATGCGATTATAATAAAATTACTCAAATTTTATCATAATGGATTGAATTTCATTTCTGATAACATATTATTATTTAATTGTTAACAATAATTTTATTTAAAAAAACAAATTATTTGCCAACATATTTAACCAAACAATATATAATATTGTTTTCCCTTTAATTTATTAACATTACATGAAACCTAAAGCACAATTTTTTTCTATAAAAAAATGAAACAGAAAATAACAAATTATTTTCACGATAAGATAACCTTTAGAAAGCATAACAATAAAGCATTTTTTTTTGTTTTTTTATATTAAAAAATGAAACAGAAAATAATAAACCATAATAGCACGTAAGAGCCTTATGCAAAAGGTAGAAACTACATGGCTTTGTCTTCAACGTTATAAAAAAAAAAAACTTATGATGAAAAATAAAAATAAAATATCAAAATTTTGTGTTAATTGTTGAGTCCTAAATTCTCAAAAACGTTAAAAAGAATAACACCCTGACCCGAGTAAATGCAATTCTCAAGAATAAAAAAAATATTCACAATAATTTTTTGATAATTCAATATGATAATGCTCTGAAACCAATTGATAGAAAATTAATTCCTAAATTTTTATGGTGAAAACCATCACCCAATAAAACTCCATAAACATCATATTAAATCATTAAGAAATCTTATTTTCATCACGACAGTGATTTATCTTTTTGTTCTTATAATCTTTTAATCATTCCTTTTGAGCTTTAGTCTTACTCAGTCAAATCACTTCTTAAATGTATTCTCTCCATATGGAAAAGAAAAAAAAATATTTGACATATTAAGGACCATAACACTATATATAGTGTTTATTATTAGACCAATAAGCTCTCATTAAATTTAATTAGTCCAACACTGATATCTACTCATTCATCCTATATTTATTTAGAAATCTATTTAAACATATTTAATTAATTACTTTAATTTACCCAATATATATTAAATAATATAATATAATTATTACTACAATATATAACATATAATAACGTAGAAAAATTTAATTTCTTAACAAGAATACTTAAATTGCCCCCAACAAGCTTTCAATTTTACAATGATACGTAAATTTTGTACAATGTTCTGTGGATTTTGTTGTCCAGTGCCATTGAACCAGGAGCAAAACTGTGTTTGACTTTAACGAATTCGTTTAATATTTTAAAATATAAAATAAGATAAAGGTATCCTAAATTTGTGACATATATAAATATAAACCTTGGATTCATCGCTCATAATAAGTTTTTTCCTTATCGTTGAGTGAAATGATTATATTCTATTTCATTTTTTTTCTTCCAGCCCGATCAAACGATTCTTTCCCCATTCTTCGGTGGTGATGATTTTTCTTATCTTTGAGATGATTTTTCATTTTTTTTCCTTTTTAATACATAATTATACGTAGTTGGCAATTGATATCCTTCGGTGTTCGAACTTCCTTTTGTTTCCTCCATTTTTTAATTCAAATCTTTTAGATTTATCTTCTTGTAGATAAAATTGAAAATTCTGACTGAGTTATTTTTTTCTAAATTATGTGCAGTGGTATGAAATTTCTAGCATTGATATTTTCAGATCAGTCACATTCTTTGAGAGTCATGTACAGCTGTTTCACGTTTTATCATGTATCTTGAGATGTGTTACATTAATTAGAAACATGATTAAAATGTTCATTATAAGATAAGATTTGGGTGATCCTTTTTCTTAGATTAGTGTTTGATTGAGTTAGGCTCAGTTTAATTTTAATATAGTATTAAAGTCTGTTTTGTCTTGGATATGAGGAACAAATTGTTGGTACTCTTGCGGTACCCACTTCTTGAGAGTTAGTACCTTTAATCTGACATTTTTTTTCTTACTATTATCTGAAAACTTGGGGGTGGGGTGGGGGGAGTACTCTTGAGGCACTATTTATTTTATTTTTTTATGAAAACACATGCTAAATCTTACATTGATCAGTAAAAAAGAGATATTCTATTGTTAATGGTGGAAATTTTTAGGATCCTTAATATGTTTTGATTGTGGTTCTTTGGTTGAGTTCAGGAGATAATTTTTCACACTGATTGTAACAACAAATCAATTTTTATTTGTGAGACACTTATAATTAATTAATTACTAATTGTTAGTTCTTTTCAATAAACCAATGTTATTGTACTTTCATCTTATGGTATAAATAAGTTAAAATCTCAATTCATGTTATTTGATCATAATATTATCAGTGAATAAGATACTGTATTTGATTTACTGAAATTGAATTTGGCAATGTTTTCAACTTTGTACTTTTTAACATGCATCTATGACACAAAATATTAGATTTGAATGTGAATGGAATTATAAGTAGATTCGGTATTTGAAATGAAGTTATATATATATATATATACACACACAAGCAGGGCCGGCCCTGGGGCAGGGCTAGCAGGGCACCCGTCCAGGGCCCAAAATTTTTTGTATCGATCGCTCAAGTAAAAAATATTTTTTTAAAAAAATAAAATAAAAATAAAACCTGCATTAGCGGTCCATTTTGGATGTCAGGGGTCCATTTTTTTTATCCCTTAGTTTTAATATTATTTGTATTTCAAAAAATTTGTGTGTTAGGGGGCCATTTTTTCCATTCCTTAATTTTAATATTATTTGTATTTAAAAAAATTTGTGTGTTAGGGTCCATTTTTTTTTCATTTCGCCCTTGGCCAAAAAAATATCAAGACCGGCCCTGTATACAAGAATAGATTGATTTTAAAATGCAAAAGTGTCGATAGAACTTTAAATTAATGATCTGAAGATAGATTCTAATGTAAATGGAATCATAAGTAGATTCCATATTTGGAATGAAGATACAAAGACAAATGAATTTTTTTTAAATATAAAATATGCAAGAATAGATTGATTTTGAAATGCAAAAGTGTTCATAGAGCTCGTAAAAAGAACTTTAAATGATCTGAAGGTAGATTCGAATATGAATTGAATCGAAAGTAGATTGGTATTTGGAGTGAAGTTACTAAGACAAATGCATATTTTTTTTTAAAAAATGTAAAATATGCAAGAATAGATTGATTTCGAAATGTAAAAGTGTTTATAGAACTCAAAAAGAACTTTAAATGATCTGAAGGTAACAAAAACAATAAATTTTTCAAAAAGTAAAGTGCTGAAAACGTAAAGTGAAAATACATTATAAATAAATTTCAAAATCAGAAATAAAAAAACCTAAGAAAGTAAAAAAAAAAAAAAAGAGTTGAAGAAATGAAGGGAATGTAATGAAAATTAAATTGGAAATATAAAGATTGGAAATAAATTCTTAATTATAACGATGAAGATATCTAGTACGCACACGAGTATAACGTGTTAGATTATCTCAATCTGGATGATTTTCGACATATGCTAATTATTGTCATGTGACGTGGTTTCCTTCTAATACTTCACTCGAATTTTTTAATGCTTAATGCCTTGACACTTAATAATTTTTTTCACTTGTCTCGTTTATCAAATCTTAATCTTAAACTCAAATTGGTCATTCCTTAAAATCTTGATAATTCTAAATGCAATAACTTATAAAACATCAATTTCTAAGTGACATATATGGCCCTTTTGAGGAACCAAATTTGGTCGATTGAAATATATTTTCAATATTTAGAAATTTTCTAATTAAGTGGACACCAACACTTACATTCAAGAAAAATAATCAAAGTACTCCTTATAAGACTAGGATCATCTTCTTCTCTTTAAGTTCACGAGTTAGTTTTTGAGATTAAATTATTAAGTCTAACTTTTATTATAATAATGTGCTTATAAACTAAGCTAAGGTTACACAAAAAATCATTAACGTTAACATTAGCCATGAACGAGAACATTTCTCACGAAGGATATAAGGAGGTATGCTATAAGAACCAAGGTTTTATTTCTTTTGAACATGCCTAGAATAGTCAATTTGGGCTAGCTGGACCCATTTAAGCTTGGCTATCATGGGCCAACATATTTTTAGGTTGGGCTAGGTTGATCCAATTTAATGGTTGGTTGAAGGCATTTGAATTCTGGCATTCTTTTATTTGTATCTTACACCTTCTATTATATTCCCGTTCATTTTAGAATATAAATTTGTATTTTTGAATGGATTTTTCTAAATACAATAGTAGGTGCTGGATTCAATTGTGGAAGTGCAGCAAACAAATGTCTTGGTTAAAATTCTGCTAGCCCATCCCTTGGCGGGTTGCAAGCAAATTTAGCTACCTCATGGACCACTCAATTTTAAAATATAAAAATAAAAATTATCAAAAATGAATTAACTTGTATATGACAAATTAATGAAATGTTTCTTATTATCATGAACTAAAGTAAAGAAAAAAAAATATAAAATAGCAAAATATAATATGTAACAGTAAAAATAAAATAAATACCTCAATTGTAATAATAAACAAGTATTAGAAGAAAAAAATCAATATACATAGAATATTAAGTTTAAAAATAGACATACACAATACTTGTACTATTTAATTTTCATTTATAACTTTATCAAATTATAAAAAAGTAAACAATACGTTTGGGTATGGATTTTCACAACCCAACCCCACCCAATTCATGCATCGGCCCAACAGGATCTACTCATTAAATTGAGTCATTTTGATACTCTAAATATAATGAAAGAAAATAACTCAAGACACTTTGTTAGAAATGTCAAATACCAAGTGTAAATGAGAAATCTCACACTACGTAAAAATAAATAAGCTCTAAAAACTTATTTACTCAATGACAAAGATATTTTTTTATCTTTTGCCATTAAAATAAAACTTAATGACACAAAGTTTTGGATTAGACATAATGTTTAATTACTTCTATACAGTTTTCACTTCACTAAAATAGATATCTTTTTGAATATTTTTTACTGTCCTCGACTATGAAAAACGTTTTACCTTCACTACTTGAATGGAAATAGAATCTTTTAACACAAATGAAATTTGGGTTCTCTTATTCAATAGTTTAGGTTATGTTTTTGTGAGGGCTTGTAGAGTATATAAGCATTAGTTGTCATATCCTTCCAGGTTCATTCGAAGTGATATTATGTAAAGAAAAAAATCTTTTTGGGTACATATATAATTACGAAGTGGAAAAGATAAGTAATTGATATGACTAGTATTATGATGTAACAAAATAGAAGTAGACAGCCAGAGAAAGAAATAAGACATGTAACAAATTTGACTACTATTGGAATAGTAAGAGAATCGTTACTCATTATGTTGTAACTGGACTTCTTATAATTTTTATTTGCTCTCGTTTCCTGCCTTAAGAATTAGACACTCACAAATTACTTCTCTTGTTGGTACATAATATATTTCCACGCGCATCTCATGATTTCACGAATATGGTTCATTAAATTAAATTTCACATTTTTCTTAATGATTGTTTCAATACTATAATATATGATACAGGCATAACAGAGGGAGGCTGTTTCTTCATACTTTACCTAATCTTCTTATGAACGTAAGTTTTTATTCCAATCCAGGAAAGGCAAAATACACGGTTGAATGGGTCACCTTAAAATAATTAGAGTCAATAATTATTCTGTGTGCTTTTATTTCATACTAATCCATGTCCCTTGATCTGTGAGATTTTAACTTCATATTACTTTGACAATCATATAGATGACTCTGTAATTAGATAGATGCTTCCGGTTGTTCATTTTGTTCTAATTGTGTATTATATTACATCTTGGTCTTTTTATTGATAAATATACATTTTCTTTCGACAAGAGAACACATTTGCATAGTTTCAAATCTCTCACAAACAAACTAAAAACAAACTTACATTTTGTGAAATTTATTTCCCCGAAACAACAAATAAACTAATGGTACAACTACCGGATATTGCATATAGCTTGACCAATTCATCCCAAAAACAATTCTTTCTCTCTCTTAAATCTCTTTTTTGATAATAAAAAAAATGAAAATCATAGACGTTTTGACCATTATAATAAAACGGAATCTTCCAAAAAAACAAAACTAATAATAAGAAGCATACTCCAAATAAACAAATTAACAACGTGCATGTTTCACAACGTACACAATGATATAACATTAGGAGATATATGACTGATTCTCCTCTCAAACAATCAAGTACTCAAAGTTAATGAGATTATTTAGTATTCGCCGTATGGTACGGGGATACATGCACATCCAATTACAAATGTCGGTTGGTGATTGGACTTTTTAGGGTTTAGTTACATGTACATTCCCCTTCTCAAAATATTTGTGGCATATCTACGAGGATGTAATGTATCATCAAACAAAAGCTCATTTATTTGTTTTGGAGTGCCCCAAGTGTAGTTGAAAAACAAACACGTTGTGCCTTCCGGGAAGGATCCTCGAATGTGAACGTGTCATGTGCGTATGTAGTCTCAATGCCTCGAACCAACCTTCATCCCAAGTTAATTAATCTCAAGTCAAGCTTACAACTAATATCTTATTGTCACCATCACTTCATTATTATTAATTAACATCCCCATCTTAATGTGTACACAAAACACACACAGAGTTCTCGCGTTATTTTTTGTGTTGTAGTGGCAATTACTGAATATTTCCACCAATTAAAATAAAAATTTCATCAATCATCTAATAGAAAAGTCTATATACGACTATAATACCTCAAGGGCTTCCAATAGCAATAGCGTGACTGCGTGAGATTAGTAAGATTAAAAACCATATGTAACCATGTATCACGATCAATTGCGATTGCTATATTTAGTCGTAATATATAATATGAATGGTTACTACAATTTAGAACTTTGAGGTTAATTAATTAGAATTAGACCACAAAGAATAAGGTTATAAGTCATCTAATTTTAACAAGACCATATGTATGGAAAAGAAAAGAATAGTCCAAAAACGCGCAGAGCCAGTCGACTTAGACATTACTAGACTCTAAAAACTAGTGTAAACACAAAATAGTGTTTCTTGATTAAATATATTTGGAATTTGGGATCTGAAATTGGCAATTTCTTCATTGTTTATAAAATGGTTCCATTTAAAAAATGGTTCCATTTATTCAGTGTGCATGACAAACGAGTGCGACGGATATATAATACTGATTCTTTTTTTACATTTTCATCATTTTTTTTTACAATTCGGTGGTCGGCTGGACACATTTGTTAGTGATGCTAATGGTCAGGAAACTTGATCGGTCAACTTCTGCCAACGGTGCTGTTTTATAAATTAATAATAGTAACGTTCACATTAATTTTCACGAGATATTTATAAAAAATAATTTTAATTTTCTTTATACTAAATTAAGCTCATGGACTTTGTGCCAATATCTATCTTTCACCCAAACCTAGCAACAAGAACTAGGCTAACATTTGAGAGGCGAAAAACTAGTCTTGAAAACTGGAGAAGCATTTGCTATAATAGTTACTTTAAATTAACAAAAACTAACATAAATATAACAATTATAAAACGTGCTTTTCACATGTACTAAGTGTTTATTTCATAAAGAAAAATAGTAGAACAGTCAAGTTCTTCTCGTTAAGAGTGACCTAAGTATCTCCATGCACAAGCGAGTGGACACAACACAATATATTTTTTTATAAGCAAAATTTTATTGATGTAACCCTACTCAATATCCAATAATACAGAGATAAAAAGGAAAGTTTCTGTTATATTGAAATAAATCTATATTAATAAAGCATAAGAATCTATCTTACTCGATCTTTATGTTATCAACATTAGAAGTAAAACAGCGACCATGAATCTCTATATATATGAAAATATATCTTAACTCATTATTAACTTATAGAAGTAAAACAAACGAGCATTAATCTCTATCTCTATCTCTATATATAACATTAGCCCGTGTTAATGGGATCATATTCACGTGGTAGAAGAGTGGGTTCGAAGTAAGTAACCCTCCCATTGCTTAAGAATTACACGAGGATGGAACTTGAAAGCAACATAGGTAACAAATCAAGGCCAGAAAATATTTATAGGGTTATAAAATTCATTTCCTTGCAGTAATGCAAGCGCAGTTTGAATAAACAGTCAAATTCGTAAGACAGAAGCTCAATATCTAACCGTTAGATTAAGCTGACTAATTCATGACAAGAAGGCCAAATTTGGCTGACTGATAAATTTTGAGAGATTCATTGATTGAATCATTCTGCAACAACTTTTGCATTTATGTACTTAAAAGGGGAAACTGTAATCCATCACAAACTAGAAAATTTCAGTGAAAAAAATAAATGAATTACTAAATAAATAATGTATAAATTAATCAATTGTATGCTTATTACATAAATTATTCTATGAAAAAAATAATTACTAAATGTTATTGTTAATATCCCTCCCATACGCGGGTACAAAAAATTCCAATAATGTAGTCAGATTTATATATACAGAAAAGAATCAGCTACTCTATCCATCATCAGGCACCACCAAGTCAAAAGTCACAAACTGCAACGCAATCTTGACCTCAATGCGATCTCAACTGCAGTAATCGTGAAACCTTATGCACTACCCTCCTTCTGTTGTACTAAGATAACTTTAAATATAGTGCTCCAATTTGATAAGCATAACACTTGTATCATCCAAAGAGCCTCGTGAAACAGACAAATCTACAAGCTTTTTACAAGCCAGCAGCAATGGTTGTGATTTGTTATTGCCTACGAGAAAAGAACGAGCAATATCTACTGCTTCCTGATTACTAACCTGAAATGAGAATGAGAAAGAAACTTGTTTAGTGAAACCAGTCCAATCCATGAGCAACAATATTGAACAATACTTGAATAAAGACACTATTAATATTGTGAAGTGAAATGGTCAAGTTCTATACCTTATCCCATAATCCATCCGAAGCTAAGATTAACAAGTCATGTTCAGGTTCAATTCTGAGAACTTTGGTCTCAGGTTCTGCTGTCACCCATTGTTTCAGGTGTCTATCTCCAATTCCCCTTGACACAGCCAGAGATCCCTGGATCCTCCAAACACCACGGCATAAATCGACATAGCCACCCTGCAAGACAAATTACAGTGCTTTTTAGAACCAAAAAATCCAAATTCAAACATGTTGATGTGGTTTCAATGACCAGACAAAAAAGATAAAGTACTATCACACTCAGAAGCTTACCAGGCTCTCAATTCTGTCCCTTTCATCTTCCCTTGAAGGCCTGTGATCAGATGTTAGGGCCTCAGCAATACCCCCTCTGCTAATGACAGCACGGCAATCACCGGCGTTGGACACAACGAGGTTACCATTCCTAATCAATGCTGTCACACAGCAAGAGCCACCATGGAGATCCTCCTTTAGGAAATCCGAATCGGTGTTCAGGTACGCACGCTTCACTGCCTCCTCAACATCATCTTCATCTCGCACAATAACTTCATCTAACACATTCTTTTGCAAGTTATTTGCAGCAAATTCAGCAGCTTTTGCACCACCGTGCCCATCAAATATGCCAAAAAAAGCCTGCAATCACAAAACAAATTTCCTCCTCATTAGATTTCATTCCACTCAAATCCATTTAGCTAATCAAGCATGAGCATGAAGACTGAAGAGCATATTAATCAATCCTCAATTAAAATCACACTCATGATGATCTTTCCCTAATTCCTTCTCAGCTTTAACTATTCAATCCAACGGTAAAGTAACCTAGTCAATTCACACACACAAATATCATTACCCCACACCCTAATTACTCAAAGAACACTTAAACTTCAAAACAATTACTCAGACATAAAATTAAATGCTTTATTTTCTTATTCTCCTTACAAATACATAACTGAGTAAATAAATCACAATTTCCCGTACCGCATCTACCAAAAAATTCATAAAATTGACATAACCATAGATAGAAAAATTCACAATCATTCAAAATCTTCATCAATTCAATTCAACCAGACCCAGATCGAAAGTTTCAAACTTTCCACAACCCCACTTCCTAAAAGCATAGTCCCAACTCCCAAACCCCCAAAATTATATTTTCAAATGAAAAAAAAAAAAACTAATTTTTTTCTTACCAGTTTGTGTTCTGAGCGAAGATTATTCCCAGCGGTGTAACGATCCTCCATGTACTCCCTCCTCCCTCTCTTGCAGTACACCCCAAACCCATCTTCCTCAGCCTCGACCACGTCATGCGCCGCCGCAGAGGGCGTGGGCGGAACCGCAAAGGTGAGAGAGGAAACGGGTATGTCCAACCTAGCGGGTCGCTTCCTCTTCAAAACGGTGCCGTTCGGAGAGGTAGACGAAGCAGAAGAAGAAGCAGAGAAAACGGTGGGAGGCTTGGGAAGGCGAAGTCGAAACGGAGAAGAAGGAGAAGAAGAAGAAGCAACAGCAGCAGAGGGTGAAGAACAAGACGACGTCGTAGAAGAGTTCGAAGGTTTGAGATGCGAGAGAGAGAGCGAGAGGGATTCCGGCGAAGAAGAGATGATGGAGGGCTTCGAGCAGAAGAGGGAAGAAGAAGGAGAGAACACCGGCGAATTGGAAACCGCGACGGAGCAAGACATGTTTTTCAATATTGTTTTTGTAACGTTGGTGGTGGTGTCTTCAGTCAAAATTCAACCGTTGGAATTGGTCTATTTGTGCTCTTATTTTCTTTGTGGTGTTGTGTTTGGGTTTGGCTTCTGTGTTTGAGAGAGACAGGTTGATATAAGGGAGGGGTGAGGTGTGTTTATAAAGGACGGGAATAGAATATTGTTGTTCTGGGTCAGATTGGAGTCAGTGTGGGATCCACCTTTTTTGCGTGTTAATTGAAAGGCACAATACACACAAGACACAACAGACACAGCTAGCACACAGTCAAATTTTAAAACCTTCTTTGACCAGCTTATTACTCCTTTTTCTGCAAACTCTATTTCGCCCTTGCTTTCCATTATTTGAGTTTTTTTTTTTTTCTTTTGTGTTGTCTCTTGTTGAAATAAAGGGTTAAGATTGTGTTATAAGTTTATTTTGAATTGATTTTGTTGTTGTCTTTTTTGGTTGAATTATGGAAATTCAAGTATTGAGAAAAAATAAGGAGAAAATAAATATTTAATATTTTAAAATTAATATTTATATAATAAAATTTGTTTGACCATTTTTAGTGAAATTTTCTTCTTTTAATCGTATTTTTTTTTTCATCCACAAAATTTAAATCCGAGCAAGTGCTTAAAGAAATTCAGTTCAGTATTATGTTGACAAACAACTTATTAGTATAATATGATATATCTAATTGTATAAAAACAAGTAGGATATACACTAATAATGCAAATAATTTTTATAAGATCATTTAATTACCAAGTTATATTAATGATAACTTTTGTTAGTTGATAATGTAAAAAATTTATGCTGTTAGCACATAAAATTAAAGTCTAATATATAATATTAGTCCTTAATTATATTATCATTAGTCAATTATTATGCATTAATCTGTATAAAATATGATCTGTCAAAAAAAAATATATAAATAATATGAATATGGAAACAAGACAAAAGTTATAAGAAAATTTAAAAATTAGTCCTAAAAATTAATTTAAGATGTTAGAGCTTCTACAATGCATGGTTGTTTATATGAATTAATTATCATAATTTTGTTGCTTACAATTCTATATAGATTTAAGTATTTTAAACAAAAATTTACTTCAAGGCTAAAGGTGCTAAAGTGAGTACTTAAATTAATTTTATGGATCCTATAATGCTTAAAAATATGTTATTCATGGTGTAATGTTACTTATATGAACAACTTCACATCGGATGCTCCAATAAGAAAAAAAATAAATAATTTTACTTAAAATTAAACAACTCATCTAAACACCTAATTGGAGATGTTGTTCACCATTTTGGTAGTTTCTATAATATATATATATATATACACTAAATTATTGAAAGATTTTTATTTATTATAAATCAACTAATTATTGTAAATACCATCTATTTCTTTATTACAATATTTTTAATATGATAACTTGATAAGTTAATTCTTAAACTGTGTATTTATCTCTTTTCTCAAGAATTATTAATTGTGTTTATAATACATACTAGGAGAATATATAGATATATATATATATATAATTTAATATGACCTATTATATATGTGAGAGAATCTAATTCTTATTATAGCACTTACACACACAAAAAGCCAAAAATAAAAGAAACATTAACAAAGGTAAAAAGTGTTGAATCATGAGAGAATTTCCAATTCTCTTTAGGTTTTTTTTAAGTAAATTGTATTGACATTGTAAAAATAGTTGTTATAAATTGTTGTGTGTGGTAAATTTATTAATTTTTGATATAATTATCTTAAAGAATCATTACAAGAATGATTTTTAATTGATTCAAAGTTTATAAATTTGTATATTAACAATATGATGATTAAATTATTCTATTTATTTCGACATACTTATAAGTTTAAAAAAAAGTTTGTAAAAATTAGATTTCGTGAGTTGGCAGGTTTGGTTAAGTAAAAGAAAGTTTGTAAAATTTTAAATTTGAGTTTTTTTCTTCTTATTTGTCGCATCATTCAACAAAGAAAAGGTAAATGGAATCAAAATCTTATTTGAATGTTGACTTTAACGTATGTTTTATTGAAGACATTTTAACTTTAAGAGGAAAAAGAAAGAAAGGATAAGAATGTAATTTGGGGCGTTAGAAGTGTGATGACCTAGGCGAGTAAAAGCTGGCGAAAGTTACAAGAATTATAAAAAAAAAAAATGCAGAGGTGACTGCGTTCTATGAATGGGATGTATATGAATGAAGAATTAAAAAGAAAATAAAATGAATGTAATAGGGATGTTGAAATTGAAAGAGTGTATTTTGATTAGAGAGGTTTGACTTACCCACTGCGAGTACAATGCGTGCCTAACCCTAAAACCGTTTATTCTTACTTATTAATTAAGATTCTTTTTTTTTGCTATTATTTATTATATGAAAAAATATGAAAAAAATAATTTGAACTAAAAACTTATTCCAAATGAATGAATGTTATTATTGAAATTTTAAATATTCTTTAATATTTGAACATATCTTATTAATTAATGTTTAAATATGGTTCGAGAATTTATGAGTTTTCAGCAACTATTGAGTATTGAGAGTATGGGGCCAAGAGAGAGAAGCAAGTTCTGAGAAGTTACCGTTAGACAGAGAACAGAAATTTATATATCCTTTATTTTTTGCTTACTGGTATTTGGATTTTGGCATCATTCATCTATCGAGAGCACATTCCCAACGTTAACAAGAGTTTTCTTACGCCTTTTTAATTCTTTTTTTGGCATCATGAGTCATGACCGATGCTATCTTCATTTATTTATCTCTCATAATAGTAGCTGTTCCTCCTCCAATTACAGTTCCAACTTACGACTAGCAACTTGCAATGTTAGAACTTATGTAAATTGTTAAAGAAACGTGTTCATATATCGATTTATTAGGTTTAAATGTTTATTTTGAATGATGTTTTATTTTTTTTATTTTTTTACTGATAAATGATGTTTTATGCAATAAATGCTAATAAGTACTCTTATAGTTTTGGTTTACAAAATTTTAAAACGTGAAATTTTTATTAAAAGTATTAGTATTTTTTTCATAATAAATTTTAATGTAATTTTAACTTGATTTTAAAAATATATATTTATTCGTTATTTAGTAGATTATATATGAACATTAATTAATAAGACCCTTTACTTAAAAGTATTAGTAACATCTAAATCATCTTTTGATGATTATGTTAGACGTTTATTATATTATTATTATGCATTATTTATCAATTTAATTGATAATTAATTTTTATCAAAAAATATGATTGAATCCAAATAATATTTTTTATCCAAGAGATTTAAACTTGAAATCTTGTTCAAGAATATGGAGTCCAGTAATAATCGGATCAACAATGTATTATTAACCTCTAACTCATTTTAACATAGGTTAAAATTATATTATTAAGGACAAGAGAATTGTCACAAGAAGTGCCCAATTCTTAAAGTTCACAAGAGGACACACCCAAGTAAAATGAACGGTGCTTAATTAGTCATCACCCGAGACTCTTTGAAGCTCTGAGGCTCCATACATAGGAGAAAACAAACGAACACCAATCCCTTGGACAGTTGGACCATTCACTCTCTCCGTTGCAATTAACTCTCCCAAGTAAAACTGGCTGGGTTTACAAGGATAGAAAAGTAAACATGTCACGAGATGAAGCATTAGAAAATGGATTCAAAACCAACTTATTTCTTTCGTCAATAATTAACCTACCGAACACAACCTTAGATTTTGTTAAAATGAGTACAGGGCAAGGAAAGATGATGGATCCATACACCATATGTATAAAGGTAAATCAAAGCCCTTCACGTTGGCTTTGCTCCAGCTCCATGCATGCATGCAAAAAGAAGCAGAATTCATCCACCACCGCTTCAGAATCACATGCAACATTCTTAAACTTAATTGCATTCCTATGTTTCCATATAGCCCACAAACATCACCGTAGGCCATGGTTTTAATTGGCTGTCTCAATCGCAGTTGTGGTTGCACTGCGATGACTTAGAAAATCTTGATATTGTGATTACAATAATTTTGTTGCGGTGATGAGTCAAAATACCTTGACATGGTTGTTACAATTGGGGTTGCGAAACACTACCTAAAACCATGTCGCAGACCACATAGACCACCATACTAATTTCAACTTCTTCCCTTTAATCAGCCTCTCATCTTGCCAAAATTGATTTATGCAATTGTAATATGAGGCTTGACTAGCCGTTTCCACACACGACTTGCAAAACACTCTTCAAATTAATTGATCGGTTCCACTTGGAATGATCTTCCTTTTGTCGAGGAATTCTATTATGAGTCACTCTCCCCACGAAACCCTTGACCCTTGAAGGTACCAGTAGTCTCCATAGATACTTGTACAATTTCACCTCCTCCAAACTTCCATGACAATGTAGATCTTCATAAACCTCCCTAACAACATATTTTTTTTATCTCCATTTGTTGTTCCATGCCCATCCATCATTTGAATTCTTTCCAAGTCTCAAGTCACCAATGTCATCCCACATTGTTCACCACCAACAATTCCATGGCCTTCTCTACAGAAGCTTCCACCTCCACACCTCACCATGCCAATCTCCCATCTCGGCAATCATCCTATTTTTTTGCTTCGAAATGAGAAAATTATAAAATAATAAACAAGGCTCGTTAAATAAAAATTGAATTCTACACAATTTTATAATTTTTAATAAATTTTAGTCAAAATAGTAAAAAAATACACTAAAAATATAGCATTTCTCTTGTTGAAAATAACATTTTTGTCATTTTTCTTACCTTTAAAATTATAATAAACCACTCGATAAATCAATTATTATATCCATTTTTTATTTTTTCATTTAAGATAATAATGCACAAATTAAAGAATGTAACTAATATATTTGTTTATATATTAAATTAATTTTAAGTTCTTAATATATAATATCATATTTGGGAGCAAAGAGCGAATTCTCATATGAATTTGAAGCGGAACGAAGAATTCGTGAGTTATGAAAGAGAAAATATCAAGCCGCAAAAGAGAGAAAAAAAAAAAAAAAGAAGGAAAGTTGTTGGTCTGAGTTGACATTGTGTTGGACTGCTATAAGGAGTTGTGCCAACATTTTTCACTCTGTTGTTTCTTGCACCCCTTTTTAACTTTTAACGATGAATTCAGAATGTAAAATTATATTTGAGATTGATTATAAATTTTGATTTTTAAAATGACCAGTCCAAAAAAAAATTATTTTGGAAAGGGTGCAGAAAATAACTTGGCGATGGAGGAAGCAACAATATATTCAATAAGTCGATCTTAACCTTCTTTTATTTATCTTTAATTATTTTATTTAGTACTTGTGGCTGGTCTAAATTAGCGATGGCCTTGGCAGTGCCGTATTGTATGATTTGGGCCAAGTTGTTCTTATAACAATCCATGGGCTTACTTTCATTACTTAGGGAGTTGTTATTTTCACCCTTAATTTTGTCTATTTTGTTTTCAGATTCGAATTAAAAAAAACGAAAATAAAAATTAATAATCCGAAATCCTATTTTGAAATATTTTGTTCCAATTAAGATTAAGATTAATATAATATAAAAATAATAAAAAGATCTCAAACTATATTTCGTTTCCAATTCCAAAAGTTTCATATGTTAACAAAAAGTCAAAAACACGTCTCTCATAGTCACCATATAACCATGAAACAAGCTTCTGCTGTGTTAAACTTATAATTATTTTTTAAAAAAATGACCTTATAATACAAATTATTTTTAATTAAAATACTATTTATTCTTTTTAACATTAATCAAATCAAATTAAAATATAATTCTGAATACTCCCCCTTTTATGGTTCTAATGAAGAAGATGAAGCTGAAAATGCCCCCAAGAGTTAAACTCCTTGTTTGGAAAATTTGTAGAAATGTGCTTCCCAATCGAGTTCGGTTGAGAGTAAAAAGGATTGATTGCCCTTCATCCTGTTTCTTGTGTAACAAGGGGCTTGAAAACTCGTCTCATCTTTTCTTCCGGTGTCTGAAAATTCAGAAGAAAAAATGCATTAGTTACATTTTTATACCAAGGTGAGGAACTATATTCAATCGGAGGTTGGATAAACAGTCCTCATTTGAGTTTACGAGACTTGGATCAATGGATAGATGATAGATGTTTTGCGGCTATATTTGTTGCAGTGGATACATGGCTTCAACTACATTTGCCTTTGAACATCGCGTGTAGATTTTTTGGTCTTCAAGTACATTTGGGTTTGTTTGGTGGTGGCACATGGCTTATGTTTTGGGGATGAGATGATGCTTATGATTAACTCTAATATACTGTGTCTGGATTGACTGGATTGACATGCTTTATGTTATCTTTGTTTCTGTTTGTATCCTTTGACCTGGTTAGGCTATTTCTTATTAACCTTCCAGACTTTTTGTTAATGGCTTATTAAAAAAGAAAATGATTTTTTGTTTGATATTTCATTAATAAAACAGAGGCGATTTTCGTTATTATTATATACTCTATTTGGCTTCCATTATTTTTCAATCTCTTTCCTGCCTTCCGTTTCTTCGGCCCTGTGAATGAATTTGAGGATGTCCAGATTAAAGTATCTTAGAAACCGTCTCACTAATTTGGTGTCAACAAATTTATTTCCACGAAAATGCCATTATCTTTGCAATGTTTCAGGTTATCCAAATTCTTTACCTTTTGGGTCTGGGCTTCGTTTATAACAATAATGGCCAAATAATCAAATACTACTACTTGCTGAATATTCAGTGACATGCTATCTGCAAATTATACAAAATATTCTTGTTCGCTGAATTGAGTTGTTATTGCGCACTAAGCAGGGAACAGACTAAGCACATCATCAGCATGGAAAATTTATTCTCATCCACAGCAGTGTTTGCTGTGTAGGAAGGTGTCCTAAGATTTTTCCAATTTCATCACATGATGTAAGCAATAAGAATAAATTGAAATCCAAAGCAAATAAACATATGTTGACACTAGTCAACATGTGCCAATGCAACAAACAATCTATCTATGACAATGAGACAATTAACAAACTCTTGGTACGCCTATGTATTAACATTTAACAATAATTGCTCAAAAACTAACATGTAGATTCAGAAGCATAGAATAATTTTACATCACTGGTAATTAATTACTCAGATCAAGTGTTGGATTATATATTAGCTTCATCCTAACCCACCAAACTTTCACGCTAGAAACTAACATAGATCCCAAACTATTAAGAAAACACGTTTAAATCCAGAAATTCAACCTGGTTGCCCAAAAACATAATAAAATCAACATCTTTTCATCAAATAAAAAAACAAGTTCTAGAAAAAACAGAAAATAGTGATTTAGTTCCCCGACGTCCAAAATGCAGCATCAAAATTGCAACAATGGATAGCGAGGGGAACACACATATCGGCTTCAATTAAACATTGCCAAACACAATGAAAAAAGTGCCAAGCAAAAATCTCAAATAAAGCTGAAGCCTTTCAAACATTAACACACAACTAATTAAAAGCATCTTATTTAGAAAAAAAATAAGCAGAAAAAAAAAATCAAACTTCCGAAAACAAAATCTAAAAAATGGATTGAAAAAACTGGGAGCAACATTAGAGAACTCAGTCCCTTAGATGTTCAATAATGATTGCGATCATACCCGCAAAATCATTACAGGTCTGTAGACTCATCACAGTTAAAAATAGCGCAACCCCAGTTACTCAATCGACGAAAAAACGCAAACCAAGTAAAAAAAATGATAACTTTAGTAGAAAATTTGATTTAGTTGCTCCAATGTTCTCCACAAACATAGGGATTGCGGAAGAGATATAAAAAGAACAACACAAATCGGTATTGCTTCAAGGGAACGAGTCGAATGGGAATCGAGCTAATCCACATCGACCAGATAGAGAAGCGTATTCGAAATTGAAAATTGGAAAAAAGACTAAGGAATCATAAAACCCTAATTTTGTATGCAGAGGCTGAGACTAAAGGATAACAGAGATGACGACGCAAGAGATGATTTCTTTGTCATTTTATAGAATGAATAGGGAATTCATCGGACGACTATTATAAGATTCTTATGATCTAACGGCTCGTGTGCTTTTAGTGCAACAGCTTCAAATAGTCAAACCCTAACTAGCTTGAGCCCAGTCCAGAAAAGAGACCCAGTAGGCCACTACTACATTAAACTATTTTACGGCCCAAAGAAAATAGAATTGAGAGTAAAAAATTAGAGAACCTTGATTTCTGAAAAACAAAACAAAGGCAAAAACATGTTTCTTGACTACAAATGGTGTATCATTTTATGCTAGTTAGTATTTCATATATTATACGAGTAATTTTTAATTTAAGAAAATTTAAACATACAAATTAAAAAATATTTCAAAAATATTAATTATATGGGAAAATATATAATTACTTGCAAATTCTAAATGTATACGAATAATAAAAGTTTAAAATTATAAATTATATGCACAATTTTTTCAAAATAAATCAAATCTAAAATTTTGAAAAATAAAATATGAGAAAAGGTAAGTGTTATTTTTTTATAAAAAAAATTAAGAGATTTAACTATTTTCTTATTTTAGGGAAAGATTAGACAATAGATTGTATTATTATTATTATTATATAAAAATGTAGTTACTTGAAGTTCTTTGACAATTAATACTACCAGTTACAAATTATGATGAAAATTTTGATATTTTATAATCTGTTTAACTACAAAGAATTATCAGGTAAACCGTTTTTTATAGGCTCAATTATTATTTTTAGAAATTAAAATCATAATTCAAAACTTCATGAGAAATTAATTTTTTTCGTTAAATCAAACCCCCGTTGTTTTCGTAACAAAAAAATAATCTGTTGTTTTTTTATGAGAATTATTAAAGTAAAATTAGTAATAATTAATCAAAACTGAACACCTGTTTTGTATGGAAGCATCTACAATGGCTTCTATTCCAACTCTCCAGCTGCAAGCGAAAACTCACTCTCATGAGCAATTCTACTTTGAGTTTAGTTGGAAGAGAAGATAATTAAGTTGTTCACATTTTATGAGTGTCTAGATCTTTTACTTGTTTTTAACTTATTCAGCATATTTCATTGTGTATTAATTAAGTAATTAAAAGTATTAATAAAACTATATAGCAATCATTTATTCTTCCACGTGTCACCAACCAACTCCTTTGCCATGTGTTATTGTTTCCTGCGCTACAGGTTTTAGTTATTTTTACTTTTGAGATAAATAGTTATTTTTGTCCCTAAAAGTCTATAATGTTAACAAACTCATTCCTGAAAGATGAATATTAAAATTTAGTCTCCAAAAGTGTAAAAACAATGTGAGAATTTCGTTCTTTCATTAACTTTTCTTCGTTAATGTTAATGAATCCGCCTACGTGGTATGTGGAGTTGAAATGTTATCCAATGTTTGCTCATGTGACCTTCATTAAAATATTGATGAACTAATTTGTCATCAAAATGTCGATGAACTAATTTGTCATCAAAATGTCGATGAACAAATATTTTATTAGAACACTTTCTACACCAACAATCGTGACCTCCTCATCGTCCTTTCAGTTAAGGTCGGCCACACCCTCTATGTCGCCTTTGTCCTTCGCTCGAGTTACCTCTCCCACATCAAGTCGTGGATCGTAGTCGCCACACGCCCTGACTCCTCCCCTATCACGGTGCTCTAACTCTTTCGCTCTCTTGTGTGCTTTCTCCGCAAGTTGTTCGACACCCACATGGTTGTCATGTCACTCAGCAAGAATGGTGAAGTTGAAGCTTTGAGCAAAGTGGATTACCAAAAAAAAATTGAACTCAAGCGTGAATGGTGGATTGTTTGGATTTGGGTTTGACCTATAAGTGAATGGTTAGATTGTGGAATTTGTAGATCTGATTTGGATAAGGATTTTGTAGATTTGTAAAAGAAGGGAAATAAAAATAAAGAGAAAAAAAAGGAAAGGTCATCGGAGATATCCTATTAATGTGGTCGACAGTGGTCTAAGAGAAGGAAATTGAGAAGGGAAAAAAAAAGAAAATAAAAAAATGAAACTGACAAATTAGTTCATGACATTATGATGACAAATTAGTTCATCAACATTTTGATAAAGGCCACGTGAACAAACATTTCTGTGACATTTTTGTTCCGACGTGCCACATTGGTGGAAAATGAAGAGACGAATTTTGTCGCACTTTATACACTTTCATAGACTAAATTAATTAATTTTTGTTTTTGTTACTTCTATCTATTACTGACTTATTTTCTGTTTTTTATTTTTAAAAACCCCAACTACGTCCCATTCTAGTTATTAATTAAATGAGTTAAGTCATTTGAAGAAAAAAAAACACATCTTCTCATCCAATCTAAATGATGAAAATAAGACTCTTTCTATTTACACTCTTATTTTTCCACCTTTAATTATCCATTATACCTTTTTTTCTTAAAGAAACACCCCCTTTTTCCTTTCCAAAATAACATGCACCTAATAGTTATGGAGATAAACTTTTGGAATATGTATATGTTATTCTAGAAAGGCTATTTTTTGTAGTAATACCACTTAAGAGTCATTACAGCCTGAATCGTTGATGTAGACTTGGATTAAAAAATGAACGAATTTACTTAAATGAAAGAAACCATCATCAAAAGATTTGCTTTGTCATTAAGGTGTATAATATATTAAGTTAGTGATGAACGTACCTAGAAACTTAGTGCCACATGAAGGAAAAATTAAAATATTGTATATTATTGATGAAAGAGCAGTATTAAATAATGAATATATGGGAAAGATGAGTCAAAATTAGGATTTAAAAACAATAAAAAATAGGATAAAAATAAGATTTTAGATAGAACTTAAAAAATACTAATGATATGATTAAAATAAGACTAACAAATATGAGGTATAATAAGCATTTATCTCATCAATGATCTTAATTCTTAAGTGATATTTTATTATTATCGAAAATATCTTTCCAAAATAATATATACCTATTTCAAAAGTGTAACTTCAGAACTATGAATCATAGTTCCAGAGATACATTTCTGGAATAGGTATATGTTATTCTGAAAAGACATTTTTGGAAAGAAAAGGGGGTGAACTTCTTTAAGAAAAGGGTATAATGGGTAGTTAAGAGGTATAAAGGGGTTACTGGGTTGTAGTTAGACAAAAGGATGGTCTAAATAGCAAGAGCCTAAAAATAATGTTACCCATGAATCCATGATGTGCGCTTGGATCAAAACTGATTCCTCCAAGTTAAACATGAAAATCCTTTGAATATAACAATTTTTGGGCCGATGTGCCAGGCTTTGAAAAAAACACAGCCGATGATATTCACAGCACATTTTTGTTTTGTATTTTTTTTGACAAAAATATACCGGACAAAAATAATTTTCAGTATGTATTTTGACAGAATCTAGTTTTTGATGTCTTTCTTAATGGAATCTTGTCAAGATGCATAAAGAAAAACTAATTTCTGTAACTTGACATAGCGAAAACTAGTTTTTATCATGTTGACGACACAAAAAAAATAACAATAAAAAACAGTAGGAGTCAATGGAGGTGTAAAAACTCACGTAGGGAAGACAAGAAAAAAATAATGGGGGTAGGGGTAGGGGTATAATAGAGATTTGACAAAAAAAAGTTGGGGTGGTGTAAATGTCATGGAACAAAAACAGTTATTAGCTTATTGCTTCTTGGCCCAATGTTTATTGAAGTTGTTCTTGCTGATTTAGGAAATGTATGTGAGTTTGGACCAAATGAAAATTATACGTGTGAGCTAACCGGCCTAACCCTATGTCATGCACAAATAAACGTGTGTGAGAAGTAACTAGACTTGGTACCCGTGGGTGCGATGCACAAGTATATTTAATTTTTTGAAAAGAGGTAAACTAGAGGGTGGTCCAATTACCCAATTGGAATTAATAAGGAACATTTTGTTTGGGTCTAAAAGAACAAAATAGACAAACCAAACTAAGCCAACGTAGATCGATGGGTAATGGTCATTTTCATTTTACTCTTGTACCCAAATCACGAATTTTATAGAATGGTCCAATCTCATTTCCTTTATTTAGCCTAAAAATCCAATAATATCGCGTAAGAAACCAAGCTTCAGCAGAAATATAACTAGGCTTGTCCGATTCATTGTCTTCTTTTCCAATTTTTATTTTATTTTATTATCATATCAATGAAATATTCATTACTGATGATTAATTTTTATTAAAAAATCTAACTAATTGTATTAGTGGACTCTCTTCTTCTTTTTTTAATCCATAAAAATTGATATTAAGATAGATCAAATTTAAGGATCTTTTTAGATAAGTTTCTTTAGAAACATTTCTAAAAAAAAAATAAAAAAAAAATAAGATGAGTTTTCTATAAATAAAAATAAGTTTTTCATTAGTTCATTTTTAAAAGCTCACCACTATAGTTTCTCTAAAATATGAGAAGACATCTACAAATGAACTAATAGAAAACTTATTTGAGCTTATTGAGAAATTTATTTCATTTTTTTCTTATATTTTTTTTTAAAATACTTTTAGAGAATCCTTCTGTATTCTTGAATCCCCAAAGATGAAGTTGAAGTTGAACCAAAAACCACACATTATTCAATACTTCAAGAGTCTTTTTCCAAACATTTATTATATAGCGGTATTGTTACACTTAATCACGCAACTTCATCGTGTCGCCGCACGCTAGCTATTTTATTGAGGCATATTCTTATGCTTTCGTTTTCATGGCCAACGTGATTCTGTTGGCGCTTACTCACTCCCACGAAAGCAGTGTTCATTTTCAGTTTTTGTGTTTTTATTAATTATGCATATGAAGGAAGTTATTTTGTTTACTAGTTAAGCATATATGTCAATTTGCTAACTAGTGTTCTTAAAATATTGATTATATTAAAAAATTAAAAAAAATTATCATAAAAATTATAAGACAATGTAAAGCAAGTTATGGATATTATAATTTTTTTTTTAATTTCTTAACTAATATCTTAAGAGTACTAATTAACATTTATCATATCTCATTCATGATGATACACTCAAAGAAATCACAATTATTTTCTTGTTGCTGATGAAGTAAGATGTACTACTAACACTATTATTGTTGTCTATAATAATACATCGTTATCGCATCCCCCACCTTATGTCACCCCCTGCTGAAAACATTCCAGAAAATTGAATAAAGAACAATGAATACATGAAATGATTGCACAATTGTTACATATTTAAGTTAAAATACCTCGTCATCAAATTAAAGGTTAAATATAAAGCATAGCTTTTATATTTAATGACGCATCATCACATTAATTAATGAACTTTTTTTGACAGAATTAATTAATGAACTTACTATTTTATGTAACTATTAAATTTACTCAATAAGATGTCAATATATGACATGTTAGGTTAAAGTGTAAAACTTAATATTCAAATGCATTAAAAAAATTATACAACAAGATTTTAATTTTGATATATTATCATTGTAAAAAAATCCTACTCTATGAATTAATTAGAAATTGTCATATATATGAATTATTATAAAAATCAACATTTTATCATACATTATCATAATAAGAGAATGGAACTTTTTACACTATCAACACATTTATATTAAATCCTTTTAATGTAACAAAAAATATTAAATCCTTTAAATAATTAAAAATGTAATAGTGTGATTCCATATAGTTCTTTGATAATTAGTTTTTTTTTTTTATAATCAATAAAGAATCATGATTGGATCATTATTGGGATCGGTAGGTCTTAGAATACTCCTGCAAAATAATTCCCTACCTAATCTTGTTCATGTTATGATTTCTTTTTAACTATTTCTTTATGCTATATGTCAATGGTGAAGTTTGAATTAATTGACTTAATATGAATTATAGAATATCTTTATGTAAAGAATAAATTCTCTTAAAAATTTATGCTTGATAAATGCTACTTTACTTGACAAGAAATTTCGGTCCCTATATGCCTTCCGTTAGAGTTTTGCAATTTGGGTTTAGTTATCAACTGAAAATAAATTATTTTTTGAAAGACTCATTTAAAAACTTATTAAAATAAGAAACCATACCTTAAAATCAATATATCTAAAGGAACTATACAAACATATTTAAAAGCTGGGAAATAGTCTTATTGCTTGGACTAAATATTTTTCGTTTAATGTGATTAATTATTGAAGCTAATTAGGCAAGACGACAAGGTTACGTTCACGGATGCGTATTGATGATTTAACAAATTGGGCATTTTTTTAATTATTTATATGTACTGTAGCACGATATATATATATATATATATATATATATATATAATATAATATAATATAAAAAAAAAACTATAAAATGACTAGATAATTTTACAACTTGATGCTTTCTATGTATTGGAAAGAAAAGATCGAAATAGAAGATAATATAATCAATAAAGACGACGATAGCAATGAAATCATCTTTGATATGTAAATGCCAGAAACAAAACAAATAAATAAACTAATAGGCACGACTTGAATTGCTTGCCAAACTCCCAACACCAGTTAACGCTGCCAGCACACAATGGCAAAATTAATGCTCAAACGGAACTTTTTTTTAAACAATGTATTTTCTCAATCTAAAGTCCATAACTAATTCTTGAGATCCTGAAATCTATTTAACAAATTGACTTCTTTTATTAGATATTTTTTTTACATGCATGAGTGAGAGATCAATTTCATGATCATATATTTAAAGAATAAAGTTATTTATTGTTCTATAAAAGATTTTATCGTAGATGAAGACGACTTAATTCAAAACATTAAAATGAAAAGTATTGCTTAATCTGTCTTCCTAGATTAAAGAGAAAACTATTTATCATTGTCTTGTTACATGTATCTCCTTTGATATTCATGGGTTGGGGTGTTAAAGTGTATCAGAATGTTTCACCATATCCCAAGAATCACGGTATGTAATTGTGTCTATGCTAGCTTGATATTCATGGATCGAGGTGTCATGCTGTATCATAATTTTATATTATATCTTAACAATCTCGATATACAATTGTGCCTATGAAAACTTTTAAGTAATTGTCTTAATTACCTTATGGCACATCTAGGTCCCCTAGAGGTGATTGGATCAGACATAATCCAATAAGATAATGATCAGTTCAAGGTCCGGTTCGGATGAGGCTAAGTGATAAGGATTAGAATATGACCTGATTTAGAGGATACACATCCCCTTAGTCTCAAGCACAAGATACATAGAGACTAAGTCTATAAGAATCAGATATTTATCTGATATGAAAGGATACATAATTTTTGAACTTCAAACACAAAATGTGTAGAAACTAAGTCATAGGAATCAAAATATAATTCGATCTAAAAAATATACCAACCCTGGACTTCAAACACATAATATGCAAAGATTGAGTATATAGGAATCCAAATCCGATATAGAGGATACATTTACCAATCAAGCCACACACACTATGTTGGTTGCTCAAATGGGACTTTCATAGAAAACAAAACATTCATTCTCAAGCACTTTGGGTATTTCATTCCATTTAATATTATATTCAATTTAATGAGCTGAGATTTATTTTTTAGGATGAATATAGGGGAGTTTGAAATTTTGCACAAAAATATCTCGACCAAAAAGTTATCCAAAATCTGTTTATAGTATTATTATCAGTATAACAGATATTGTACTTCAGTTATTGTTGTGATATTGTATAAAATAGTTATTGTACTTCAGTTGTTGAATTTATAAGAAATAACATTAAAATAGAATGTTAATGAAAAAATTAGTTAAACTAATGAAATGAGATTCGCTATTATTATTTTCATACAAACTGGACAATAGAAATTTAAAATAAAAGTTTTCTTCAAATTGTGAGGCGATTTAACTAATTTGGTATTTTAGTCATCAACTTGTATGAATGAATAATGGGGAAACAGTTCTTATGCTATGTGCTTTTTTTTGTCATGATGAAAGTTGAGTAGCTAGCTTTAATTGTGTGTAACGGGTTAGTAATGTAAGTTGGAGAAATATATTTAAAAATAATTCAAAAAATAATAATTATTATTAAAAAACATATTTGGATAAATTTTTACATAAATATTTATAAGAAAAGAAAATAAGATGATAAATAAATTGAACTTCTTCGATGACTTAATATCAATTTATGAACATTTTTTTTTAAAAAGTTAGATAAAAAAGTTAAAAATGCATAAATTGATTTTAACTTATGAAGTTCAAATCATGTTACCTTCTTATATTCTTATGGAATAAATGTATATTGAGAAATTTACTTAAACAAGATATTAAACAAGTAGATAAGTTGTCAAATGATAGTTATTAATGATGCTATTTGTTTAAAATACAATCAAACATCTCAACATGAAATTTCATATATCAATAAAGTAATTAAGATAATTACTTTTAAGTATAATAAAATTATTATCAATCTGAGTGATCACAATGCAATTAACAACCTCAATGTTAATAAGCTTATGTCAATAATTAACTTAGGTTAAAATCAACATAATTTAAGCAACCTAATTTGATTTCCTTATTTCTTCTTAATTGATTCTCACAATGTCACATTATATTTAAATAATTCATACATTTTGTTTCAATGCTATAATTTTAATGTACTCTTTGTGTAACACCCCGATTGAATCACACATGAGAAGGATCCAAAGATTATGCAATTATGAGACTGTGCAACTGAGGACAACTTAAAAAAATTAATTGGTACTATCTATACCAACAAGATATATCTACTTTTTGGTAGTCTATCATTTAAGAATTTTAAAATTAAGCGTGTTTGACTTGAAGTAGTTATGAGATGAGTGATATTTTGAGAAATTTTTTGAAAAACGTATGAGGTGGCGTGAAAAGTGTGTGAGGTGGCAGGTTCTAACCAACAAAAATATTAAGTGACGTGTAAATGTTACAATCTACCCTTAAAATGACAAAAAAAAAAATTAATAAATTGTAAGTAACCGTTATTTATAGAAGCAACAAAACTTAATTTTAAGCAATTCAAACCATAGATTTTCTTTAATAATTAAAAACTAAGTATCTTAAAATAAATAGTCGGTTAAACACTAGAATGCTCTAAAGGATCATATCGTTTTTTATATAATTCTATTGTAGAAAATCAATTTATCTATCAACTCAATGTCTTCTAATCAGGAAATGACATGAGCTACATTCTAATGGGGAGAGACAAACCGAACTCATTGCTTCTTTGTGGTATATCCTCTTGTTGATTTGTTCCTTCATTCGTGCCTAAGGATCTAAAAAGATAAGCCTATTTATTTTGTGCAAAAGGGAATTGAATGGCATGAAAGAAACCGAACTTACATCAATAAAAAAGGAAGCTAGGCTTGATATTATTGCTTGCTTGGGCCTGGCTGAGGCATGGCACTACACGCGCGTCTCCGAAGAACCGACGTGTATATGCACTAAGGGCATCTCTCACATATTCAAGTTTATTCATTTTGTCTTGGATGGGAACTTTTTGCTATGTAACCCAATTAAAAACTATTTTCTTGGAAAACTTTTGAGCTTTGGAATCATGAAGGGAGTGGCGTGTTGAGTTAAATAGGAAATACTCAAGTGAAGTTCTACACTAGTGAACTTTCAAGCGCGTCTTCTAGTAGTTTAAGTAGCTCAAATTTGAAGTTGGTTATACACGTTATTACGTTAATATTGTTGAAAAAACAAGAACTAAGATATTTTTCTCTCTATCACACACGTACAAGAAGAAAGAAAAAGAGCTTTAGAGTGTTTTTTTATAAGCAAGAGAGCTTAAGAATTTATTTCAATTCAAATATTGACGCACACAAAAATAACTAATGTACTTCACATGCTTTTTATAATCAAAAGTCTCCTAATAAACTATTGCATAAATATAGAAAATCCATCAAAGTAAATAAATTTTGGGTGGCATCGATCCAAAATGGTGGAATAATGACGCGTTAAATTTGCAACTTACTAGCAATTGTATAATATAAATATAACTATGTAGAGTTGCAGGGTAGTCTTTCTTGACGAGAGATAATTATTATAGGTTTTCTTGATACTCCCCTTCAATAATTATTTTGTTCACAAACTCAATTCTTATAATGATACATTCTTCTTGATTCATGCAATGATTCTCAGATATATAGTCTATGTTGTATATTTTGTCGATATTTCAAAAGATTGACATATCTATTTAATTAAATTTATATTTTTAAAAAATTAATTTACTGTTTATTAAAAATATATATATTTTACTTGGTCATTTAGACGACCAGACCTGCTATTTTTAGTTTTAATTCCTCTATTTATAATCCAATTAATGCCTTGCTGTAATATAAAAAATCTAATTATCGTCCACGTCAACATCCGTACGTTAAATCCGCGAAAGATATTTTATCATATATGTAGACTTTCTAACAAGGATACCGTATGGGAAAAAACAGAGGATAGGGATGCATCAGCGGCATTTTATAATTAATGTTTTATTCAGCAAAAAAAAAGGGAAAATAATAAAAGTAGTCATTCCTAAAATTTAAAAAAATTATAAATAACCAAAACTTAAAATTGTTATATATAAATATAATAAAGATATAATTTATGGCTTCTGTGCACACCAACTAGCAACGACAACTAGATTCTCAGTTTTTTTTTTTTTTGGTTATTTTATATGGATTGTTTAGAATCGAATGGAATACCCCCCTTGCTCTAAATTAAATAAATTAGTACTATAGATAGGGTGATAAAAAAATTTATAGCTACTAATTAATTTTACAGTGAAATAATTATTTTCTTAATAAATAATAATTTAGTAAAAAAAAAATCTCAATATTGAGTTTTCTTCTATTTTGTGAAATAAAAACTCCTATATGTTCCCATTTATGTTAATAAAATTTGTATGAGCTGATCGATTTTAGAACTTCAATGAGAGAGTCAACTAGAACAATATATTTATACACAATGAGAGAAAAAAATTTATGGAGTTGAGGAGGTCCTTATCAATCAGACCCTTCACTCATGTGGATAGTGAAATAACGAAAAATGTATATAAAAAAAAAGGTGGAAAATTCAAAGAACGACCTAACGTAGAGACCAAAAGTCATCATAAACCGAACTTGAAAGCTTTAAACCACGATATATTGTCATCACGTACGAAAAGAACTCTATATAACCCCTAAAAGTCACTAAAAAAAATGGATGCATGCAAAAGAACGACATTGTATGTGAAGCGATGTTTTCCGTCTACACCATATATAGATGACTTCTTTCTATGGACAAGGACCTCGCGGGGTTTTGGAAACACAAAGTTTTATTTTCTTTTTATATTTTTGGTGAATGATTTTTCTTTAATTTCTCATCACCATGAATTAAAACAGATCAGGAATACATGTCAATTTGTCAATCAATTATATTATGGCCTCCCTAGTGATCCAAAAGTCACTATGAATGAGGACCTCAAACTTGTATAGATTAACAGCAAAATGGACAAACCAATGAGCTCTAAGAGCAGTCTAAAAGCCACAAAAACTAATTGAACTACTCGATTGAGTTTGTAAACTCATTTCATTTGACGAATTTGTTGGAAAAAGCGCACCGAAAGCAGTGCACAGTAAATCTTAATTTTTCAAACGCACCGAAAACGCACAGTAACAAATTTTATTATTTTATTATTTTATTACTGTGCACACACGTTATTTTATTATTTTGTTACTGTGCACACGCGTTTTGTAACTCCTATATAAAGGAGCGCTTTGAATTCGTTACCGGTGCAGCAGCAGCATCCCACGACACACCAAAATCTTCTTCTCTTCTCATATAATATTATTTGTTATAATATTATTCTTGAGTATAATTTTGTGAGGAGTATTCCCTAGTTCAAGAGAGAGATAAAATTGTTCTCTCCTTATGATAAAAGGGAGGTTGTAGTGTTGGAGTTCCCATAATGAAAATTTTTCTACTCTTGTCCGTGGGTTTTTTTTACCTCAGGGTTTTCCCACGTAAAATATTTGTGTCCATTTATCGCTTTCAATTTCCTTTATCTGTTGTTATTGTTCTGTCCGATGGAATCCCGCTTCTTAACAGTGGTATCAGAGCCAAGGTTCTTTCTTAGTATGCTCTGTGGCTGCAGCTTAGACTGATCTGTCACACCAGAAAAGAATTATCCTTGGAAGTTGTTGGGTTGATATCAGTATTAATTTATACTGAGGTGCTGCAGGTATTATACAGAGACTATTGCTGTATACAGTTACTGTTCACAATCGGAGCAT
>PYAF01002102.1:59355-100937 GCA_007407185.1 Glycine tomentella
AATTTCTTTCAAAAAACTTGATTCATCACTTTTAGTAAGATTTTTCTTTTTAATTATGTTTTTTTCTTCATTATGAGACTTGAATATGAGACTTTTAAGAACATCAAGTCTCATACCATTCGTACCAATGACTTATTAATTTTTGTTTACTTTGTTAGTAACTATATTGAAAATATTTAATACAAACTAAATTTGAGTTTTTACAAACCTAATTCATTTGGCAGTTTTTATATTTAATGTAAATGTATCACAAGTGTAATTTGATTGTACAAAAATATTTTAATTTTTTAATTAGATCTAAAATACATAACCACAAAAGCAGAAATTGGCAGAGTTATAAGTTAAACCAAAAGTTTTATGATATTTTTACAATATTATCCATAAAAAACAAATTAATATATTTTACACTAGAATGTTTTTCCATCTTGTGTGCACATTTCAATATAAAATCTATAGTTGAGATTAACTTAAATACACTCAATTATCTTCAACCTTTTAAAATCATTTCTGTCACAATCAATTTTACTTAATTTTAAAACAAATGGACACTAAATATACAACCCAGGAGAGTAATTAGAAGAAGAAACTTTTAATATTTTAATTTTAGAAAAAGTTTAATTTTCATGCACGATTAATATAAAGATTTTTATATTATTAGTTAATGAAAATGATTTTAGATATAACTTTCGAAATGTATATTACAATATATATATTTTTAATTTCTAAGTGTATTTAAATTAAATTCTTTTAAATAATTTTATTTCAAATATATCATTTAATAAAATTACTTCAAATTATACCTATTTATTTTCATTATTAAAGTAAACGCACAAATACAAAATCCAGAAGATATTTGTTGGAGACGAAGCAAGTTCCAAAACGGGAACAGTCTGTACTTGTGTGAAGTATGAACACAAAAATAAACAAAAAATATTAACTATCTTAATTCTTACACACAAAAATAAAAATAAAAATAAAACAAAAACAATCGATCCCAACAACGAACTACGGTTGCACCACGTGGAGAAATATAAGAGGACGGGATTATAGGTCCGGTGTCCAGTGACCGGTACCAGCCAGTAGACGGTTACAGTACACTGAATCAAAGGAAAACGACGGCGTTTCATGGAGCCACTTGGTGGAGTCTTATCATTCATATATTATTATTATTGATATTTAATTTATATTCATGTTATTATGCATATAAATACGTGTCTTTGGGAAGAGTTGCGTATACCAAATTGCTTAAGGCCTTCAACTTCACCTTTCATACGTGGTGGTGGTGTTGTTCTTCTTCTCTTCCCCTTTCTTTTTCTTCTTCTTATTCTGAGCTTGTTTAAGCTCTTTCTATTTGATTCCATTAACATATTTTCACAATGTGTGGTATTCTTGCCGTTCTTGGTTGTTCTGATGACTCTCGAGCCAAAAGGGTCCGCGTGCTTGAGCTCTCTCGCAGGCAATGAATTTATTCTTCTATATATTTAGAATTCGTAATTGAACCTAATTTTCATGCACTATCGATCAATATAAAAGTTTTTATATTATCAATCGATAAAAAAATTAAAATGAGCATATTTTTAAAATTATTATAATAACAATTAATAACTTACCATATAATAATAATATTAAAATTAGAATTTATGACTTCATGCATATTTTCACACTTTCTAATATTAGACCAACTTTAATGATTCGAATGATATATACTACTTAGTATATACACTTTTAGTATATAACTATTTATTTTTGGTGATGAGTTTAATTTCTGTATACATTCAGTTTAATAAACAATGTTATCTGTCGATCGGTTAGTCTAGGTTAACAAACCTCGTATTGAGATTATTATAGTTTGGTTTTTATTAATTTGGGTGTTTTGGATTACAAGTTCATGCTGAAGAATTTGATGTTACCCGCACCAGCAAATCCCTTGTGCCAGCGTTTTGTGATAAGAGTCACTGAGTCAGTGTATAATTTGTGACATTTAAATTTGAATGAATGATCAGTTTTTTTTTTTTTTTTTTTTTTTTTTTTTTTTTTTTTTTTTTTTTTTTTTTTTTTTTTTTTTTTTTTTTTTTTTTTTTTTTTTTTTTTTTTTTTTTTTTTTTTTTTTTTTTTTTTTTTTTTTTTTTTTTTTTTTTTTTTTTGAAAATACGTATTTAGACGAACATAGAGAATAAATTAATGTGGGACCTAGCCAAGGTGACGAATGGATTAATCTTGTAGAGTTTGAAATTATAATTGCTTTTTATTCTGGGACTCTATGTCCATCAGTCAGATTTATGATACATGATGTTGATAAGGTTAAGTGCGCAACTATGAAATAAAATATATTCTGAAGTCACTGATTGTTTATGAATAAGATAAAGAAGTGAGATGATTGTGGGGTCCTGGTTGAAATTCAATTATTGGTAGTAATATTTAGTGGGAACCTTCCAAAAGTGGATGACGATTGAAAATCAAATAATTAAAAGGGATTGCTTGGTCGTAGAATTATTCGATTTAATTTAATGAAAATGATTTTTCTTATGTTGTTTTTTACACTAACACATACAGTATACGGCAAGAAAACATCTATTCAAAATTATATGATTTATGAATAAAATTTAAATTTAAGTTTCAAGTCTAATATGCATGTTATATTATTATTAGTATAATTTCTTTTACACAATAATCTAATTAGAAATTATTCTTGATATAAGAGTAATTTTAAAAGTAATTATTGTTAAATGTCAATTAATTTTTTAAAGTAATTATTATAGAAATTAACAAATATATTATATATATATCAATTTATGATTGGACATCAATTTAAAACAAAAAAATATGTTATCATTGTTCGTGTAAAATATACACATTGTTATTCATTTTAAAATTATATATATATATATATAATATGATAAGTTTATTAATTTTGTAATAATTATCTTATGTCACATTAACGATGATGATAATTTCTGATTCATTGACACTATCAATTTTCTTATACTGAATGTATGCATTATTTATTCTTATAAGTTTGTTAAATTCTCGTTATTATCTTTTCAAATCAAACAATAATACATAAATATATTTTGATATTAAAAAGATTGGGTTAATGACAAGTGACACAATTTGCATATTATTGAAATTTGTTTGTGGTTGTTGACGTCACAGATTGAAGCACCGTGGCCCTGACTGGAGTGGGCTCCATCAACATGGTGACTGCTTTTTGGCACATCAACGGTTAGCCATAGTTGATCCTGCTTCTGGGGATCAACCTCTCTTTAACGAGGACAAATCCGTCATTGTCACGGTAGGCCATAACCTAAACAACACTAATAGTTCTACACGATAGTCTCTGTTTTTTATCTCTTTCATTTCATGTTATTTACGATGATATTGGCAATTTTAACGAGCCACAATCGAATTCTTCTATACCATTATATGATGTGTTATGACTTATGAGCCATATGATACAAAGTGTTTTGTTGTTGCTTTTTTCAGTTATTAATTTTGTATCTAATTGTACTAAGTAATTTAATGGATGTAAATCATGATTGATAACAGGTGAATGGAGAGATTTACAACCATGAAGAGCTCAGGAAACAGCTGCCTAATCACAAGTTCCGTACTGGAAGTGATTGTGATGTTATTGCACACCTGGTTAGTAATATTTAAGATTTATATATAAGGACTTATCAACTGAGATGAATTAATTTTAACTAACTAGTTAAGATTCAATTTTAATTAAAATTAATCTTTATTTATATAAAGTATTTTTAATTTTGTTGATGATTAATCCTTTCTCTAAATATAGTTTGTCTTTATGACTATTTTGTGTACATGATGTATTAAACCATATGACTATTTTTTTATTTTATGAAAATGACATAAGCAAATTAGTGATCAGCATTAAAATTTAAAAGCCACGTAACTTTCTTAAGTAATACATTTAAATAATTTTCAATCTTGATTATACTAATATAATCATGAGGTCATTTTTTTTAATATTAACCGTACAGGCATGCATGAATCATTAAGATTGTTTTACTCAAACATAATTTGATTATCTATTAATCAAAAGAAGTTTTTGAAGATCATTTCTTTCACGAACTGTAATTTTTTCTTAGTCCATAGCTAAAAATTGAAGCAATCAAGATAGAATATGTGAGTTCTTATCAAGTGCTTGTTATTCTTTCTAATAGTACGAGGAACATGGAGAAGACTTTGTGGACATGCTGGATGGTATCTTCTCATTTGTTCTACTGGACACCCGTGACAACAGTTTTATAGTGGCTCGGGATGCTATTGGGGTCACTTCCTTGTACATTGGATGGGGATTAGATGGTACTAATGTCATAACATGTCCAACTTTTGAATTGAATTCATGCGTTTCTGGTTTGTACTTGAATTTTGAATTGAATTGAATGGACAAAGTGTGACAAGTTTGGCACATCCTCTCTGTATTCAGGCTCTGTTTGGATTTCATCAGAAATGAAAGGCCTGAATGATGATTGTGAACACTTTGAGTGTTTTCCACCTGGTCACTTGTACTCTAGCAAAGAAAGAGGGTTCCGCAGATGGTACAATCCTCCTTGGTTCTCTGAGGCTACTCCATCCACCCCTTATGATCCTCTCGTTTTAAGACACGCCTTTGAGCAGGTATCATTAAGAAAAGTCTAAGGTCGTGTTTGAATAAACTTCTCCATAAACATTGATAGGAAGAGAGAATTAGAAAGTAAAATATAATTAATTTTTCATATAAACTAAAATTAGCTTATATAAGTTAAAGTCAATTTTTGAGTAAACTGAATGAAAGAACTTCGACAAGTTAGCTTATGGCACAAGCTAATTTCAACTAATGGAAGATGTTTATTTTATTTTATCTTCTTATTTTTGCCTACGGAGAAGTTTATGCAAACAAGGCCTAAGGACAATTGGAATTGGAACTTCATCTAACTCTTAAATTTCCTTTTTTATGTGCAACAATTTTTGCATGAACAAAGTAATCTATAGATTTTATTAATCAAATGCTCAAGATAAATGTTAAATAACTTCAGCAGACTTCATTACATAGTGTATTATTATTTTAACACATCTTGAGCATTTGATTGGTTAGGTCCATAGGCACTATGGTTTTGCAAGAATTATTGTTTGAAAACTTTTTCATGAGTACAGCTAACAAAGTGATAGTGATTACAGGCAGTCATAAAAAGGTTGATGACTGATGTGCCTTTTGGAGTTCTACTCTCTGGAGGTTTGGACTCTTCATTGGTTGCATCGATCACTTCTCGCTACTTGGCCAACACAAAGGCTGCTGAGCAGTGGGGATCAAAGTTACATTCATTCTGTGTAGGCCTTGAGGTGTGCAATCTAGTCAAAACTACGAATGACATTGCAAATTTAATTGTTGTTTTTATGAAATCATTTAATGTTGTATTAATCTTCTGTTTTTGTTTTTTTTTTGTTTTTAATTAACAAATGTTAATTGTTAGTTTTTGTTAGCAGAGGGGATCAAACTAACAATCTTTCCCCCTTTCCTTCTTTCTTAACCACTGAACCAATCTTATATGTCCTTATTAATCTTTTGTTAACTCATGTTGAGTAGGGCTCTCCAGATTTGAAGGCTGCAAAAGAAGTTGCTGACTATCTAGGCACTGTCCACCATGAGTTTACCTTCACTGTTCAGGTAACTAAATACATGAAAAAGTACTTTTCAGCTCACAATTTAAGGTCCTTCAATTTATTAATTCATAATTGATATATGGTGTGTGCATGCAGGATGGAATAGATGCCATTGAAGATGTTATCTACCATGTTGAAACATATGATGTGACTACAATTAGAGCTAGCACACCAATGTTTCTCATGTCTCGGAAGATTAAATCACTTGGTGTCAAATGGGTTATCTCAGGAGAAGGATCTGATGAGATCTTTGGAGGGTATCTGTACTTCCACAAGGCACCCAACAAGGAGGAGTTTCACAAAGAAACATGCCGCAAGGTCATAGATTTATTTTGTTCATTGACTTAAACAATACCTAGTGGGATAAGGCTTTGTTGTTATTGTTTTTGTTGTATTGACATAAACAATGTAAGGGGTTGAAGTTCAAGGGTTAATAGTTATGTTTTTTATATGCAGATCAAAGCACTCCACCAATATGATTGCTTGCGAGCCAATAAATCAACATTTGCTTGGGGTCTAGAAGCCCGTGTACCATTTTTGGACAAGGCATTTATCAATACTGCAATGAGTATTGACCCTGAGTCTAAAATGGTATGAGTAAAGAACATGATTTGGTTGGTTTTCATCACTTTAAAAATTTAACACTTATTTAGCTGGTTTACTAATTTAATGTTCAGATAAAAAGAGATGAAGGACGGATTGAGAAGTGGATTCTGAGGAGGGCCTTTGATGATGAAGAGCATCCTTATCTGCCAAAGGTACTTAAGTAATTTACTGCAATGTGTACTGTATATATCTTTGCCAAATTAATTGGTCAATAAAACTAACATCTTAACATTTATTTTCATGTAGCACATTTTATACAGGCAGAAAGAGCAATTCAGTGATGGAGTTGGCTATAGTTGGATTGATGGCCTTAAGGCCCATGCTGCAAAACATGTATTGAATCCGTACTTTTTTGTACAATTCAGTGATGGAGTTTGCTATTGTCATGAAATTTGTTTTGCTTATCATTGGTTTTTGTCTTTTTTTATTAGGTGACTGACAAAATGATGCTTAATGCTGGTAACATCTACCCCCACAACACCCCAACAACCAAGGAAGCATATTACTACAGAATGATCTTTGAGAGGTTCTTCCCTCAGGCAAGTTAACCAGCCAACGCTTAATTTAATTTCTTAGAATTTGGATTTAGGCCTGACAAAAACCCGAAGGTAGCTCATAAGATAAGAGTTGCTCCTGACTTATATACACTATTTTGACCATATCACTAGTCGATGTGAAATCTGTAAAATAATTCAATAAGGGCTGATTCAAATGTGTTTGCTGATTTGGTTTTGCAGAACTCAGCTAGGCTCACCGTTCCTGGAGGAGCAAGTGTTGCATGTAGCACAGCCAAAGCTGTTGAGTGGGATGCTGCTTGGTCTAACAACCTTGATCCTTCTGGTAGAGCAGCACTTGGAGTGCACATTTCAGCCTATGAAAACCAGAACAACAAGAAGGGTGTAGAAATTGAGAAGATTATACCTATGGATGCTGCTCCTCTTGGTGTTGCAATCCAGGGATAATATAAAGCTGTGACAAAGAATAATTGGGGGAGAACGAAGATAGCTAAGCTAAACGTGTATGAAAAATTTGCCTGCAGTGTAATTTCATCTTGGCAAAGCTTTGTAGTTTATAGATATAGATATAAGGCTTTCTAAAAGTGTTGCGTATTGTATTATCTTGAATGCTGTGATTTGAAGTCTTAATAAAAGTGTTTCTATTATCTATTTTTTCCCGATATTAAAGTGTTTCTATTATCAGTTCATGATGTATGCAAAGTTCATTATTTCAGTAATATAGATTGCCGTATTTTATTTCACCTTTTAATTAGCTGAAACATAATCTTCGTGTTAAGTAATAATGACTTTCAAGTCTCAGGATACTGAAAAGAAAACGATTCACACTAACACAAAAAAGTGTGAACTCAAATTGATTGATATATATGATATTTTCGAAACCACTATAATAAAAATGCGTATAAATTAAAAACGGACATACACGTGAAATAATATCACCACTAGTACCTGAGAATTGCTAGTCAAGGCATAATAAGATTGGAACTTGAAAGGAGTAAGGACCATGTTTGTGCATTGAGATGCAAGATACACATAGTAATTTACCCGGTTACCTTCTTAAAATTATTCTTTTCAGTTGCTTTTATTGAAAAAAAATCTGTTTGAGAATTTCCCAACAACTTTTTTTCTTTTTCTATTCTTAGCTACATACATATCCCTTTCTATAATTTACTATGTAAAAATTGATTTTTGTTGTTGTATTCAAACGAAATTATGTTAAAATCGTTCTTTAGCAAACTTATTGAAACAAAAATTAATTCTGATAATAATTGATTATTGAAATAATTTAATTTTTGCAGCTATTCCAAAACATACCGTGAAAAAAGTAATTCATAATAATAATAAAAAAAATGAATCAGCACAAGTTGGCCCATTGGGGAGTGATTACCGGGCAAATCTATATTTACAACGGTACAACGTTTTCTTTTCTCTTTACACTTCTTCGTTTTATTTTTACATTCTGAAAATTAATTTTTAAAATATGCTTTATATTTTAGAAATTAATTTTCAGAAGATAAAAAATATGAGTGGACTGAGAATAGAATGGGCCTTGACAGAGACACTAGCCAAGCCCAGTGATAGCTGGACATTGTGGTGCACAATTAAGAGCCCAAAGAAAAAATAGCCAAGTACACGTTTAGCTCCGGATGTTGCTTCCTGCACCTCCAAGTTGCTTCCTGCATTCTTTTTGGAATATTTTTTTTTACCTTTTGGATTGACAATTCCGGAAGTCAAAATCTGTAATCATTTCAGATTTATCATTTTGAAAGCCAAAATGAAAATAAAAATGTAAGAAGCAACTTAGAGGGGCAGGAAACAATAGTCTCATTCTCTATATACTATATAGTATATATAGGAGCATGCTAGGGTCCAAAAAGAAAAACCAACACTGATCCCGCTACATTGCATCTATAAGATACTTTCTGAGTGAAAATGGTGATATCAATAGCTTTGTAAAGGAAATTCCACTTGTCTTCGTTTTTGGAATTCCTATTTGAGATAAGGTAAATCTATGTAAAAGGTGAAGACAAAATATTAATTTGAGCAAGAATCTATGATAGGACTAATATTTATCTACAAATAAATTAAGAACAAATAAATTTAAATGCAAATTATGCAAATGTCATAAGCAGCAAAATGTTAACTACGTGAACCTTTTTACCTATTTCTGTCCAACATAAGCTGTCATTCATCCTCTAGAACTCCATTGTGTTACATACTGAAAAGTGAAACCTATAATTAATACCTCTGATAGAATTTATACTATAATAGCGTAATTCACACTTTACATTAATAGAACAACAAATAAACTTTTTCATTTCCTTAGCATACATAACTGTGAAGTTGCAACGAGTTGCAACTATGCAACCCTCAATTAATGCACCACCTACTAAAGATAATTTGGTGGCCGAAATAAAAACAAAAAATATAAATACAGTGAGTGAACATAGTTAATTAGCTAGTATATAATTTAGTAGAACAAAGCAATGTAGAATAGTTCATTCCAAGTATCAGGCAATCCAGGAAGACACCAATGGCTGCAATCAGCTCGATTAGGGTTAGCCCTCTTCTGAGGACTCAATTCACTACTGTAAATTGAAGGGTGGCCATCCTTCCTCAATGCTGATAACATTGTGATGTCCAAAAGATATGCAGGGTTTCTCATTTCTCTTATGACCATATCCACAACCCTCATCTGTTCAGGGTATGCTCCAGGGTATGTTGTGCCACTGATTGGGGCAGTTTCACCATAGCAATTCATTGTTGTCATCACAGTTGTCTTACCCACATTCCATTCATTTGGGCTGCATATTAGTGCCATCTAGTTAATTTGTGCTCAACTTTGTAATAAAATAATTTAGACAAGCTTAAACAAAATAATTAAGAGCAAATTACAGTAACGCTCCCCGCATTTTCTTGGAAATTTACTCGATATCATTATCTTTTGTTTCCTTGCACTAACCTTAATTGTTTAAAATATATTATATTGGCATGAGTGCATCCCTTATTACCAAAGAAACACATTACACTTTTTATCGTTGTAAGGGGTTGGTGTAATGTTAAAAAGGCAGGAGTATCATATAAAAAAAATTGTGATTTAGTGTAATCTGCCCAATAATTAATGAACTTCAAAATCCAAACCATTGTTTTACCTTTTCCTACTTATCAATGCTTATTATTGTCAAAGACTAAATGGGTTAATGCTACTCTATTTTAGTTGGAAAATGTTGTGGTAGTGAAGCCAGCCACAGAACTAAGAAGCTGTTTTTTTTAGGTTCATACTAAAATTTATTAGAGACATTCACTGTTGCTGACCCTGGACATCTCCATGTGCTATGTCACAGCCTTGCCCCATTGGATTATATAGCCTATTTATTTTGGCATTTCTGATTTAAGCGTATGTTGTTTGAAATTGTTGGCTTGGGATATATCTACTCAGGAGATAGTGTGGTTTTTTTCTTATGGGTGCAAGAGATAATTTGTAGAGGGACCAAAAGACACATCATTCGTGACATGTACTAGATAAAAGAGAAATACCCCAATGGAAAAAAGAAAGAAAGAAAAAGAAGTATAATATAAGAGTCTGTTGTACTATTTTCATGTGTATGGATATTATTAATGTCATGGTGTATCATGTGCGTTTTATTTCACCGACACTTTTTTTTTTTTTACCATGACAGGCATCACGGTGATCTTGCTGCACTAGCTAGGAAAAACAACCTTCTTAAGATCTGACCGGGTTGATGGGGAAAGGCAATAATAAAAGAGCCTATTGCAAACTCATGTGACCATAAATGACTTTGAGGCCACAAAAGAAGTAACTTTGCATAATTTTGATAGCCTAGTTTTGATAAATGAAATAATGACACTAATAAGACTGCTATTTAAGTTTGCTGTCATAATATTGTCAATATATTGATCATTTTGATTTTCTGTTGTGCTGAAAACCTTTTCATGTTATACATAAAAGAAGTTTTTAGCTTAACTAGAAATTTCTTTAGCATGATTTTGTTTTTACATAATATACTGACTGACCTTTTTAGATTCTATTAGTTAACAATGCTGCTAGGAGGTTCCAGAATGAAGTTGAGGCTGGACTGGTAAGCATTATGTTATTTTATAAATAACCATAAATTTTTTAGAAGCAGCATGCTTTCTTATGCTACGTTAACGTTCTTGTGATGTCTTTGATCCTCTTTATATGGACACATCATCTATATTAATGTTTGAAACCTATGCAAGAATGTCGACACATCAGATGTGTTAATGTTTTGAAACCTATTCAAGAACAGTAATGCTTTGAAACCTGTGCAAGAATGTGGACGACAGTTACTAAATGTTTGTAGAAAATGTAGGAATTGTGTTCGATTCTATTAGATAGAAGTTTGTAGACTATGAGTTGAAATGAATATAATTTAATCCTAAACTAACTCAAAATTTCGAAAAGGACTACAGTTATTAATTGTTAAAACTTAAACCTCATTCGAGTAAGATTCATTCGATAAATTTATTGATATAAGATTGAATGGTCAAGAAGCTGAAGGAAAAAAAAAGGTTACATTTTAATCTTATATGCTAATAAAATTAATATTTTAATAAATTAATATATATTGATAAAAAATTTAATTATTAATATATAAGAGCAAGTTAATTTACCCAATTGATGATGAAATTACACTAAACGTGACTTATACTTTTTAGGGCAATTATTACAAACCAATAATAATTTTATGAGAATAATTTATGATTAGATGATTGTAAAAAAAAAGATATTGATAGTGTTTTAAATTTTTTATTTATTTTTATCATAAAATAAAATAAAAACGCATTCTTATTTCTCTCCTATAAAGTAAAATACTGTAAAATTTGTTGGAATACAAGTGTGAGTTAAAGTCCCACATCGGATAAAAATAGAAAAATTGAATACCATATAAGTGAGGAGAAGACCTATAAACCTTAGCATTAAGGTTTTGGATTAGAGAATGGTGTCTAATTCACTTATATGATTGCTCGTGTAAATCCCCCCTATGTTTACCCCCTCGATTTCCCAACAAAATTGGTATTGGTATAAATATAAAAGTTTTGTTGGTATTTCTGGAAAATACGTAAAAATTTAACAAATATTCAACATTTCAAAAGCTACCATTTTTAGGAGAATATAACATCTGAGTAGTGAGTACTGAGCATGACTAATATTCATGTTTTTAGCATATTAAATCATTAATCATCATATTTTTTATCCAATAATTTAGTTTAGGCCACATGTACAGGTTTATTGAATTATTTTTACAGTAAATAATCGAGTAATTCACACAGTTTAGGAGATGAAACTACAAGAAAAAAGATAAATAACAACCAATTATTCATTCGCTAAGATAGACAAATCAATTGCTACTTAACTCAGTGACGATTAAGAGACTTTTTTTTTTTTTTTTTTATCGTTATAACCTTTGTCGTAATTTTATTGCTGACTAATTCATTAATAATTTTTATCATCTATTCTATAATTTTCAAAGGTAATCAGTATTTTCATTTTAAAAATGTCATGAAGCGAACCTAAGAGATGAAGACATTAATAAATTAAACTCGATCCTAGGAATAAAAAGCCCAATTAATTAATGAAACTCGTCCTAACCCTAACCCTAACCCTAACTAATTAATACCGGAAAATTCCGCACACTTAAACATTAATAAAATTAAACTCCTTGTATTGAAATGCCTAATTAATTAATGAAACTCCTTACCCTAACCCTAACACTAAAACATGACCATGCACACTAAAATTCCTAACTTTAGTTAATTAATTAATGAAATAAATCATGAAGCATAATAAAATTAAAAACCGCCTAGGATTGCTTCCCGTATTGGATTGATTCTACAACATATTTCCAGAATCCCAAAGATACGAAGAAGATCGTAAAGATATTCGGAGAATATATTATGAGATATATTCTGATAATCAATTTAAAGGTATGCGTTTCCATTAACAAATTGTTGAGTCTAGTGGTATTGAACTCACTCGGTTCCTTAAGCAAATGTCATGGGTTATGCGGAAAAATCATAAAATACTTGCTTCATACACCCTTTAATTTCTAATTGAAGCTCTTTATTGAGAATAATCTGTTTGCTTTAATATGAACTGATGCGGACTAGTAAGACCAGTTTTTTTTTTTAGAGTAGACTAGTAGAACAAGTTAACAACCTTTTTTTTCATCAACAAATTAAAAAAAGATGTTAACAACATTTTGGGTGTGTATAAAAAAACATTATTTTAGAAAAATTACAAAAAAAAAAAAACAATTTTTTCAGTAAAAAATATAAAGTTATTTATAACAATTAATTTTATATTTAAAGATAATCAATTTGATGGAATAAAAAGAGTAAAAAATAATGGGATAATTTTTTATGGTAAACTATATAATTTTGCTTATGATAAAAAAAAAACTTTATAGAAAACCCTATTTTACTGCTTTTGATCATTTTACTAAACACCAGGTTTTTTTTTGGGGGGGGGGGGGGGGTGTAAAAAACTTTTTCACCAAAAAAATTTCATCTATATAAGCATTAATTCAAGGATGTCATCCAATCAAGCAAGCCAAAAAGTAGAAAAAGACATCCATAAAAAGAAAATAAATCTACTCATAAGAGCCTTTTCCATACCAATTTAGATTTGACAAAGACACTATCTTGATAAACAGTACTCATATTATGATATCATATTTTACACTATACACTTACACTTCTAAATTATGATAAAAAATGAAAAGCAAAATTCCAAATTTGAGTTTGTTTCTCAATTTTATTCTTTGCTTTCCCAGCTCAATGCTACTCCACAATATCAACTTGTCATTACACGGTCTATCTCTGTCTAAATATCAGATTAGGAAGTAGGCAAAGTTGGAACACACTCCACCACTTGTAGATCCTTCCTATTTTTGTCAATCTCTTCAGCTTGGTCCACTTCAAATGCTGAACTGGACTTGTCAAACTCAATTTTACATTTGACAGTGAAAACATCATGTGGTTTTGGTTGCATCTCTGCAACATGAAAGATCAAAGTTCTAGTTTAGTTAGTAAACTGTTATTATCTCCTTTATAGCTAAAACAAGATAATCGACAAATTGTGTCAGGTGCAAACCTCTTGCTAAACCCAATTTGGGGGATGGACTCCTTGTTAACAGCTTCTGGCACATGACGGTTTCCTGAAAATCAAGGAAAGCACAGTCCAAGAACTGTGACCTCTCAAAATTTGTCATCTTTGCAAAACCAAAAGAATTGGTCCATGTTTCTAGCACACCAGGAACAGCAGGCAAGACTAGCCTTTCCACTCCAATTTGCATGAGCCTCTGATGAAAAGAAAAAATCTGACATTGTAATTATTTGAAGTTTTTTTAACCGCTCTTACTAAATTCAATACAGACAGATTCTACTACATTGGAAAGAAGTTAAGAGAAAGTAAGTGTATGATTTACATAACACAGGATCATACTAATAGTTTTTAGCTATGTTTTATAAAATCTCGTGCTAAATTGCTAATACATTAAGAATGAAGTCAATGAACTAAAAAACAGTTGAATAGTTGACAGGAATATCCTAATGGAGAGCAAAAGGGATGGTAAGATCGAGGAGAATATTTTGCAGCCTCCACGGTGGTTGGAAAAAAAGGATAAATGCATTTAGGGTTGGAAAATTGAAGAGTGTCCCTTTAGATACAAAGGTAAACTATTTCCCTTCTTATGTGCTATCATGCTTTATGTAGCAGGGTGTTTGAGCATTTACTTGATTGCCCAAAATGGGCATTGCAATATGAGAAGATGATTATATGAAACCTTTATAATTATAGGATAAGAAATTAGATCCAAATTGGTGATAGCTTAACTTGAATTCCTTCATAAAACAATGCAGCAGGAATTCCTTTTATAAAAGAAATAGGCAAATGTGCATACATTAAATGCTTTTTGTGTTACCTTCTCAAGCTCATCCATTAGAATTCGACACATTCCAACTCGACGATATTGTATTCTGGTACCTACAAGTGGTACCTCTGCTACTTTCTGTCCAAATACCCTATAAAATGAAATGGCAAGTCAGAATAACATGAAATGACTAGGCATATAAAACTGTAAATCAAACAGGAAATGCAATCATATTTCATGCAAAATCCACTGCTTGATACTTAGTAGTAGCACAATCATATACTCACCTAATTGTTGCTACACTAATCAGTTCTTCATTTTGCTCCAGAATTACAGTGTAGAAACCCTCGAAATTCAATCTATTAAGGTCTGACCTACAAATTTCCAAAATACAGATGTCAGGCGTTCCATCCTGCATGATAAATCTAGATCCAAAAAAATTTCACAATCTATGTATGCACGAGAGAAAGCTTTTAAATTCTAATATATCTATCTAATGCATATAAAGAATTTTGTTATGAGATAGCTGGTTTATCAGACAATCTACAATCATCATTCAGGGTTGTGGAGGGAGCACAAGAACATAGAACTGATTACTCTTGGCTGTGTTACTTATCATAACTATGGTGTAATGGATATATATATATATATATATATATATATAGATCTTGTCAATTAACTGTGAATTGTGAAATACAAATATGTAATGGCTATTAAGTTTAGGTTAAGCCGAAAGTGCATTAAACCAGAACTCTATCCAGTCAGACCCCACTTGAATATCATTTAAAAAATTATGGTGACCTAAATAAGTGACAGCTATTTACTATTGAAATAAGTGTCCAGCTAACATAGAAATATGATCAATGGGATCCAAGCCAATCATATAATCTTTTTAATGTGTTGATAGAGTATAATAAAACATTCATATTGTCTTGTCCTCTAAAAAAGTAAGAACTTGAATGGGAATTATTTTTTACTCAGCATGCTATAAGAAAGAATTATGAGCATGAAAAACACAATATGCAAAGAATTCTTTAAATCTTACAAACATGAAGTACAGGATAAGAATTTCAGACCTAGTGTTGAATATAACATCATCAATGATATCTTTACTAGTAAAAGGGTTCTTTAATGGCTCAAAACACTCGTGCATCACCGAAAGTGCAACACTGAGTTTGCTATATGTCTCTGCCAATAAGTCATTCTTAGTACTACCAACATCGCAACACTCAGAGTTGATAAACTTCACCAATGTCCAAGTTAGATTGTCCGCCCCCACTATAAGTGGCTTTCCTAATAGACTTCGGAGGCCTTCATATATCTGCAAAAAACACACACAGGTAAATGTTTCTAGCAGTATATAATGAAGACACAAAAAGGCCTTAAATGTTTCATTAGCCTTAAATTTAAATGTGTTCTTCTTGTGATGTCTTAACACATCCATAACCAAAATCTTCCATTGTCGACAGGGTCACTCTTGGACTAGAAAACATTAATTCTATAAAATCTCATGTCGAATAATTAACTAGTATTACATATGGGGAAGTAATTGACAACAATTAATTTTCTTTTAATAAAAAAATGGGTAAAGGAATACACAATCACAATAAATAGAAGAGAAAAGGGGGAAAAAAGTTTGAAAGGAGATCAAGCAGATTTATTCATTCTACATGCAAACTATGATTAAAATTCTCCTAATTATAGAAAAATAAGGAGGTGGATTTGATGTACCTGTTCACACTCTTTTCCACACAACCAATTTTTCATATATATTCTTGACTCATATTTTTCTCTATCTTTCAAGCATCCAACATGATCTACAGGGTTGAAAAAAATATCATAAACATTACCGTATTGATCAACAAGTGCAGTCATCTGGAAAAATAAAGTCACAAAAGGAATGGAGGAAATATTGCAGCAAATATGCAAATCAGCTTACATTTATGCTCACATTGAATGCAAGCAAGTAAATCACTATCCTCAGTCCCTTCTATTTTGGTTTGTCCACAAATCCCGCAACGACAAGATGGACAAAACCAGTCGCCATCAGGGATATCCTACACATGCAGAGGGAAACCAGCCCAATGAAAGAGCCAAGATGCAAGACCAGTTGTTTATATATGAAAGTAGTGAATTGAAGTAATCACAAGGGGAAAAAGGAAAGGAAATAGAACAAGAAGATAGATAGCACTCAATTTGGCATAATTGAGAAGGAAAACAGTTAACATACCTCCAAACCAAGACACGTGCTATGAAATGCTGATGGGCATTGGTCACATAAAACAAGTTCACCGCCATATTGACAGACAGAACAAATGTTGTCATTTTCTCCTTCACACATATCACTGCATGGTCTGTTCATATCTTCGCTTGTTCTATGATCATGCATCACTTTTATCATGCAATCTAAGAGTGACCTACCATCCTTCAAAAAGATACAAGCAGAAGGCCTGCGGTCACTGCTTCCACCAGCATGATTAACAAAGCCACCAAGACCATATATTTTTGAGCAACAGCTACACTTGATTCCATCATAAGTTATCCTCCCCTCAGACACAATAGAGTTCCTGCCTCCTGCCCAGTAATAGACCTTACATCTTGACATCACCACACCGTTATCGATCAACCAAGACAAGACATTTTGAGGTCTTTGGTGTGACGGACTAGGGGAAGACACCTTCTGCACCCTTTTGCTTGACCATAGCACACGTGTGGGTGATCCTTTCCTGCGGCTCTTTGGCATGGAAGCTTTTGAATTACTGGTGTGTCTATGGTTTCTATTCTCAGTTGATCTACTTACTGGTGAAGCAGTTAGCAAGGCAGGCTCTTTTTTAAGCAATTGGGACAAAATTTGTAATAGATCCTCACTATCAACATCACCTTCACCATTCTTGTTCTCGTTCATGGATGGGACATTCAAAGGTATCATGCCAGAATTAGTCCATTCAGAAATCTTTTCTTTAATATGTATTCTGCATGCACCTCGAAGTAAGCCCAACCACTGATTTCCTGGAGACATGTACAAAGTTGTCTTTCGCTTCTTGGTTGGGTACTCAAAGGTCCATCCTTCTGCTAACAAATGCTTCTTAGCTTTCAGTCTCCATTTTCCTCTATCAACCCAATGATGTGTCTTTGATGCATTCAAGTAATATTTAACAACAGCTTCAGGACAAAATTCTGGCTCAACTACAACTTTAGAATTAGAAGGTTTCCGTTTTGGACGACAAACATCTACATCCTGGTCATTTGGGGGTAAATCTGAAAGCAGATGTGAAAGATTAGAGTCATTTGTAGAATGCATCCTATTGTGATCAATTTGTGGATGCACAGTGTTCATGTTGGACTCTATTTGGAATTGTGTCAAAACTTGAATAATTGAAGTGTAAACCTTCTGGTCCTGTGCATCATTGGGTGACTTGTACCTGTAGCGTCCTCGCCCTGGAAAATATTTATCTTCAGCCCACTCAATTTTCCATCCAAGATATGCAAGATGTTTCCGTACTTTAGTCTTCAAAAGTTCCCTAACGGTCTTGCTCCCACATCCACGTATATATTCGTTAATAACATCAGGACAGAATTCAACGTTGCTCAGTTCCAGCGGTTTCCAACATATGGACGCTGAGCGTCTACGTTTTCTCTTCTTTGCACAACTGCTAGCACCTGGCATTACTTCACCAGCCTCAGGCATGATCTCTTGAACTGAAGATGCTGGTTCTTCCAGCACAATAATTTCCTTCTCAGATGCCAAGTCCACCAAAGGATCTTTATCATATTCCTCTTCAAGGGGAACGATGCCACCACATTTTGTATTGCGATCCAACAAGTTTGGCGCAACTTGAATCCTGTCAACTGATTCTGGTGTTTCTTTCAAGAAATCCTCCGGAAGGTTTAGGGCTGGGAAAACTTGCTCTAGTGTAAGAAGATAGTAGTCACCAATCACCTCTTTTACAAGGTCTCTCCACAATTCCTTCACATTACAAGTCCAGTGCTTTATGTTGTTGTCAAACTCCTTTGTTGCCCTCACATCATACCAAATCTGCTTTAGCGAAACAGCAATGATGGATTCCTTTTCAGACTCCTCGACTATCTCGAGGAACACCCACTTCCCTCGCGGCTCCCAATTCTCAGTGGCTTCATCCCAATCTTGAGTAAGCCGCAATTGATGAATTCCAACCTTGATTTCATCACCCAAATCCGGGAAGAGCACGTTCCTCTCCTTCGTTCCATTGCAGCGATCAAATATAACTCCTTCCCACCAGGCTTCTTCATAATTCACATCAACACAGAGACCAAATGGAAGGTCCCTCTCCCCAAACGCAAGTGGAGGAGGCAGTGGTCTAATGAATCCACGTTCATTGCTACAATCTGAAGAACCAAGACCATCCAAAACAGCTGAAACACACACCACGTCCACGAGATACTTCGATCCATCCTCATCTAGAATGTTGTCATATTTGACATGACGTTTCTGCCTCTCACAACGGACTACCGTCCCCGGGTGCCATGAGCCCTGAAAACCCTGTTCCACACTCTTCAACTGAAAATAAAAATAAAATCAAATGAAAAATTAATTTCTAGAACTGCAAATTTCAGATGAAGGGATCACCACATTCACGTTTATCACAAAGCAGTAATTAAAACGCACAGACACACAAATGACAATGAGAGATTTCCTTTTTTACCAGGACTCACACACACAATTCACAATGAGAAAAAATATCAGGACTTGCAAATAACATTGACTCCACGTGATTACCATGAACCGTGCCTTATTTCAATTTTCATCATTTGCATGAACGGTTCATGAGAATTCAAAGCAAACCATGAACGAGGTTTCAGCCAAGAAACCAACAACCGGAGAGGGAAAATCGTAAGAAACGTACCAAAACCAAAAATTGACAACAGAACATCAAAGGATCATAAACATAAACACAGAAAAAAAAAAACACAAAACTCATGAAAACACAAAACCTGAATTACTGGCACACCAAGAACAAAACAATTGAGCAATGCATCACCAAATGAAGACCCAGAATTTCAAAAACGAAAAAGATTATATCTTTACAAAAAAAAAAAGGAGAGAGAATTTAGATAGCATTACCTCAACTCTCTGGTTGACGGGAAGCTTTCTTTTCCTCGACCCGTTTCTACGCTTATTGCTCCCATGAGAATTCTCACCATCAACATCCATTGGAGAATGATTCAGGGACATGGTGATGGTGACAATGGAGAATTCCGCATTCACACACCACCCTTTTGTTTAAGAAACCTTGAAAAAACGATACAAAAGACAAAGAGAGTAAAACGAAACGGCAACAATGCCACTACTTTAGACGAACATGCCCAATTCCCGGTCTGTCATCTCTCTTCATGCGTTTCCTTGAAAACACAAAACACTCGCTCACAGTTCTTTTTTTGTGTGTGTGCTGTGTTGAGTTTGATCACTTATTTCACTTACTCACACATGAAACTGGCAACGGCGAACTATAATCCTCTGTTCCCTGGTCTCTCTGTGTCCTTTGTTCTCATTGGTCCACGCTGGCACTTCGTGGGTAATATCCAACGTCGCACGGGGTTGCGGTTTTGGGAACGTGGATCTGTCCGCACGCTATAACTCTCTCTCTTAACAGCCTTTCTAATAAAGAACGAGGAGTTAGAAAGTTGGCGATCTAGTGCGGGAGGGTGCATCGTATGGTCACAGCCGACCTAGGAATGGAGGGCACGTGGCACGAGGAGTCGCATCCAAGTAGGTGATGGACCCTACTACTGGATTTTAAATGTACTTAAGGGTAAAGAAAAGAATTTTTGATTCATTCATTTAATGCACAGTACTTTTTATAATAAAATTCATTCAATTAATATAAGTTATCCAATTAATGCATTATTTTTATTGTATTAAAATTGAATGAGTTAAACAACATTGAATAGAAAAGATGAAAAGAAAACACAAAAAGGATCCTGAGATGGGAAAGTTGAACGATCTATAATTCGCCGTATATTTTTAACGTCTTCCAACATTTAAATAATGAATGTTTAAACATATTTTTTTTACCACATTTATGATATATTTTTAACGATTTATTTTGTAGATACTTTTGTTTAGTGTATATCCGGTTATAAATGTTATTTAATAATGAATGTCTATCAGTTTTGAGACTTTAGGCAAAATTTTTATTTGAGTTACACTTTAATACAACTCATTAATTTTTATTTTATTCTTCTAATTTTGTGAATTATAGTTGTTAAGTAAAGTTTAATAATGAAACAATTTTGGCATTTCATTCTTTAATAACTTATTTAATCATTATCTTATAACATAATTTATCTCAAATTAAATCTTACAAAAATCTTGTCAAAAATCATTGACAATAATTGCAAAAAGTAATAATAATATTTATGAACATTACATGCATTAGTTTTTTTTAACATAGTTTAATATTTTTATTAAGACACTAATTCCTTTTGTTAGTAATTCTTTTACTAACTTTAATTTAGATCAAATGTCTATACTATTAATATCAAATTGATTCTCATTAAAACTTAAATTTACTCATACACAAACACACATGCACACAATGCTCGCCAACATGTATAATTGAAAATTTGTTATTTTTTTATGATATATTAGCATACGTCATGCACAAGATGAATGCTTATTTTATAGGTTAAATTAATTTTTTGGTCATCTAATTTATTATTTAGTCTTATAATTTTTAAAATTGATTAAATTTGATTCTCTAATTTTTATTTGTTCAATTGGTATTTGAATTTTTAAAAACGATTTTTTATGACAAATGTGCATTTTGTGATGTGTGTAATTTCTTACCATTTAGGTCAAATGATCAAATTGAATCGATATAAAAGAATTAGAGTATCAAATTTAAATCAAAAAAATTAGCGGATCAAATTAAGTCTAAAAAATAAATTAGAGGACTAAAAAACTATTTTAACCTATTTTATATAACATAATATTTATGATATAAAGTATAATATTATAATTAAAATTCTTATAAAAAATATTTTGAACATAATGATTATATTTTAATATTATGATATGTTATTTATATTGTTAAAATTTACTTTTAATTATTAATAATTTCTTTAAAAAATATTTGAGTTCCAACTTAAAAACAAAGATGAAAACTGGATTGTGAAATAAATATTATTAATTATTACTTTTTATTAATTTTTTTCTATTTGAATTTATTTTTTTCAATGTGCATCGATAAAGAAGAGAGATGGAAATGTTAATTTTTAGTTTCTCAAGAATATGATAATGGAAATGTTAATTTCCTATATTTATTATGCAATTTTAAAGAAAATCTAAAATTAATTTATTTCCTACTAATGTTTTTTTATCCATGTTTCCCATGACAATATTTCAACAGGGAGGTGGAAAATCTTTCTGAACTAGGAAGAAAGTTTTAATGATATAAAAAAGGTACTAATATCCTGAATACTAGTTTTTCATGTTTTGTATATAAATTAAATAAAACAAGAAACATTGTCTTTTCAAGAATGCTTTTAATGATCCAAAAAATAAGAATGCTTTTAATGATATACATAACTACAATACCCTCATTAAATGTTATTCTTTTGGTACATGAACACGAGAAGAAAAAAGACCGTAATACAAAATACTAAACCTGAGGCAAACAAACACCCATGGAATTAGCCTGAAAAGATGAAAGACAGGACCGAAAACTCTTGAGTGGAGGTTTGAAAATTACTATCTTTTTTTTTAAAAAAAAAACTTTCAGATAAGCATTAACAAGTTTAAATAAATTTTATAGAGTAGTTAATGTAAAAGTCAATAATTTATAATTATGATTTAATTAGTTGTATTGAGAATTTCAATTAGACCTAATTATGGATGATACAAATATTGACTTTTGTAATAATTTGTTTGAACCAGCTAATGAGATTTTGACCGAATAAATTTAGAGATATTCGTGATCTCTAACGTAGAACCAAAAATAATATATATAAAAACACTTTTGCTTATATTACAATTCATAATTAAATAATGATTCAAATTCTATAAATGTATTCCAATTCTTTAATATTTAGTAAAAAGGAAATAAATATACAAATTTAATAAGTTCTAAATATTAATTATTTTATATCTAGTCAAAAAGTATATATTAATTATTTTTTGTTATATTATTAAAAGTCAGGAAAGAAAATGATAAAATTATTATTATTTTTGTAAATGTTTTTGTAGTGCATCTCTAACAATGTGTTTGTTTTAAACATACACGGTTAAATGCCATTTTACAGTGTATGTTTAAAAAATACCTTTTTGCATTCTTAAATGGCATTTAACTAATAACTATAGAAGTCAAGTAATTATATGATAATTTACGATCACATGATAATGTACATTGTCAAAATATTTTAGTTATATTCTCTAATATTTATTAAAAAAGGAAAGAAGAAAGAGATTGTGAGTTCAAATCTTTTTATAACAAAAATTAACAAATTAATAGTTAGCATTGATTTTTAAAAATAATTATTGTCAAACAATTAGAAATAATCTTAGATTTGACTTTTAAGGAATGTTAGGTATAGAAAAATTTGTAGTTTTCCAAGAATATGAAATTTAAAATATCAGTTTCTTATGTTCTGTATGCAATTTTAAAAAAATCTAAAAAAGTATAATTTTCTAGGAGCATTTTTTTACTTACTTTTAAACAATTGTTGCCAACGGGGGAGGAAATCTTCCCAAACTTGGAAGCTAGTGTTTTAATGATGAAGCTAAGGTGGTCATTTTTATAGATAATAATCTACAGCAGACAATTATTTTAAAAGACTATAGTATCCTTGGATTAGGAATGCTATTTTTTTATGTTTGGTATATATACAATTTAAGAAAAAAAAATCATTATGAGGAAGCATTACTTCCCAAAATGGTTTTACTCATATTTTTCAATAATTTGTTCTCACGAAGAGAAGTGAAAATCTTATCGAAATAGGAAGGAAGTTTAATGATATATAAAGACTATAATACCTTTATTAGCTCATCCTTTATAATAATAATAATATAAAGTTTTGAAACAATTTCTTATTAAATACGAGCGATAATTAAATTTAAGAGTGAGAAAAACTAAACCATATTCTTAATACACTTATTCTATTTTTTTAAAATAATTAATAAAATATATTGCTTTGATATTTTAATATATTAAACATTAACATGTTATTAAGAATTTACAACACTCACACAATTTACTCAATCAATTGAATTAAATTTGTTTGGTATATTATATATTTAAATATTTTTTATTTTAAAAAAACTCAAGATATTAATTAACAAATTGCCTAATATTATTGTTGCAACATTTAAGAAAAGGTTTTAGTTGAAATCATAAAAAGAATCTAAAGTAAAGAGAAAAAAAATTATGTAATGTCAAAACAAATGAGCTTCTTAAAAATAACATATTGCTTCATGTGTTAGTCTCTCATTATCTATATACTACTAGCAACACAAGAGAATATGGTTATAATCAAAATGTATTCTAATAAGATGTTCAAATATGCATGGCTTCTGGAAAATACGTCCTCTACAATTGATCACTTACTCCTCTATCAAACCTCCAAAAAATCATGTGACCACCATAACAATTCCATTGCCAAGTAACATTTCTTCCAAAGAAGCCAATGTCTAACAACTAGCTAATATTTATTTATCCCACTAAGAAAATGGTTAACTCTAGTATGAGAAAGAAAACCTCCCCATTGTTCAAAAGCAACAGAGATATCATTAAAACCTCCAATCAGAACCTAAGGGAGAGAGATAGGGTTTCTCAACATGGCCAAATGATCCCATAACTTGGAATACATTGAGAAAATAAGACTAGCATAAATGATAGAAATAACTAAAAACTTCTACCACTATATAACATCAGTGTAATAATTTAAGGCATGGAATCTATAATCTGGATTGAGAAATTATATTCATGACATCTTGAGACCTAAATGCCTCAAGAGTGTCTATTAGTTTCTTGAACAACAACCATCTTTTAACTATTAGTGTCCTATTAATTAAAGGCATGAGAAAAAGCAATGTGAGTCTTTAGCACAAAGATCAAACCTAGTTCGAACTTATTAATAAGTCCAATCATGTGGAAATGGCTTATTCTACTAGCACCTCTAACATTCCAAGAGATAATGCATCAATCTTTATATTAAATCATTGGATGGCATGAAAACAAGTTAGAGGATCAATCCCAGATAAATCAGAGTTGGGCACCTTGTTGGTTTTCCTCCATAACCATAGCCATAGGAATCTTGACTCGGTTTGCTCGATGTTGTCATCTCTACCATCAAATTTGTTGAATTCGTGCACTGATCTAGAGGCTTTGGTTCCTCCATAACCTTACATCTATCGTTGTTCGAATCTCAATCATGTTGGTGAAGCATGTTTGGTGTGAAATGACAGTTTTTTGTGGGGTGATCCCTGCTTCCATTATTCAAATTGACAATACTGCACTCCAATTTTTTTGTCAAAGGCTCATGTATTGTGACTACATGAACTTTTTGTTCATCGTGGATCATTTTTTTTTTCTACTTTCATCAATATAATGCCACCCACCAGCCCCTACCTTATCATTTCCTTTTGAACCCCTCCCTTCAACGTCCTATCTCATATTCAAATCATTAAGGGGAATAAATTTATTATGCCCCAAATCTTCATTTCTTGATTTCTTATCGTCATAAATAAGCTTTTAATTACCTCCTAAATTCTTTCGGTGTGATTTACTAATCCTTTTTCCACTACTAATCACTAGCCAATCAATAAACAGGCCAACATGACCATGATTAATGGGCATTAATTCTTTAGGGTTAGGATTAGAACCTTGTTCTTGCACCACCCCCGTCATATCCTTCGATAGTCATCATCATTAGATTCTACTCCATACTTCGCTTCATTTCCCCTTCCTTTTCCAAGAAGGTCCTAACTGTGTTGCCATAGAAACCTCAATATCTGAATAGCAAGTGAAGACTTTCATACTCTACATTGAACCAATGTCCCTGAAACCAAACCTTACTAACCACGAGCTAGTTCAAATATATTTCCACATACATTATCAACATAGTATTTTATCCCTAGATAAGGAAACCAAATCCAGACCAGGGTGCTTGTGATTTCCCCCTTTAACGCCACAAAATCTGGTGACCACGGACATAACGTCAAATAATGTCATCTTTTAGAATCTACATAATTCTTACCAGGAGAAAATTAGGCACTGTCTTATTTCCTGGGTTGCTCCAAGCATCCTTGCTATAGCCTTGTTCGTGAGATTCATGAAGTTTATCATAGTGGAGGCTTCATCAAATGATGTCATATTCTCCGGGAAGTAAATCAAGTTGTTGACATATTGATCAATGCGCTTTGAGCTGATATAACTCATGTTTCGTTTCCTATCGGCTTCTAGTCCTCTATTTGCTTGTAATTCACAAAAAAAAAAAAAAAAAAAAATCCCTATCCACTACTAAGTATAATGATCATGGAGAATCATGGCCAATATCAACAATGCCCATGCCCCCACTAATTTCCATTTCGATTTTAACTATTGCATAAATCTTCTTCCCTAACAATTTGACAATAAATGCATTTTTCTAAGGTGACCACAACTCGTGTAGGATGTTATCCTCGATAAAACACTTAGGCTTCAACCTCTCTCCATACTCCAACTCTATCTTAACCAACTTCTTTCCCATCAAATTTGCACGTTCCTCCCGCAGCAAATAACATTGAAATTCTAACAAATTATCTCTTTGAGTGTGTTTGGATAGAGAATTTTAATTGAGAAAACTAATTTATCAGAGAATTTAAAATTTTTTAATTTAAAATTTATTATTTGGATATTTTTATATGAAAAATTTAAATTTTTGAAATTTTAAAACAGAATTTTAAATAATTAAAAATGTGGAATTTGAATTTCCTTCTAAAATGTGAGAAATTAAATTTTCTTCTTCTACATAAGTTCTAACCGCACCACTCTTTGCTCCAGTTCCATAATCAATAGGACATCTACTACTCCCACGGCACTCACCTCACGTGCCTCTTTGTGCATGAGGTTCAAAATTTTAAAAATGAAAAAATTCAATTTCTTTATCCAAACACAATTTTGAAAATAAAAAAATTTAATTTTTTTATCCAAACACAATTTTAAAAATAAAAAAAATTCAATTTCCTGAATTTTAAAATATTTTTCATCCAAACATACTTTTAACGAGTTTTTCCTCCATCAAGTGGTTTTGGTGGCTATGGGCATTAATATTGTGGGGAGCCTTTCTGCTCATTCTCTAGAACGACCACCATTAAATATATTTTAGATAGGTCTTTAAAAAATGTTATTGTTTTATCTAAAATTAAATTATTTAAATATCATTGGATTGAATTTTGTTTTTTTACTAAAGCATTGGATTGGAGTTGGAACTAGGAAACGGTGACAGTATTCAAGGAGTAAAATTGATTATTTAATAACCACGCTGTAAATTCTACTTTCTACTACAATTTACAATCAGTTTCAAGCCACAGTCAAAGACTGATACATTTTTTTGGGCTTGCAAATACTTTATTTGTGCACTGCCAATCATACTATTTTCATTTTCATACATATGGTATTGAATTATTTAACAAAAAATTAAAAGAGAAGAGTAATTAAACTTATGATAATGCCAATAAGACTAGCAATCCTAAGTGCGTTCAAACCTTGCAAGCCCAATTTTGTGGCCAACGGTCTTGATGTCTTGTCGAAATTGTGCTCTAAACTCATTATAAGTGAAGGTTCTGTACTTGGAGATCTGAATCTCAAGGTCTTCATCAGGGAATACAAAATAGCATATTGAGATCCTTTCTTATAATTGTTTAGCTTCACTGTGAGTCACACTTTTGAATTTGTCATCGCTTATTGCCTAAACAAAAAAATTATCCCGTTACTAAAGAATTAATATTTGATTATAAAATATAATTAATATAAGACTTACTTTTAATCTTATAATATGCCCTTTTATTTTAATTTTTTTTAAAATAGTTTCTAGATATATCATGTTCAAAATTTTGACATTAATCCTTGTCGTTGCTTACTCATCATTAACTGCTGAAGCTTGAAATGACTAAGTTAGAGACTAAAAAAAAAGTATATTAGAAGAACTAAAATAAAAATAATATATATTTATAAAAAATAAATTAAAAATTGTATAAGTTATTAAAATAATTTAAAATTGTATAAAGTGTCATGTAATTATCACATGACAAACTGAAGCAGTAGTTAACGACAAGTAAAGATGCAGACTAATGTTAAAAAAAAAATTTAATATTAAAAGGACTGCTTTAAAATAATAGTTTTAAAAATATTAAAATAAAAAATGACTTTATAATAACTAAAGACTAAAAAAAACTAATATACTATATATATATTAAACATATTTAAATTTTAATATAAAGCATAAAATAAATTAAATATGGACCTAAATCATGTCACCAAGATTGACAATTAATGTGTTGGAAATGGGTTTAACATTAAGCCATTGATTATTCTTTGAGCACCTCAATTCCACTCACTTCATTTTCATGGTTCAATATCTGTCTCCATTCCCAAACCAAAATATTGGAGCAATTTGGATAATGATAATTAAACACGCACAATTTCAATTTCAGTGCTTAGGAATTAGAATGTAAAGTTCATGTCAAGGTTCTTCACCATAGCTTCGAATAAAATTGTAGCAATTCTGATCAATTTTCTCCATATTGCATCAAGCAAAAGTCTTGCCAATCACAACATACATGCAAACCTTTAATTTCTTATAAAATTAACAAATAAGTAACCAACAATCAAACAAAAAAAAGAAAAAGAAAATAAAGTTAAAACATCCTTCGAAAGCAATCAATTCCATAAATAAACATGTTTTATAACATTCAAATTTAGTTTTCAAACTTATAAAAATTACGATAAATTAATCTTACGATTAATTGAATACAAATTAGTCTTTAAATATAATTTATCTTCAAATTTATCTTAAACATATAATTGTTATCAAATTAATTCTTAAATATTACAATTTAATATTAAAATGATTTTATAAATTTAATGACAAAATTAATATGTCATACTTTTTATATATTTAGAAATTTTTTTTTTTATATTTTAAGGATGAATTTATTAGCATTTCATACTTTAATGATAAAAATAAATATTTATCTGTACAGATTCTTCTTTTTTTCAAGTTACATTAATTTTTGTTTTTTTTTATACATAGCTACATTAGTTACCATATACTTAAAAGAAAAAGACCAAGAAAGACAGCCTGAAACGGAAAGTAAAAATTGTTTCGTTATCAGATTTTGCGTGCTAACAGAAAAGAAGAAAGTCCGAAAGTCTGAAAGAATTGAACTGTACTTGCTTGGTATAAAAATAGACAAGACATATGTTGAGTGCTTTTATAGTTTCATGCCATTTACAGCACTAGGCAAATCTGTATAGTGTGGAGTGTAGAGTACCAGGATAATTTGATCTTTGATAAGGATTTTTGATTTTTGTAAGTATACCTTAGTCTCTAGATTTGAACTTGTTATATTTTGTTCGATACATATATGAAGATTTAATTTTTTTATAAGAACTTTCAAGATATGTAACAATTTAAAAAAAATGATTTTTTACTCTCTTTAAATATCCAATGGAAGCAACTGCTAGCAACATAAGAAAAGTATGGAATTTTGAGGAGGAGAAGAACAATCAGATACACACTAATACTAACACAGATCTCAAATAAAAACGAAAAAAAAAAAATAAATCTAAAGAGGGAATGTCATTGTCTTTGAAGGAAGGTAGAAGTGGCGTCCTCTTAGGCTCATTTTCTCTCTCTATTCACATGCGCGAAGAGGAGGGGAGGGGCACACGGAGAGAAGGATGCAGAGAAGGAAAAGAAAAAAAGGGAGAAAGGGAGGAGAGCATTGGAGCATAGAAGGAAAAGAAAAAAAAAATAAAAAAGAGAAATGAGGGAGTAGAGGATAGAGGCAATAGTGAAGGAAGGAAAAAGAAAAAAACTGAGTGAGGAAACGTAGGGAGTAGTTTAAATTTTATCCAAGTGGGAGCTGTAATTTAAATTATATTGATAAATAAATATTTTAATTATTAATATATTTTGTATTTTTGAATTATTTTTTTTGAAATTTTAAAATATATAATTAATTTTTAATTATTTTAAAATAAATTGAAAATAAATATTAAAAGTTAGATCTCTTGTAAATTTATTAAAAAATATTTAAGATTTTAGAATGAGATTTATTTATTGAGATTTTTTATTGGAATAATTTTTTTAAGGATGATATAACATTATGGTATCTATTAAAAAGATAATTAAGATCTCAAATTGATTTTTTTATTAGAAATGTTTTCATAAGCCTTGAATTTTATAGTTAAAAACTGGTAGCATGCGTGCATGACTCTTGCAGATAGTTTATTAAAATATGACAATGTGATTTTTTCAAAAAAATATATGAATTTATTCAAATAATATTGTTTCTTGGAAAACTAATTAATATTCTTCAAAAAATATATTCTCTTACATATGATATATTTTCATAGCCAAGGGAATTGGGTTGCATTTCACCAAAAGCAATACAGGGTTTGACTGAGATAAAACGGTAAAGTTCTTTTTATTTTTCAGTTAAATTAAACTAGTAGTAAATTTTATTATTTGTAAACTAAAAATTTGATATTGTATATATGTCAAATATATATACTTATTTCTATTTTTCACTTACCTAATTTCCTTTAACTTTTTAATATACATACATATAAAAAGCTATATACAACTTTTTCTTAGCGTACGTATCATTTCCATTTTTGTCTGTTTGGATTAGCCGAGATTATTTTAATAATGGATTATCGATACAAATAATTATATAGAAAAATTTAAATTAGGTAATTAAATGATTTTAAAATAATATAATTTGTTTGGATTAAAAAATCACTTATTAAATATAATAAATTACAAAAAAGAGTAAATTATTTATAATAAGTAGTTTTGTATTTAAAATAGATCAATTATTGAGGATTAGGAAGTAAAAAATAGGTACAGGATAAACTATTCAATCAAAATCTTCAAACTTCTGCTTATTTGAAAGAAAAAAATAGAAATAATATAGATAAATAATTATTTTCATTTTTAAATGTGTAAGTTGCTGCCAATTTATTCTTGAAAGATGAAAATTCAAATTTTTGTCCCTGAAAGTGAAAAAAGTGTGACAAATTCACCCATCATTTGACTTCCGTCCATTACTGTTAATTGAAAGATCCTACGTAACACGTTCAGAAACGAACTTGTCAGCGTTCTACACATTCAGGGATGAATTTGTCAGCTTTTTACTCAAAATATAAGTTAATTTTCATCCTCTTCTTTTTTTAATCATTGCAAGCATAAAATTACAATAAATACTTAAAAAATTAGGAACCAAGTATAAGTTAAAACAAATATAATAATAAGTATAATATTGATTAATAAGTATAATCTACATGTTGTTCTGAAATTTCTATTGTAACAACATTAGGTAATGCAAAAATCAAGTTGAGTCTAATTTTTTTTTTAAGGATTAATCTAATGGTTGTGCATTTTTGTTTTAGTCTCATATTCTGGGTAAGGTACTGTCACATTAGAAATTTCAAAGCAAAAATATGAGACAATACTTTACTCAAAATATGATACTCAAACAAATTAAAATGCACAATCATTAAGTTAATTCTTACAAAAAATGATATTCAACTTGATTTTGTCACTACATAATATTGTTATAATATAAATTTCAGAGGAACTTACATATTATGTTTATCAACAATATTATGCTTATTATTATATTTATTCCAACTTATGTTTATTTTCCTTTTTTTGAGTGTTTATTATGATGTTATACTTGCAACGATTTAAAAAAAAAAAAAGAGAAGCTGAAGATTAAATTATATTTTGGATAGAGCGCTGACAAATTTATCCCTGATCATATCACGTAGACTATTTCATTAATGTGATAATGGACGAAAGTTAATGAATGAATGAATTTGTCGTGTTTTTTTATTTTTTTACTTTCACTGACAAAAATTTAAATTTTCATCTTTTAAAAACTAATTTGTTAGACTATACATATTCAAAGAAAAAATAACTATTTATCCAATAATATAAGATTAGCCTAGTATGTAATATCCTTTTCACTACCGTGTAAGGTGACTTTTTTAATCCGACATGCGGACTTCATAAAACATAAGCTAATAGAGCCAGTTTTAGCCACTTGTGTTGTTTTAACTATATATGATAATTAATTCTAGTAAAAAAAAAAAAACTATGCCAATTAATTCAAATTAAGATTATACTCTGATATGCAATATCCTTTAGAAAAAATTCAAATTAAGATGTGCATTAGTGCATATTATATAATAAATAAAACAACATCCAACTCCTACAATAGCCCTTATATATGAGATTTGTAACACTTGAAGTATATAAGCAATTAAAAATCAATAATGGAGGAATCTTTACGATAAACACAGAGAGGACAAAATATTACAAGATCAAAATTAAAAATTTGATCTGAAGGTCTAATCTAAAATAACACTTATGTTAATTATTTTTTCAAAAAATATGCTTAATTAGAGTCAGTTTTAAAATGATGTGAGTAACAAAACCATATTTAACCTTTAATGCAAATGAATAATTTAACATCTCTTACCAGATTAATATGACTTCACCAAAATGTTGGCAACTAAACAAGACGATGGAGGAGTTTAGCAAGAAGCACAAAACATTAACGATTGCAGGGAGAAAGAGAAACCTTTGTGAGAAGCCACGTGTGAGTCGACGTGGCAGAACATGTTACTAGCAGCCATCACAGTGAATGCATCATTATTAATTAATTACATCGGTCAAGTCAAACAGACCCAGCCAGCCCACATCTTTGGAATGGAATGAAACCCCTTCTTCTCTCTCTCTCTCTCTCTCTCTCTCTCTCGGTCTCACTACATCCATCCTCGTAAAACAAAACAACCTCTTACCTCAGTTGAAGTTTCACACGTTCTTCCACTATGTCCTGGTTCAGACATCTCTCCTCCAAGTTCTCCACCACCACCATCACAAGCACGCGCCGCTTCACTTCCCTGTCCCGGTTCAGCACCTCGACCACTCCGGCTCCTCATGCTGGCCTGGGGCCCACTCAGGCCCACGAGAAGCCCAGGGTGGTGGTTCTGGGCTCCGGCTGGGCCGGGTGCCGCCTCATGAAGGGGCTCGACACTGCAATCTACGACGTCGTTTGCGTGTCCCCGCGCAACCACATGGTCTTCACGCCTCTCTTGGCCTCCACGTGTGTCGGAACTCTCGAGTTCAGAACCGTGGCCGAACCCATCGCCAGGATCCAACCCGCTATCTCCAGAGAACCCGGTTCTTATTTCTTCCTCGCCAATTGTACTGCCATTGATGCTGATAACCATGTGGTATATTAAGTTGTTAAACAACTACTTTTCTTCAAATTATTGTGCTTGATTGGGGGAATTTTTATTGAATTAAATGTCATATTAAATTGAGCGTTATTTGGTTACTTGATAATGAACATGTCTGCCCAACATGCATCGTATCACCTCTTTTTTATTTTTTTATAGACCACAAGTATTGGTAATTTTGCTCGAGGCAAGTAGGTCACTATGCATTGTATGACCTTTGTTAATTGGCATAATTTTTTGCAACTTTTAATGTGTAGGACTTTCCTCTACTCAACTATGTGCATATCTGGTTGTGTGTGACCTTGATACTAACTGGACTAGAAACAAACAGTTAAATTCACAATCAACATGTAGTATGGTTGGCAAAAAATCATACCTCTTAAATATGTGCTCAGGGATTATATTTCTGAATCTGTATATGAAGATTAATCTCTTACAAAGATGTCGATATTTCGTGAGATTAGTTTGATCTGGTTTTACTCTTTCTAAGCCTCCAAACAAAAGGGAATCATACTAGTTTAAGTTGAAATATTCGGTACTCACAATGAGTCACTTTATTTTAATTTATTTGTTGAAATAAATATTTGTTTTAATAAAATAAATAAATTTTTTTAGTGTCTTTAAATTGCTTTTACTTAAAAAATTAATTTTTTTTTATTTTAACAAATAAATTTTATCTTTTAAAAAAAAACGCTAATATATATGAAAATCACTTATTTTAAAGTTGTTTTTTAGTTTAAAAAGGGCTTAATTTTGGAGAATTACTAGTTTTAATTGAAATATTGATACTTACAATGTGTCTTAATTGAGGACAATCTGGCAAATGGTTTTTTAAGGTACATTGTGAATCTGTAACTGAAGGAGCACAGGCACCAGATCCTTGGAGGTTTACAATCTCATACGATAAGCTAGTAATTGCATTAGGAGCGCAACCTACCACTTTTGGAATTCACGGAGTCTATGAGCATGCAATTTTTCTTCGGGAAGTTTACCATGCACAGGAAATTCGTCGGAAGTTGCTCCTGAACTTGATGATGTCTGATGTTCCAGGTTTGCAACAATCTTCTATTTTAGCTTAATGTGAAGTCACTTGAAAATAATGGTGTTATTATACATCACCTATGCAATCTGTATTTGATTTGAATGCAGGGATTGAAGAAGAGGAAAAACAAAGGCTGTTACACTGTGTGGTTGTGGGAGGTGGTCCTACTGGAGTGGAATTCAGCGGTGAACTTAGTGATTTTATTGTAAGAGATGTCCGTCAGAGATATGCTCATGTGAAGGACTACATCCACGTTACTTTAATTGAGGTATGCTTAGTGGTTACTAGTTAGTAGCATTGTATATGTGATACAACCAATTAGACTATGGCCTATGGCAACAAACAACTTGGTCTTTCCATTCCATATCCCCATGTCTTAAATTCTTGCCAACATAGAGCATGTTTGGTTTGCAGGCAAAAATAATTTTGCCAACGGATCAGAACCTTTGTTTTGTGTTTATTTTGCTTTTGCTTTTATTCGTTAGATTTGCATTGGAACGTGCACCACAACATTTCCAACTACAAACTAAACATGCACATAATGGTTGGAAACACCTTAGAGTTCCTGGAACATTTTTTCATAATAAGTTGTCATTTTTCTTCATGCCTTAATTGTCTTTTTAAGGTAATTTGTGTTTGTTAACAAATTTATTCATGCCATTTTAGGCCAATGAGATATTGTCTTCCTTTGATGTCCGACTCAGGCAGTATGCCACCAATCAATTGACAAAGGTGAGCTATATGTCAAAAAGAGCTTTTATTCTGTTTGTTGAAACTTGAAAATAATCCTGCTGATCTCAAACTTCTGAATAGAAACAAAAGAGAAACTAAGCCCAGTTTTCTGTTTAAAGAAATGTAATCTATTCCTATGATATTAATTAATTATCAAAAAGACAAAATATCACGATACAATGTTTCTAGCAGAGATAATTGGGATCATTCATATAATTGATGGGACTCTTCATTGTAGTGCAATAATTATGATGAAAACTTATTGATAGGCTAGCTGTTTAAGTTTTTCAGTATTAGTTTTATATCTCCTCATATTGAAGTTTCTATCAGTCAGGAGTTCGACTTGTCCGTGGCATTGTGAAAGATGTTGAAGAGAAGAAGATTATCCTAAATGATGGTACAGAGGTTCCATATGGGTTGCTGGTATGGTCTACTGGAGTTGGTCCATCAGCTATTATTAGGTCTTTGGATCTTCCTAAAGCTCCTGGTGGAAGGTTGTTCTTGCTACTCAACATAGTTGCACTCATTTTCTTTCTAAAATCACCTATAACTATAAATTACTGTTTTTCCATGAAGCAAATTCTTAAAATTCCTTATGCACAGGATTGGCATTGATGAGTGGCTTCGTGTTCCTACAGTAGAGGATACATTCTCAATAGGTGACTGCAGTGGATTTGTTGAAAGTACTGGAAAAACACCACTACCGGCTTTAGCCCAAGTACGTAACATTGGGTTCATTAGTTTCTCCCACAGACAAACTCATTTCTCAAATTCCTTTCATCTGTAGTTCTGATTTTACACTAAGGTCATTGTCCCCTACACATTTCATTCTAAATGTGTAACTGCTATATTTACTGTTAGTGGTTCATGAGGGAAGTGATGTTGCATGTTTCATATGTGCCTGAAAGCTTATTCTTGCCAATTTAATGCATTGCCATTTGAAATTGAACCACAGGTGGCAGAAAGGCAAGGTAAATATTTAGCAATCTTACTAAACAAAATAGGTAAAGCCAATGGAGGCCGTGCAAACAGTGCAAAAGATGTAGACTTTGGGGATCAGTTTGTTTACAAGCACATGGGAAGCATGGCATCTATAGGGAGTTACAAGGCTCTAGTGGACCTCAGACAGAACAAGGTGACTTTCATTTCTAAGCTTTTACTGCTGCTTTAAAAACTTATGTATGGTTTGATTCATTCATGTATCTCCTACAGGAGGGCAAAGGGTTATCCCTGGCAGGTTTTGTCAGTTGGTTTATTTGGCGCTCGGCATATCTAACTCGAGTCATCAGCTGGAGGAACAGATTCTATGTAGCTATCAACTGGGCTACTACCCTTGTGTTTGGCCGTGATATAAGCAGAATATGAAAATTTTTTAAGGTAAATAAATACTCTGCGAGGTAAATATCTATTTTGGTCCATGAAAGTGTGGGAGAGCGATAACTTAATGTCTCAAAGATGAAAATTCAAATTTAGTTTTCGAGTGAATAAAAAGTGACAGATTAGTCCTGCAAGCAATTTAATGATAAATTGATCTTTAAACTTTGTCATTTAATATCAAATTGATCCTTGAAAAATACAATTTATTACAAATTGATCCTTGAACATTATAATTTAATGACAAAATGATCTCACAAATTTAACAATATAATCAATTTGTCACACTTTTTGTATATTCAAAAATTAAATTTAAATTTTTAATCTTCCACGGACCATTTTGGAGTAGCATGTTTTAAAAGCCTGTAAATCTCAGATGAATTTCAGTAAGCCGAACAGCAAGGAAATTTACTAGTTCATGATATCGACTATGCATTCAATTTGTTTGAAACAGTGGCAACTTAAAAAAGGTTACTCGGGAGTTGGCTTGAAGGGGAAGGCAATAAATTAAATTTGGCTGCCTTGGCTCTTTTATAATAATGTATACACGTTATCATTCAATTTGTAGTATATTTGATTGTATGGCTCTAAAAAACCTATTTTCATGTTTAGACGGATCCCCAATTGTATGATCAAATTTGACTATATATTGTGAACAAGATTATTCTTTGGGTGCATAAGTTTTGTAACTGCCAAGTAGTACGAGACCCCTCCTTTTACAAATGCGGTGATATATTTTTCACGCAGTGGATGAAGTTAAAAATTAAAACATTACAACATGATATTCCTACCGATATTAACTGAGTTTTGCCTTCAGCAATTACTTAGTTCTTTCAATACAGAAAGTTCATGCTCCAGTATACATCGGGAAACCTTACAACATGATATTCCTACCGATATCTGTATATCAACCTTTACTTCATAGTGCAATGACAGCTCAAAATATGTCTCCACCAAAGACACTAAGTAGCCAATTCTGACACACCATTGACACGTATAGAATTTGTCATCTTTTTGGTAATCAGATCCTTCAACTCGATCTCTCCAGGAAACCTTCCCTCCTTCAATTTAGAGAAAACCTTCAAGGGCAGAAGAGTTTGAAGGGATGAGTAAAAATTCAAAAGCATTGAAAATGCCATATATTACCGTACCTTCCATCTATAACCATCATCTAAGTATATCTAGAGTCTGAAGAGAGGCAAGGGGGTTATCAAAAGATCATTCAGATAAGAATTCTTTAAACAGAAAAGATGATATGTTTATTCCAACTTACAGTTGGTCCATTTCTTAGGAGCTACACAAATAAACCCTATAGCAATGATCCCACAAATTGTATATTTTAAAACACTGACTGCAAGAAACCTAATTATCAAAATAATGTTACAAGGCCAAATACTCAATGAGTTGAGAGTTGCAAGTTGAATGCTGAATGCAAAGTATGTAAAAGCTCTCCCCGATCACCCAGAAAAGGCATGTAGATATATAATATAGTTGTAATCTGAAAGTAGATGTTCCAAACTACAAAAGTTCATATAAAAATATCAATGGTACCACCATGGAGTTATTTGGCTTAAGGTAACAAAGGTGTGCTTTATATAGCTGAAATGGATGCTAGACCCCAATTCCCCAAGGTCTGCCCACTTCCTCACAATATCTTGCTGCAGAAATCTTAAACTAGTTTTAGTTTGTTAAATAAAATATCAGTCGATAAATATTCATTCAAGAATGAAATAGAACCCTCTGCAGAAAGAGTGATAATTGATAAGAATACAACTAGTGCAGCCAAAGATAATGATGGTGCTTAACATATTATATGATAGTATTAAATATTTTTTTCTCAGTGAGCCCCGAGTTAACCATAGAAATCAAATGAAGTGGTAAAAAAGTTGATCAAACAACTCGTGTGAGACATCTACCCAATTATGATTGATTACACATGCTCATGGAGTCACAAAGCATAACAAAACTTGCATTTACCAGAGAGAAAGATCAGAGGCTCAACTAGCAAAGAAATGTGTACTAATAAATGTAAGAAAATAAAAGATAGAAGGAAGGCACCAACCAGTTCACCATTGAAGTATATTTTGAAAGCCCCGGAGTTCTGTAGGAATGACTGCAAGGCATTCCCATGAAGCCAAGTACTTGCAACGGTTCCAAACCGATTAGCACGCAAATTGTAATACCAAGGAGGAGGTGCAACAAAACCCAACATTGGAAAAATATGTTCCCCTGCAACAACCACCCTAACCTACAACACCAATCTGAACAACTGGAACCAATTTGCTTAGCAGACGCTTCGAAAGCGATGGGGGATAATTTGCAATAACCTCAGTTCCAGGAAAAGCAATCTCCAACATATTCTTCATTGTCACTGCTGTTCCCCTACACACAAACAATTCATCCATTTACACCAACTTCCCCATCCTAATCACAACCATGTGCATGCAATGTACCAACTTTACCATATCTTTGGATGGGAGGAAAGGAAGAAAATAGACCGAAGAGAAATAGTGAATAACAATTAATTTTTTTGGTTTGACGTTAGGAAAATTGACTTTTAGGAGCAAAAAGTGTAAAATCTTCTTTCCTTCCATTTTCTATTCAATTTAAATTTTTTTCTTTCTCTCATGTTCATTCTTCTGTACCAAAACAGAGTGCTAAGAAACACAAAGCAACAAGAAAAGGCAATGAACTAGAACCACACATTACATTCTCTAGCTAACCATTGACAATGGAAATTAAGCACATGATATGATAACAACCCAGATAAGATTCCACATTCTGGATGCATTAACCAAAACCGTAATGCAATACATAAATATTTTGGGTCAATTCCCCCATTACCCACAAACTAAGTGAGATAGTTAAGCTCAAAAACCACTCCTTTTTCATCAATTTTTTCCCTCTCTAATCAAATGCCATCAACAACTTCAAAAACAACAGGACGATAATACTAACAATAAGATGAAAGTGAGGAAAAGTACTTGTATGAGCAGGAAGAGCAGAAATTGATGTGGACAGTGTTGCTGAGACCCGTAGTTGCAATATTGCTGATGGGTTTCTGAGAAAAACAAGAAGCGACCCGTTGTTGGAACATTGAAAAAGTGATAAGAAGAAGGATTTGCATGAAAGAAATGAAATTACCTCGGGAGGGAACTATATTGTCACCGGCTGCTGATGGTGGTGGGGCGGGTGATGAAGGTGGTTGTGGGGTGGGTGGTGGGATGGGCGGTGAGGTGGGTGGTGGGGTGGCAGTGGCGGTGGTGGATGATGAGTGAAAAGGGAGAAGAGGTCTGAGCAGAAGAGGAAGAGAGGCCCACCCACCAAAAGAAGCGGAGCGCGATCCATGCAACAAACCAATCATATCCAATTCATATTTATTCAAATGGAAAGGATTTTAAATATATACTTTATTTTTTAAAATAATTTAGATTTAATATTTAATTTGAATATGGATTTGATCATATATAATTTATATCCACTTTTAGTAATTAAATACTAAAAACTGAAAACTTAGTACATGTGCATTTAAGAGCTATTTTCAATCGGCCTTGGTCAAAACTATTTTTGATAGATCTTGATTAGTCTATTTTCGACCTATCTCAACCAGGACACGGCAGATATCGGTCCAGACATTTTTAGATCGACATCAACTAAAATTATTTTTTGGCTGACATTAGTCAATACATTTTCGGTCAACATTGATCAAGGATATTTTTGGTCGATCTTAGGTAGTTACTTTTTGGTTAAGATTGGCTAGGGCTTTTAGTCAATGTTGGTCGGTGATATTTTTTAGTCGACATCGACTAGGAGTTTTTCGATCAGCATCGACCGTGACTAGTTTTTGGCCGACGTTGGTTAGGATTTTTGTGGTGAACATCGGTAAGGATTTTTTTTGTCGATGTCGGTCGTTGATATTTTTTGCCAACATTTGTCGAGACTATTTTTTGGTCAACGTTGGATAGGTTTTTTTGTTAACATTGGTTGAAACTATATTCTTGTTAGCGTCAGTTAGGATTGTTGGCCAACATTAACCATGACTATTTCTTTTGGTCTGAGTTAGCTATGAATATTTTTTGTTGACATCAATTAGGATTTTTTCGATCGGCTTCAATTAAGGAAATATTTTGGCCGATATAAGCTAGGTTTTATTGGCCGATGTCGGTCGATGATGTTTTTCAGCTAATGTTTGTCAATGATGTTTTTCAGTCGATGTCGGTCAATGATGTTTTTCAACCGATGTCGGCCAAAAAATAGTCTCGTCTGAAAAACCTAATCGATGTTGAGCGAAAAACCTACCTGGTGTCGATCAAAAAATAATATCGACAGACATCGACAAAAAAATCCTAGCTAACGTCGATAAAATAATAGTATCGACTGATGTCGGTCAAAAAGACTTTAGACAACATCGGCCAAAAAATAGTCCCAACTAACGTTGGCCAAAAAAATCCTTACCAACATTAACCGAAAAATAGTCTCAACTGATGACTGCTTAAAAACATCATCAGTTGATATCGACCAAAATAATTTTAAACAACATCGATCAAAAAATAACTCCTAGCGAAGTTAGCCAAAAAAAATTAGTCATCATTGTCCAAAAAATTGTATTGAATTTAAAAATCCAAATAAACATTCAATCTATATCCAATTAATTATTGGATTTATGGATTTGGATTGTTTGTATAGTCCTAGCCACACTCAAGTTGGAATGGAACACTCAGAAGATATGATATGATGCTAAGGAGAAGTTTGTGGTGGTCGAGTGTGGCTGGAGGTATAGGTGACTAAGAGTGATTGAGGGGTTCTCGGTAAATAATTTTAGGATAAATAATATAAATTGTTGGTAAAAACTTGATATGTGTGATAAATTGATTTAAAAGATGAAAAATATAAGATTTTGTCTTTATTTGCAAAAATATAATAAATTAGTTATATCGTTTGTGAGATTATTTTGATTAAATTATAATATTTTAAGATCAATTTAATAACAAATTATATTTTTAAGGATTAATTTGACATTAATTTATAAAATTTAGGAATTAATTTATTATTAAATTATCTATAGGATGAATTTTTTATTTTTTATGAATCAATTTATCAATATCCCACATTGGGACAAATTTGATTATTTAACCATAACTTTAAAAATAAAGATGCATAGATATTTTTATATTACTTGATACCTTGAGAGAGAGAAAGAGGAGAAAAAAAAATAAAGAAATACAGATATGGTAAAACATAT
>PYAF01002102.1:111015-121416 GCA_007407185.1 Glycine tomentella
TAGCTATGACTTATATATTTTTTTTATTTTTTAAAACTTTTACAATTTCAATATAATTAATTATTAAATTATATGATTTTAAAGTAGTAATCAATTTTCTTTATTTTTAATTGAAGTCGTAATATTTTTAATGCTTAAGTTAAATTTAAAAAAAAATTAATAATACTACTTTAAAAGTTAATAAAAAATTTTACGACTTCAAAATTGTAAAGTCTTATACAACTTTGAAGTTGGCAAGTTTATTTTAGAAAAACAATGGATAACATTTATTTTCTTATATTTTTATTGAAATTCATAAATAATTTTTTTAATTTTTTAATAAATAAATGTAAAAAATATAGAAAATGTATTAAATAAAATAATATAATAAAAATTAAGAAAATATTAAATAAAATCATATAAAAATGAAAAAAATATTAAAATTTTAAAATTGTTGGTATATGCTTTATTTAATACTTTCTAAATTTTTAATATGATTTTATTTAATATTTTTATATTTTTGGTATATTTAATTTTTAATATATTATTTTATTTAATATATTTTTATATTTATTAAATAAAAATTATTTATAATTTTTTTAAAGTTTGATGAAAAAACAAATTTTATCAATTTTTTAAAATAAAAAAACACACATGACACTTTCAAAGTTGTAAAAACTTTACGACTTTAAAGTGGTATAGTTAATTTTTTAAAAAAAATTTAACTGAAGTCATAAAAAATATTATGACTTCAGTTAAAAAAAGTAAAAAGAAAATTGGTATATTTTAAAAAATAATTATACTTAAATCATAAATTTTTTTACGACTTTAGTTTAAAAAAATAAAAAAATACACAAGTCATAACCAATGTTACGAGACTTTTAAATCAAAAATTGTAACACTTGTTATTATTTACCTCTTTTTGGATAAAAAATTAAAATTAACAAGCAAATGATAATAACCAAAAAATAAAAAATATGATCATCCCATTCTCCCGTCTGTGCCTCATAAAATAAACTAACGGGTTGGTGAATTATTACCCTAATTTTATAACTTAATAAGTGTTTTCCTTATTTTGATAATGATTTTTCCTAGTAAAGGTTATCCTTATTCCCAAATAAAGGTAAAAGGGATAACGGTATATATTTCTATTCATTGGACCTGTTACCTCCAATTTTTTAACTTTTAACAAATTTTACTTCTCCCTTTTTTTTATGTGACACATTTCACTTTTAACTTTAAATTTTTTTTATGAATTTTATTCTCTATTATTTTATTATTAACTTAATTATATTTTTTACTTTTAATTTATTATGTTTTAACAAATTTTAATCCTAATTTTTTTAAAAATTGGCAAAATTTACATTTAACTTTTTATTTTTTGATAAATTTTACCTTCAATTTTTGTGCTTATTAATGGATTAATTACATGGGATAACTTTTAAAAGGTTTTCAAAATTTTGAGATAAAATATGTCAAATTAAAAATTTAAGAGAAAAATTCATCAAAATTTTAAAAGTTAGAAATAAAAAGTGTAATAAACTCCATATGTTTTTGTTTTGGTATGTGGTAGAAGGAAATGCCACCAGAATTTCGTTCAGAGGATTAATGTACACTCAATTCTCAAGGTCAAGGATACTCAATTAGTACTTGAGAATCGGGATTTTTTTAGTTTTAATCCAAGGAATCAAAAAATAAGTATTAGGAAATGAAAGTTTACAATAACTTATATATTTGTTAAACCTATTGAATTAAAGGAATAAGTAGAATCCGGTTTCACGAGGTCCTTTTTAGCATAATTATTCATTGAGCAAAATTTAGTGGTGAGAAAGAAAAAAACAGAAAAGTATTTAAAATAATAATAGATGTGGCAATTACAAGAAGATTTGATTATTAGAGGATATTTCGATTACACTAGAGAGAAAACCAATAGAGGAAAAAAAACTGGCAGAAAAATCAAGAAAAAAACGATAAATGAAGAGTACTAGTTTTTTTCCTCACTCACATGCAACAAAGTTTAAGTGAGTTCATAATTCAACCATTATTTAAAGGTTATATTTCTTGCATTTTTTTTTTTGGTAGATGTAAGTTCTTTCTCTGAATGAACCTTGCTTGTGGGAATTCATTGTATTTCATTTTTTTTAGTGCATACTCTTATAATTGTTTCACTATTTTTGTTGGAAGCAATTAATTACTTGCACAATTTTTATTTGGGGGTCATAGTTAATTACCACTGCAACCAACCATAATTGGGTTGTTCACTAAAGTACTAAATAATAAATAAATAAAATGAAACAAGATAATTCAACTTCAATTATTAATTTAGTTCTTAGTAAAACTTACTAGCTCAAGATCAAATTAAAAATAATTTTGATTATTTTTATTTAATTATATGATACAGATTTAATTTTTTATCGTCGTATAAGATATAATCCCGATTCTTCTCATGCATATGCCCTGGAGTAAATTTAAGATTTAAACTTAAAAATTGAAATTGATGTCAAGTAATTTCATCTGTTTCAAGAATCATCATCGTTCGTTTGTTCTACACCATGAGTTTTTGTGACCTTAAATAGGAAATAGGGGGATTGGGAGGGGGAGGAAGCAGTAGAAGTAAAACAAACTAGAATGTCGTAGTGTTATTATTTACTACCAGTGGTTTCACCCTGCGGTTATATAAATGCACTATCCCATAAGTGGATTTTTCAAAGATTTCCTTCTTCCTCTTCTAGGTTTTTACGCACCACACCACGTATCCCTGAGAAAAGAGAGGAACCACACACTAAGCCAAAGCAGCAGCAGCAGCAGCAGCAGCAATGGTTAAAGACACAAAGCCTTTAGCCTATGCTGCTAATAATGGATACCAACAAAAGGGTTCTTCTTTTGATTTTGATCCTAGCGCTCCTCCACCGTTTAAGATTGCAGAAATCAGAGCTTCAATACCAAAACATTGCTGGGTCAAGAATCCATGGAGATCCCTCAGTTATGTTCTCAGGGATGTGCTTGTAATTGCTGCATTGGTGGCTGCAGCAATTCACTTCAACAACTGGCTTCTCTGGCTAATCTATTTCCCCATTCAAGGCACAATGTTCTGGGCTCTCTTTGTTCTTGGACATGATTGGTAATATTTTATGTGTTTCTTACCTTTTTTTGTTTATGATATGAATCTCACGCATTGTTCTGTTATGTCATGTCTTCTTCATTCGGCTTTAGACAACTTAAATTTGAGATCTTTTATTATGTTTTTGCTCATATGGTAAAGTGATTCTTCATTATTTCATTCTTCATTCATTGAATTGAACAGTGGCCATGGAAGCTTTTCAGACAGCCCTTTGCTGAATAGCCTGGTGGGACACATCTTGCATTCCTCAATTCTTGTGCCATACCATGGGTGGTTAGTTCATACTGGCTTTTTTGTTTGTTTGTTCATTTTTCATTGAAAAAGTTCTTTTTGTTGATTCAATTATTTTTATAGTGTGTTTGGAAACCCGTTTGAGAAAATAAGAAATCGCATCTGGAATGTGAAAGTTATAACTGTTAGCTTCTGAGTAAACGTGGGAAAACCACATTTTGGATTTGGAACCAAATTTCATTTGATAAATGACAACCAAATTGATTTTGATGGATTTTGCAGGAGAATTAGCCACAGAACTCACCATCAAAACCATGGACACATTGAGAAGGATGAGTCATGGGTTCCAGTATGTGATTCATTGCTTCTCCTATAGTTATTCTTGATTCAATTACATTTTATTTATTTGGTAGGTCCAAGAAATAAGGGAATCTTTATACTTCAGGAGGCTGTTCTTGAACATGGCTCTTTTTTATGTGTCATTATCTTAGTTAACAGAGAAGATTTACAAGAATCTAGACAGCATGACAAGACTCATTAGATTCACTGTGCCATTTCCATTGTTTGTGTATCCAATTTATTTGGTGAGTGCTTTTTGACTTGGAAGACAACAACACATTATTATTAATTTATTATTATAATATGGTTCAAAACAATGACTTTTTCTTTGTGATGTGAACCCCATTTTTTAGTTTTCAAGAAGCCCCGGAAAGGAAGGCTCTCACTTCAATCCCTACAGCAAACTGTTCCCACCCAGTGAGAGAAAAGGAATAGCAATATCAACACTATGTTGGGCTACCATGTTTTCTCTGCTTATCTATCTCTCATTCATAACTAGTCCACTTCTAGTGCTCAAGCTCTACGGAATTCCATATTGGGTAACTAAATTAAACCTACGTTGTTGCTTTTTCCTCCTCTTTTTTTATTATTTCAATTCTCCAATTGGAAAATTGAAATAGTTACCATTATGTAATTGTTTGAACATGTGCAGATATTTGTTATGTGGCTGGACTTTGTCACATACTTGCATCACCATGGTCACCACCAGAAACTGCCTTGGTACCGCGGCAAGGTAACAAAAATAAATAGAAAATTGTGGGTGAACCGTGAACACCTGACTGCTAGATAGTAATACCTAAAAAGAAAGATAAATATAGGTATAATAAATAATATAACTTTCAAAATAAAAAGAAATCATAGAGTCTAGTGTAGTGTTTGTAGTGAAATGATGTTCACCTACCATTACTCAGATTCTGTTGTGTCCCTTAGTTCCTGTCTTATGTTCTTAGGGCATATTCTTATTATTTTACATTCTTTACACATCGTACCGGAAAAGACTTTTAATTATTCATTGAGATCTTAAAGTGACAGTTAAATTAAAATAAAAAACAAGTTTGTTAAAACTCAAATAAATAAATAAGAGTGAAAGGAGTATCATTTTTCTTCTTTCTTTTATTACGTTATTAATCACGTTTCTATTCTTTCTCTTTTGTTTTTCTCTACTTTCCACCCATATCAAGTTCATGTAAAGCAGTGGCAAATCTATGTATATGAGTGTGGGGTTAATTGTCATCACAAGATTTTTTTTATTTATACATGGATAATAAAAGAAAATTTTGTTCTCATAAAAATAGATATTGTTCTCATAAGATATTTTTTTCTTAAAATGAATGTAAAATAAATATAAGAAATAAAAAAAATTATTATTAATTTTACTGTTCTGTACTTTTATTTATTTTTTTTTTGTATTTGAATTTTTCTGTCATGACATTATGTATTTTTTAAAAGCATCTGATATTTTTATTTTGTGAAAATATCAATGTAAATGATCATTTTGATCTTTGAATATATAAACTAATGATAATTTTGTCTCTAAAAAAATTCTAATTTAGTCCATAAACAAATAAAATAAGTGAAAATTATGTTTTATGTTCACTTAATGTCAAACTAGTCAATAAAAAGTATAATTTAATATTAAAATAATAATTTTATAAAATTTAACAACAAAATATAATTGTCATATTTTTTATATATTTAAGAACTAAATTAAAACTTTTGTTCTTTTAGGACTAAATTATTACCAAATATTAAAAAAATTGCTATCAGTTAAGACATTTAGGGATGAAAATAATAATTTAAGAAAAAAAAATGTTACAACCTGTCTTGACCCACTAATAAAATTTTCTGAATTGATGTGAAGTATGAGAAAATCACGATTGAATGGAAAAGCTACAGAAACTTAAATATTTTTTTGTTTTTTATAATCAGAATTAATTTATACTCCATTTTTTTCATAATAAATATTACTTAGTGCCATAAAGATATTATTTTTTAAAAATTAAAAATTATTAATACACTGTACTACTATATAATATTCGATATATTTTAAACATGATTCTCAATAGAAAAATTGTATTAATTATATTTTTATCAAAAACCCATTAGACATGAATATACAAGCCCCATTTTTCATTTATAGCTGTTACCTGTGATCTATGGTTTTGCTTCGCTGTTTTTGTTGGTTAAGGGACTTACATGTCACAATCTTAATACTACAAGTAAATATTTATGAAAACATGTGCCTTGCCCTTAACCTTACCTCAACAAAGAAAGTGTGGCAAGTGGCAACACACGTGTTGCATTTTTGGCCCAGCATTACAATAACATGTGTTTCTGTGGTGTACTAAAATTGACAGGAATGGAGTTATTTAAGAGGTGGCCTCACCACTGTGGATCGTGACTATGGTTGGATCAATAACATTCACCATGACATTGGCACCCATGTTATTCACCATCTTTTCCCTCAAATTCCTCATTATCACCTCGTTGAAGCGGTACATTTTATTGTTTATTCACCTCAAAAGAATACAATTAGTACATTTGTTTTATCTCTTGGAAGTTAGTCATTTTCAGTCGCATGGTTGTAATGCTCTCTCTATTTTTAAATCATGCATTCACACCTACTTCATTTAAAATAAGATTGTGGGTATTATTTTAAATTTCTATTGACTGAGATGAGAGATTAACTTATTTTAAAAGTAATAATTTTATGTTTTTATTTTATCACAAATAATTATGTATATTAAGTTTATAATAATTATATTAAAACTTATATTGATATTAAATTTTGATTGGCTGATAGTGTTATATATTGTTAGTACTGTGCATTTATTGTAAAATTGCCATAAATAATATGTAACCAGCTCACTATACTATACTGGGAACTTGGTGGTGGTGAAAGGGGTTCCCAACCCTCTTTTCTAGGTGTACATGCTTTTGATACTTCTGGTACCTTTTTATATCAATATAAATTATATTTTGCTGATAAAAAAACATTGTTCACCATTAAATTCTTTAAAAAAAACCTGTACCTAAACTTTGTATTATTAAAAAGAAGACTGAGATTAACAATAAACTAACACTCATTTGAATTCATTGCAGACACAAGCAGCAAAACCAGTTCTTGGAGATTACTACCGTGAGCCAGAAAGATCTGCGCCATTACCATTTCATCTAATAAAGTATTTAATTCAGAGTATGAGACAAGACCACTTCGTAAGTGACACTGGAGATGTTGTTTATTATCAGACTGATTCTCTGCTCCTCCACACGCACCGAGACTGAGTTTCAATTTTTTGGGTTATTTATTGGATTCTAGTTACTCAAATTACTTTTTATGAATGTTACGTTTTTTGGAGTTTAACGTCTTCTGAACAACTTGCAAATTACTTGCATAGAGAGACAGGAATACATAGTGGGCCTCAATGGAATATTTATTTGAAATTAGTAAGGTAGTAATAATAAATATTGAATTGTCAGTTTCATTTGTAATGTTTTCTACCACTTGCACAGAGCATTCACATGGGCAACATCCATTTTTAAAATAAAATTATTACATAAGGCAGTGTTTCTATTATTTAATTAATCAAGAATTTAACAGCAATTAAGCAAAAAAATTACGTGATTTTGGGGAAGTTTCAACCCAAAATTTGAACAATAATTTGTCTCTTATGATTTATATCCAATTTATGATTTAGAACTAACTCTATAGGTGAAAGTGTGAAACTATCACAATTCACAACAGAGTGCAACACCGTTGAAGATCTGTTGTATCTGTAAGTAAAGTCACTATAGAAGAAGTGGGTCTAAGTTGTAAAATGAAGGCAAAAATAGAAATAAGTCTTGATACATAAATATAAGAAATTTATTGTCAAATTTGTTTAATATTTTTAAAAAATCGTATAATTAAATATCAAAATTAGTTAAAATATAAAAATGTACGGTTATAAGATCTATTTAATAATTATTAAATAATGTACGGATATAATATCTAGTACATAATAATTATTAAAGCAATGAATTATTAAGTGAGATTGTGGTTGGCCATGCGCTTTAAGGTGGAGGTACGACTGTTTGTTGTGATGTAGCAGAAAATTAAGATCATGGTGACTATTCACGCAAGGAATTGATGTAGTGCCTTAATAACTAGGTTTCTGAAGAAAGACTCTGAGATGAACACAAGCCAAAAATTTATTGAGTGAAAGAACTATTCCAATAAAACACATTTGTTGGTATGCTCACTCTGAGGTCAATAATGGATGGAATAAGTTTTATTTTCTCACATAATTTGTTTTAGGTGATCTTGTTGTATAATTAAACACTAAATATAGATTTTTTTTCTGACAAATATTTGAATCTTAATTCATCACATAAAAGGTCTTGAGGGTGGAGGTTAGGGCCCTTGATTGCTCCGCTTCAATCTATCTTTGTTCCTACCATCATTATCATTGTTGTCTTTGATTACATAGTTCTACCTTTATTGTCTGTTGTTCAGATCACCACCACCACAAATCACTCCCTAGCTTATAATCTTACAATCTTACTATACTTGCAACTATTTGTTGTTACCATGCACCAATACTACTTAGGTCATGCCACCATTGCTATTAGTTTGCTATTGCCCCAATTGATCAACCACTATTATAATTGGAGGTGGCAAAGGTTATTTAGCATGATCTAGGCTGCAAGTTAAAGCAGATTAAACTTAAAACTAGATTTATTTTAGACTTTTAAAATAATAAACGAAAATCCAATTTTTTAAGGATGTTTACATTCTAAGCTAGAATCGACCCATAAACATTATTATTATTTGGAACAGATTCAAAAAAAATTATTTAGCGGAGACAAGAAGACACAAGCTATAAATATTATTATTATTTGGAATGCATTCAAAAAAATTATTTAGCGGAGAAAAGACAATATGAAGTATAGTATTTTTTTAAAAGAAAAATAATATAAACTTTTACGAAATACATAATAGACAAAAAAAAAAATCATATTATTTAAGTTCCTACACATTACAATTAGATCAATATGTGTGTGTTAGTGTCCTTGATTTACTACATGTATTTAGTATTAGAGGAACGAAAAGATAACAATAAAAAATAATAAAGAGGTAAGATTAATACTAATTTACTCTCTTTTCTTATATCCATTTTTAAAAAATTGTCTTTTGAGTGCACATCTATATGGGGGCAATAATTTTTATTATCAAATGTTATTGTATACCCGCTAGTAGTCTCATGAGTTGAATTATCCTTCTGTAATTAAACTTACTGATACCCACATGGCCACATAGATAATCACCGTTGGATTTTTTAAACCCGCAAAAAATTCATGGACATTTTTGTAATAAAAAAATTTAACTATTTTAAATTATTCTGTCATTTTTTTTTTCTTTCTAAAAGTTCTTATAAACCAATAAATGTGTACCCATTAATATTCCATTGACTAACCAATTAAAATTTATACTTTGAAAATTGTATATCGAATTATGGTCTTATGGAAGGCATATTCATAACAGTCGAGTAATTCATTTGCAAACTAAACAAACAAAATCTTAAACTACTGAATGATAGCAAAGGAACTCAGGAAGGTGCCATAAGTCCATAACCGTGAATGCCATGGCCGTAGAAGATCGATGGCTCCAAGTATTAGTATTTATTTAAAGCCTACGTGGTCCACTTGGTGTGCCTAGCCACATATATATGTACACGACTATTATTATGACTACAGTTTTCTCTGGTGTTGCTTTAAAATGACATTCATCAATTTAATTGGTGAATATCAGTTTCTGTGAATTTTGTTTTGCTGGCAAATTCATTTATCCAGTCAATGATTATAAAAAAGATAAAACACAAGGAGTGAGTGAACGAAGAAACATAGTGTTACTTAGAATTAGGAGATCTTACTATTATATAAGTGAGGCCTGTTAAGTAATTAGATAGTTACGGGTATGGCGGGTACGGATGCTACTACACTCTCACCTGTGGCTTTTTTACCCTTCCAGGGTATTTTTCTTTTTAATTATCATTTGGGATAGAATTTAAATTAATTATTAAAAGTGAATAAGTTATAACATGTATTACGACTTTTGTAACTTATGTCATCACTTTTGTTTTTATTTAAACTGAATTCGTAAAAGATTTTACTATTTCAGTGTATTTTTTTATTTATGATTTCAAAATCATAAAAAAAAATTTATACTTTTTTAAACAAAAAATTGTAAATATATTTATGATTTCATAAGTTTTTATTTTTCTTAGTACGACTTCTAAGTCATACAGTTTGTTTTTTTTTAGTCTTAATTTTTTTTCAAATTTTTAAAAAAATTGTAAATAAATTTTAAATTTAATTATTTAATAAATAAATATTTTTAAATTTTTAGTTTTGTTTAATATTTTCAAAATTTTGGTATATTTATTTTTAATATATTTTTTTATTAATTAATTGAATTGAGTAAATTGTTTTATCAAAATATATTAGACTGCACAGATAGATTTTTTTTATTTTTCTTCTTTTACATTCAAAATTAAACATGATTGAAATTTTCAAACTTGATTACATTATAATCATAGGAAATATTGGATACTAAAAACTGAACTAATAAACAAAATCAACTTAAAACAACACATTGAACTGTCAAGGTGACTAAGAAAAAGTTTAAATTAAACTCATCAAATTAAAAATTCCTAATAAATATATTAAAAATATTTATTATACCAAAATTT
>PYAF01002102.1:121516-136426 GCA_007407185.1 Glycine tomentella
AATATGAAAATATTAAACAAAACTAAAAATTAAAAAATTATTTATTAAATAATTAAATTAAAAAAATTACAATTTTTTAAAAACAAATTGAAAAAAAAACTTACGACTTAAATAAAAAACCATATGACTTAGAAGTCATTAAAAAAATTATTAAATGGAAGTCGTAAATATATATACGCCTTTTGTTTAAACAAATTTAAAAACAAAATTACGATTTTGATTTTGAAGTCATAATTTTTTTTAAAAAAATTACACTAGAGCGGTAAATTTTTTTACGATTTTAATTTTTAAAAATTAAAAAATAAAAGTCGTGATAGAAATTACAACTTCTAACTCAAAAATCGTAACACTTTTTACGAATTACATATTTTTTAATAATTAATTTTAAATCTATTCTCAAATGATAATTAAAAAAAAAAATCCCTATAAAAAAGCCCTCACCTGTCCCATTAAGTTGTGGGTAAACAAAATCCGTATACCCGCTGATAGTGAATACCCGTCTAGCTACTTGTTTAATATTCACGATAATTTTTATGTGTGAATATCTGTATAAATGAATTCTTTTTGTTATTCTTACTTTTTATCATCATTATCTTTATTGTCCATAATATATCCCTTTTACAATCTCTATTATTTTGTTGTTGCAGTCACCATTATTATTACCGCTTGTCTTGTGGTCATATGTAAGTTGCAATTGTTCTATTGTAGTTGCAGCCACTATTATGACACCATGTCATTGACTAGTTTTAATAATACACTCTTTATTATCATTTAAAATTATTAAAATAATAACATTAAAAGTGAAACTCATTAAATAAAAAATATACCTACTAAATTTTGTAATTTCTAATAAACAATAGAGAGAAAGTGTATTGTGAATTTTTCACCCCAATAATACAAAAAATTAAAAAATTATCCAAATAATACAACCCAAAAATTATTTATACAAATGATATAAATTATTATTTAAAATGAGAAATTAGTTTTCCTCAAACCATTTCTTACTTTCGTTTTTTATTCTTTTCATTTTTAGGTCGTGAAATTTGTTCCCCAACAATGATTGTTATTTTGTTTTAGCTGACGCTAAAACTCTTTGATGCACGATACTATTTTAGTATAAGCATCCTCTATCGTGCATGACGAAAAATACCTATATTAGATTATAAAAGAAAAATAAAAATCACTTATTTTATTAAAAAATACTTTTAAAAATATAATTACTTTTTTCATTCATATGTACTTTGTTAATCTTTATTCAATTTTTTTGTTAAGATTATAAAATATAAGTACAAAAAATGAAGAGTATATTATTATTACAAAGTCTTACAAAGTCTATAATAAAATACAGTTATGTAGTGAAAGATTAAATAATAATTGAAAAAGTTGAAATAACATTTTTAATTTTTCTGTATGTTGGGTCAGCTTAGCTTACACTAAATTGAGTATAAATTTGTTTATAAATCTAGTCACTAAACACTTATTTAGCATCAACTTGTTCAACACTAAATAAAAAAAATAAATCAGTTCCCCACAACGTAAAAATGAAAAAATGTAGGTGAGAAATCAGTTTAAGAGAAACCAATTTCTCACCTTAAATAATTTTTGGATTATATTATTTGAATAGTTTTAAATTTTTTTATTATTGGGTGAAAAATTCAATGTATTATTAGTAATTTTCTTATTGTTGTTTATTCATGAGTTTAAATATTTACAAGAATTTAATTTTTTTAATTGGATTGCACAAATCATGTAAAGTTATTTTAGTGTCATTCAATAATAAACTGACATATTTAATAATTTTATTGATTTTTATAATAATTATTTTAAATTTAATATCTTGAATAACTTCTAATTGGTCGACAACATAAAAAATAAAGTCTATTATCATAACATAAACAATAATTTTATTGTATTTTTAAATTCATGTGTCATGTTTTAAAAATAGAGCATTAAAAATAATGGAGTAAAATTAATGATTAGTAAGTAAATAATATTTTTTAGTTATGTAAAAGATTATCCTTTAGTCTCTTAATATTTAAAATAATTATTAATTTAATCTTTAAAAATACCTTATATATGAATTTAGTTCATAAATTAAGAATTATTTTACAAATACTAAATTAACATTTGATATGTATAAAATATTAACTTAATGCATCATATATGTTTGAAAATGAATTAAATGATCATGGTATATATATATATATATATATATAGACAATATTGTCAAGGGGGCAACATCTCTGCGTTCTTTCATTTTTCTCTAGAACTCCAAAATCAAACATAGACGACCAGCATGTGAACCACGCAGGTATTATCTTATTTCCAGTTATCAATATAAGTACTGCACTGAAAACATCTAAAAAATTAACCAAAATGTGTAAATTATTATAAATTTTAATATTTTTTATTTTATAAATAAAAATAATAAATACAAATGTAATTATACTCTTCTTTAGATTTTAATTTTTCCAGTTTTAATTTTTTCATTTAATTATTATAATTTTCATTATTAAAATTAAGTTTCTCATCCTAAATGTATCAAATAATTAAGGAAAATATAATAAAAATGCAATTGGACATTAATTTGTATAGATTAATAAACAAAAAATTATTTAATATTAAATAATTTATTAAATAAAAATGTTTAATATTATAATCGTGTAAACCTGTGACACTGACGAGTGACACGACCAACAGTATACTACCTTCTTGCTTTGTGTTCACAAAAGTTACCTTCTCAGCAAGAAAGTTAATGGTGAAAAATGCCGTAAAAGATGTCATAAGTGACAGTAATGTTGGTCATGATATCATGGATTTTAACTACAGTAATAATGAGAACGACGGAACGGAAAATGTTTATTAAATATTTTGATTTTGATTTTGATTTTGAGAGGTATGAAAAAAACTAAAGAATAAAATGTCATGTCGGAAATCGTTTCCAACAACATCAAAAACAGTGTTCGTTCGGGAGATGAAAATAAAAAATAAAAAATATTATTATATAGATAATATATCATAACACTACGGAATATCGTATCAATCTAAAGAATTCCATTAATTAATAGTTCATAATGTACCCTTATCAAGTGGTACATGAAAGCAATGCTCACTTATAAAAACGTTTAACTGTAATGTAAGCATATTGTGTTCTACTTTTTTCAAATAATATTATTTTATACTTTGGTATCCTCCCTCTTCTTTTTTTTTTTTTTTATATTAGTTTTATTTTGTCACCTTCTGAACTTTGAATCAAAGCATATTGGTCCATTTCCTCCTGGCACAAAGTGATTTCCTTAACCCATGACCGAATCCATTAACTCATGGCCCAAATCATATTGAACTTAAGGCTTTAGCTATATGAATTTTGATCCATGTTCTTAAGACTCACTCAGCTGCAGCATGTGTATTTTTCATGTAGCCTGAGTGCTTGGTTTTCTATTGTTTATGTACTGTATTGTGTACTGTTGTAGCTCTCTTTCTTTAGCATCATGAGTTTTTGTAAGTGCCACTAGGGATTTTTTAATGAACCATTCGTTGACAAAAAAAACTGCAGCAATTCTGAGAATCTCATCTCCCCTCTCCCCAACTTCATCTCCATTTAGGAGTTTTCTTTCTTCTTTTTTTTCGATTGGTAGGAATTAAATAAGATACCAAAAAATTTATAATACTCATACACTCAGTTTAATTAATTGAATTAGACTCTCTTAGTCTCCTCCCTTGATCTAGGAGTTTCCTTTTATTACACTTTATAGTTTGATTGAGATTGACTCCTATGCATCATGCATGTTTTTATTAAATGACTTTATTCTAGCTTTAGTATTTCTTTTTATTTATAAGATTCAAGTTTAAAAAAGAGTTGGTTTCTTTTTATAAGATTTAATTTATAATATTTTTTGTATTAATTATCTTTAGACTGGAAATATCTCTAATTAAAAGAAGAAACAAAATATATTAACAAATCATTAGAAGAGAGAAAAGAATTAATGACAAAAATAATTTTAAAAAAAGTTGTAAATTTAAAATAAATTTATTATTATCAATTAAATTGACTACTTTTTAAAATTTTGATAAATGTAATACTTGTCTACTTGGTAATATGTCAAGGCCGACATATTATTGGTCATGTATATATGCGCTATTTGTTGTAGTATATAGCTAATTTATTAAGATTAAAAAATATTAATTTAATTTATATCAATAAATTTATCCTAAATTTATATATTTTTTCCAAAAATATTATTATTAATATTTATCCCTCTTTTAAATATATGTTAATATTAATATAACTTTTCTCTTATTTATTAGAGATATTTTAATCTAAAAATAATTAGTGCATGAGAAAATATCAATTGAGTCTCATTTATAAAAAAATAAATAAATTTAAAAAGTTAGATCTTATAAATATGTACTAAGATAGTTTTTTTTTTTTTTATTACAGAACTCTGGTATCATTTACTTAAGATGGTAAATACAGTATCGGAAAGCTAAATTTAAGTTTTTATGTATTAAAATTACGACAGATTTCTTAAATTAAACCGTCATTAGACCCTTGTACTCCAAGGGTGTGTTTGATTGTGTTGGAAAATAGAACAGAAAATAGAAGAGGTAGAGGAAATGAGCAAAACTAATCTCTTGTATATTGAGATTTATCACTCAGTTTTTGCACACATCTGAACTGCTACAGCTTTTTCTGAACAGTAGATAACTAGATATTATTTGCCCACACTTATAACTAGCTTTTTCTGAACACAAATAACTTTTAAACCAAACTTACAAGTAAAATAGAAAACTCTCCCTATTAAATAATTTTGCCTTTACATGTTGAATTGTTTGTATACATTTATTTAATGATAGCAACGTTGGTATAAGCTCCAAATCAAAATCTTCATAATTCATAGTTTGCTGTACTTTTATAGTAATAACATGTAATTGAAAAACATTGAAAAGAGAATGTCAAACCTTAATTAGTTAGATTAATTATGTCTTATAACTCATGAAGTCTACTTAAAATCTTACCTACTTCAACCAGTGGTTAATTAGCTTCTTCATTTAGTTTGAAATCCAAATTCTCAATCTACCTTTTTCAGGTTCTAAAGTTTTAAAAGTTAGGCTAAGCAAGCTATAAAGTAGTATAAACTTGAGTTATGGTCTTCATCTTTTGGCTTTTTGTGACGTGGGAAGAGTTTCCAAAATTTCAGAGCGGTCTCGGAGGATTCTAGTTCTACCACTTCCCTATGAACTTTGGTTGAAAAAACACTATCTGATTAGACAAAGTATCAGTTTGTTCAAAATTTAAAATATATATTTTTTTTAAATCACTTATTTAATAATTAGACAGAATTTATTTCTTAAATAGAAAAAAATAAAACAAAAATAATTTAGACAAACACACTAAAAATAAAAAACAGTTTATTTTATTAAAATAGATATTTTATTTTAACAATAAATTTAAACAAACTAAGCCAAATACATAAACAATAAGTGTTTTTCAAATCATTTCCTTTTTATTACAAAACAAAATAGATGCAACCACAGTTGCCAGAACTGGTGGGGACTGGTGGCTCTAACCACATAGTACTATTATTATCAACCTCCTTCCTTCCCTTCCCCAAAGGCCAAATAGTGTCTATGTTGGAACAAACACAACCAAAAGTCAGTATCTTCGGCTGCAGAACCCAAAAGAATTTGGTCATGTCACTGACATTACCCGCTACTCTGACCTGAAAAAAACAACCACATTCTGTCAATGTTTCACCCTCCACACAAAACTACTAACTACGTTATCACTGCCATGCTTATACCACTCAATCTGACCCTCAGCTTCTATCATCAAAATCAAACCATATTGAAGGCCACACTCATATAATTGATATCAACATAGTGTGGTATCATTAACAAATAATCATGTTTTTTAAATATATAAGTAGATATTCAATCTTGCATGGATAAATATTTGTAGAAAAATATCACTTTCTTAGATAAATTATACTATATTAGTGTAGTATGATTGAGAAATAATCATGTCATATAATTAGAGATTCAATCTTATATGGATAAATATTTGTAGAAAAAATATGAATTTCATACTTCCAAAGAGTATTTTTTTACTCAATTAGGATATAAGATGGTTTCACCAAAAACAAAATGGCCCCACTCATTGATCAATGTGTCATTCTTTTCCTTTCCTAGTGTTTGAACTTCAAAGAAAATAGTAAAAAGTGCCACCTCAACCCGCCCAACAGAGGGCTTTCTGTTTGCATCAAGCAAGGAAATAAAAGGACAAATTTAGCCATGAAGCATGAACTGACTAGTCAATGGCCAAAAGCAAGGTAGTAATAACCCCACTCTAACTTGCTACTTCTCAGTTCTCACATTCAAATGCAAATCCCGCCACCCTTCTCTCTCATTGCTACCATCTCATATAACAAAATTCAAATCCCACTTTCATTGCTACCATCCCATCCCATAACCATTGCCTTTCTCTTTGAAGAGTCAGCGAATCCAAAAAGAAACCCCATTTCACTTTCTTTTTTCTTTTTCTTTGTATCATTCTATTCTCCTTTAGCTCTTTAGCTTGTTTACAAAATCCTTCAACATGAAGAAGATATTAACATCATCATCATCATCTTATTCATCCACTCTCAGTTTGGACTCATCTTTGTGCAACTCCAAAAGTGCCACTACTGCAGGGTGTCTCACAGCAATCTTGCGAAGGATTCTCTGCTCTGGAGGCCTTCCAACACACCCATCAGACCAAATCAGAGAACTTGATTCAATGCCAAAGATGAGTGACGAAGTTCAAGAATTCAAGACTAAACAAAACACTGAATCTATAGCCACCGCCACTACTACTACTATTACTCATGGGATAGTAGAAAGGTTAATGGGTTTGGAATCAATGGTAGTAGAGAGAGATACAATTACAACCAATGAATCAACATCAAGTTCTTCACTTCCACGTAGCAAATCAATGAACTCTGTGGACTACTTGGGGGAATGCAAGAGAATGGATGGTCTTCATAAGCGTGCTAAGTCTTCACCATTCCGTGAGGTTCTAAATTTCCTCTTGCATGAAAGTGAGAACTTCTTGGTGCTCAGCTTTGAAAGTGGATGTGATGGTGGAGAATTCAGGTCCAAAGAGAGAAAAAAAGAGAGAAGTGAGTTCAAGAAAAACAAGAGAGAAAAGGTGCATGGTGACATGTTTTCTGTCAATGTTGGAAATGATGGTGAATTTGCCCAAACTTCGACACTGTTCATGTTTTGTTCTGAAAAGGAGTGCGTTGGTTCAGAAATGGTGGGATTCTCATTCTCACACCCCGTGAAGCGCAAGGAAGTTACCAATGATGAGAAATTGAAGAGGAGAAAGAAGGGAACAACGTGTTATGCAGAAAAGAAGGTGGACACTGAATGCAGTTCAGAAGATTCAAGCCCAGTTTCTATCTTTGATTTTGAGCGTGGAGCTCCTGAAACAGGTTTGTTTCTTTTTAAGTTGAATTCAATTTTGAATAGTTCTAAATCTCCTACTAAGTACTAAATCTGTTGTATATTTCTAACACATTAAATGTATTTACCAATAGTTATAGTTTCCAAGTTTGTTTTTTTTACTAAATGGATGTAATGTTTTGCTTTCTGATGAGTTTCTAAATATGTAGTTAATACTTAATACCATCTTTATAAAATAGTAAGATTTATACGAGAATCTTATTTGATCAATTTTTCCTTGTATGGTTATAGTAGTTGTGTATTTAGGTTTAGATTCTTCATGTCAACTAAAGAGTTTTTTTTTCGACCAAGTTTTAAATTTGCTAACTTATTATGCATAAACTAATTGCAGAAGTGGATACGAGTTGGAGAAGAAAATTGTCACCAGAGCTTGAAAATGACCAGCTTGATGATCTGCATTGTGATAGTAATTTGATGATTAAAGAGAGGAAGGTTAACACAATTGAGGACAACAAAAATGAAGGATCAACGAAAAGTGAGAAGCAAAGCCAGGAATGTATAGATATTTGGGGAGAAATTTGTGTGCTAGTTGAAGAAGGTGAATTGGGATCAAATAACTTGGAGGAAGGGTTGTGGAAACAAGGTGATATTGAAAGTGTGTGTGCAGATTTTGAGTCACAAATTTTTTATCATATGTTACATGAGTTCATAGATCAACTTGTTGGGAATCCCTTGAAAGCATTGCAACTTCAAAATTTGTAAAACAAGCAAATGAATGAAATGTAAAAGATTTTTATTCTCTTCTCCCTCTCCTTATGTTTCAATTCTCATGATTATGTCACTTGTCATATGGTGCATCAAGGAAGATTCTTCATCTTTTTGCTAGTTTCGATGCTGGGATGTGTTTCGATTGTGTTTTATCTATATATATATGACGCATGGCACGAGACCATAGCCTTAGCCTTAATAATATCAAATATAAGAAATAGAGAATATCTTATAAATCTTTCTAATATTTTATGAAAATAAAATAAATATATTTAACAGCTTTAAAAAATATACATATTTAATGTATAGAAAAGTTAAAAAAATGTTCAATAACTTTTATCTAATAAATAAGAAAATTAGTAAAATAATGTCCGAAACAAAGCACGTTAAAAATGGGATCACTTGACCCAATAAACATCCACACTGAAGGCACTTCCCTTTGTGGATTGCGGCTTCTTTTGGCTTTTATTTACACATCATTTTGTTTACATTAATATAAGAAAACAATGAAAAACACATTGTAACCACTCTTGTGCAGTTGTGCATCTTTAACTTCCAAATAATTAAAGAAACATAAAGATGATTAAAAGTATTGATATGGAAAAAGTTTAGATTAATATACACTGCACAAGGCACTAGCTAGCAAGTCAATTTGAAATTCACGAGGCAACTATGAGTATAGTGCAGTATTTCTTTTCTTTTCTTTTCTTATTCCTATACAATAAGCCAAAATGCTTTATCCACTAAAATGTTAAAGCGACCATAGAGACTTGTTTTTCTTTCTATCTTTAAAATTCTAGTAAGAAAAGTATAAAGAGGACTGAAATTATAAAAGTATCGATGTGCAACGCACAAAGTTCATCATGACAATTAATGTTCATCATGACAATTGTATCCAAAAAAATGTTCATCATGACAAATGCACTTCACACAGCACAAACAAGTCAACTTGAATTCCATGAGGCAATTACAAGTGAAGTGCAGATGGGTTTATTTCTACACAAGAGTCCAAATGTAGTGTCCACTAAAATATTAAAGCTACAACTGATTTTGAATAATATGAGTAGTACGAAAAATCAATCTCTCAATCAACACGAAAACCGAATTCACCTTTTTTAATTTGTCACTAGCTAGTTGAATTGTATTTTAACCTCATCTGTTATTTTGGTCTCTTCCTTCTTTATATAAATCATATAGATTCGTATAATTTCGTCTCTTAACGAAATAGTAAAACTCTTTGATTTTCTACACAAGGGGTCAAATGCTGTGTACCCACTAAAGTATTACAGCTACTGTGGAAAAGAATATTTTCACCCGAAAGAGTTCAACCATATAATTCGCCAATATTTTATATGGATGTTCATGTTTGTTTGTTTTTTTTTAGAGGATGGATGTTCATGTTAGCTTAAATGGTAAAAGAATTAATAAAAAAAAAACATAATATTGACTATAATCCTAATCATTTTTTAAAAAAATTACATGGTATCCTTTTTCAGGACTTACTTGAGTTGACTCTAAAGATGACTACTTTATATATATGTAAACAAAATCTATCACAAAAAGAATAAGTATAAATAGAATAAAATCTAGCTTAAACTTAACTTGTAATGATACTTATTACCTTAGCTTGCAATCCAACAAATCAAGTTCTTCTATTATTTAAGTTTTCAGTTGAGATTGAATAAAATCTATAAGGATTAAGGAGTCAAATACAAGCAGCTTAGAAGCAGCGTAACCCATTTTTACTCCTCACCCTAGTGCTTCCTTGTCATTAAGAAATTCAATGTCCATATAGCTGACAATTATGGACCAAAATAATTTTAGAAAAGTCTGAATTAGTGAGACTGTTCAATGTCCAAACTAAAAAAAGGGTTGTTAAAAGCCATATGATAAAAGCCAAATGCAACACATTAAGCTTTTGAGAATGCTTTTTCTTAGTGCTTTACAATCCTTCACATTCATAACAATGAACCAGTAATGAATGCAAACTTTGATTGCCAAAAAGTACCAGGCAGAATCCACAAAGGAGTAGGTGGGGCATATGGAAAAAGATCATAGAAAACACAAACACACAACAAGTGAGTGTCAAAAGAAGATATTTATGTTGATTCTTAATATGAAGGTAACTTAAAAAGCAGGTGTTAACTACCCAAGTGCAAACAAAATCCTTGATGTCTACTTCACTCTATGAAAACTGCACCAGCAAGTCAGCTTAGACCAGATTTTTCAAAGATGTTATATGAATCCCAAAATTTAAAATGGTGTTATATCTACACACTACAAGTGTCACACATAATGTTGCATCATTTAATAGGCCTGCGTTGGTTCAACTAAGCTATTACTAGATTGGACCCACTTCATCATTCGTGTATGGCTAATGGGAAAAATCAAACTCGCCAATATTGACTAACAATAGTGTTTTATCTTTTTTTCGTTTGCAATGGCTTAACATCCGTTTACCCAGCAGCTGGACCTTATTGCATCCATTTGAAAGCATTAGAACTTGTGATAAGGTCAAAACAGGCACACGCTGACTGACCTTGAGCATGTTTGGAAATCAAGTGCACAATAATTTTTTAGGTAAAAATACTTTTACAAAAGCATAACTTTTACTTTTACTTTTATTTATTAGATCTAGATTAAAATGCACACCAAAATAATTTCAACTATAAATTCAACATGCACTTATTTCACTGCTGCAACAATATAAAAACAAATACTAAGTACATTCTTTAACACGTTCATTTCTAGTATTAGTTGAAGTTCATTGAATATTATAAAATCATAAATAGAACTCGTTAAAGTCTTAGTAGAGCCTACAAAATTGTGACTTCTAATAAATTTCACTCAATAATAAATATGTTAGAAAGTGTTCTTAACATTTCTCTAATAAGAATGATGACTTGTAGCAAATGCAGAAAAACATCCAAGAAACTTGCACTGAGAATAAAATGATAAGCCATGAATATCAAAATATGTGATATGCAAATTAAGAATCGGAATTGGAATTAATAAAATTATTACATCTCCAGTCTCATTATATTGAATACTATATCCCCACTACAATGCTGTAATTCAGTCTTACAACTCAATGGAACATATAAGAAAATAGATCAGGAAAAAAAATGGAATCAATGAACCCAGTAGCGGGTAGTTACTGAAGCAGAAAACTTGCGTCCTGCCCAACTTCTATATCCTATAGCCTTGGTAGGCTATTTTAAGATCCCTTTTGCGAATTGTCATCTAACTAAATTCTATAAAATTCAAAAAAATCATCAAATAAATAAACTGTTGAGTTGCAAAGGGAGCTGCTACCGCAAGACACTAAATTGCAATCATGCCACCATTTGCTCCTGGTCCAAGTACAATTGCTCCAACCATGCTGGAATCGCATCTGTTCCGTTGTGGCATTGCAGTAGCTTTCGCTGATCATCCACACTGTATTCACCGGATTCCGGTGGAGCATCCTTCACAAGTGAGTTAACCCAAGACACATCTGGCTCATCATCAACATTGGCTGACATTTTGGTTGAAGCCTTTGTTAGAGGGGTGTCGCTGCCTCGAAATCCAAAGGACGCAGATTTCCTCAGCTTATTCATCTCTTCTCCATTTATGGCCCAATCTAACTTTCCACCAGGTGAGCCCCAGTTAGAGAAGGTAGAGGGCTTTGGAGAAGGAAGCTCAGAACGATGGTTCACCACGCCGCGCTCGATGAAGCTCTGGCTCCGCTTTGCAAAGGCAGCAAGTCTTGGATTCAAGGCCACCGTGGCTGCTCCGCCGGACTGATCAAGCCTGAAGGACCGCGATCCAATCACATTCGAAGTGGAAAGGCTGGATGAATAGCCTCCTAGCTGCTGGTTCACATTCTGGCGCATCTGGATTCCAGTTGGAGACTGTAACTGAGGTCCTGCAACATCAAGTGAGATTCCATGGTATTTAGACAAAATTGATGGATCGAGCGATCCAAACATATCTTCAAGGTTAGCAGGCTTCACCCCTGAAAGCCTATTTAACTCCCCAGTGTGATCATTCAAAGGAACACGAAAAGATGGACTATTAGGCATGGAATTTTTCCAGTTGGGAGAGGAAAGAGCAGATATCTCATCCATCATTAGCTGCTGTCTACGCCGATGTGTTTCAAGTCCAAGCAGTTCGATATCTAAATCAATATCTTGTGCAGTAGATGCAGTCTTCAATCTGCTTTTGGGCAGCTGCAAGGTGGGGACCGAAACATTAGATTGAGACCACATGGATCCAGCAATGGGAGAAGATGCTCCAGATGGAGTCAAAGGTGGTGTTGAGGTAGGTGGCATCAAGACAGATGGAGAACCAAGTGCAATTGGGTTAACTGAACCCATCTCCAATGCAGAAGCACTAGCTGAATAGGACCTCGGGGAAGGAATAGCAGAACCAGTAGAAGCATATAAGGGGCGAAGCTCCTCAGGCTTGTGAGCAAAGAAGCATACCCTCCTTGTGCATCCACTCTCATCCTTGCAAAGCCGAGTCCGGTACTGGGCAGGGTGAAGCCAGCACTCAAAAATACCATGTGCATACTCACAGGCATCGCCCTTGCTGCAAGATCCCTTCCTAAACTCGGGACAAGGGACGCAGCTGTAATGATACTTCCTTGGATCACGCCGCCTAGCGTTTTCCCCTGGATGAACAAAGGGGCACTCGGTCCAATCATGAGAATACGCCCTCGAACAAGGCTTCACTTTGAATGTATACATCCTAAACTCATCAGTACCATATATCCCATTCTTTATGTCTGGAAGGGAGAGATCAATAGGATAGTCTTTTGAAACACGGGGTGTGGTCATATCTTTCCTTTGTTCCTCAAGTTGGTCAATCACTTCCGGAAGTGCAAGACATGCCTGATCAGCATCACTTGTACCCTCCAGGAGGGCTTGTAGCACCCTTGACCTTTGATTGAAGATAGAATTAGCCACAGAGACAATCAAGTCAATTGACCGGTTACCATTGGCGTCAACAGCACTAACATCAGCAGATGCATCAAGCAAAAGCTTGACAACCTCAACGGAAGCGGCAGAACCCCCAGCAACACCACAATGAAGAGCAGTAGCCCCATCTGACCTACTAGCCCGATTAACATCGATACAACCCATTCCAAGAATATAAGTTATTACATCAAGGCTTCCAAACATGGAAGCAACCATAAGAGGTGTCCTCTCTTCATAACCTATTTTCTTCGAGCCAACACGCCTTCCATACCAAAACCCCACCCCATCAACATCATGACCCTCCTTTTCCACAGCATCTTTGAAACCAATTAGATCATCGGCCGCTGAAAACTCGAGCAAAGCAGAAATCTTATGATGCATCCCTTCATTTGCATACTTCTCCTCCATGATCAAATCAATTTGAGAAGGTTTCCCCTTGGAAACACCGCACATGGAGATATGTAATATACTCCCTTAAGGCCTCAGCAAAATCTGACAAATCACAGCAGAGACCAGGTTTAATAAGCTATTGTACCAGAAAAGAAGTTTCAAATATAAATCACAGAAAAATCAATCTAAGATAACAAAAATAAAACAGATAATGCAAATTAAGGGGCAGATTCTCCCCCGTTTTGTGAGAAAACAAAACAAAAACGATTTGGAAAGTTATTTTGCAACAAGCATACATCAAATTGACAAAGGGTCGTTCTTTCAGTTTCTTTACAGTTAGGTACCAGCAGCGATAAAAAAATTAGCATGAATCCAGTAAACAACAGAAACAAGAAATCGTTGCAAACAGAAACAAAATAGCATGTACAACCTGTCCTATGTTTTTTTGCTGGTGAGAGAGAAAAAATATACGTTTTTTTTAAAATGGTACACATGATTTTTCATCATCAATCAACAACACTCACAGGCCAAAACCCATCATCCATCTTATAAATTTTCTTGGCAACAAGAAAAAAAACACACAAGAGTTTCAAGAAGTGATAAAGGATTCATTTTTAAACTGAAATTGAATGACCCATTAACATAAAGAAGAGAAAACAAGGAGCAAGAACAAAAGAAAAAGAAACATACCTTGGGAGACACAGACACACGAAACAAGGAAGCCAAGCTCTGGTTTTGTGTCTGCTCTTTAAAACTTACAAAACTTTTTGGGAGAGAGTGGAAGACTTTTCTTCCTCCCTTGTATTTATATTTACTTTTATTTTTTTATTTTTTTTTATTTTTTTATTTTCCTTTATGGTTTGGGTCAAAATAAGTGGAACCCACCTAGCTGCTTACCAGTCACCAGTTCCTGTTCTTGTTTCGCAACTTCATTACTTCATTTACTTGGATTCTTGTACTTTTGTTTTAGCTTCTTTTTTTAACTTGGAAAATTACTTTTATTTAAATAAAAAAAACTTTTTTGAGTGGTGTTTTTGTGTTTGTTTAAACATTTAAACTATAAAACTACTTATTATGAGAAGATAGTTTGAATATTTTTTAAAAAAATTATGAGTACCTTTTAGAATATAAAAGTAAACAAAAGAAAATACAACTTTAACTTTTTAAAAAAGTTGTAAAACTTAAATTACTTTTTAGACATTCTTAAAATTACTTTTCAAAGGAAAAAAAAAACTTAAGCAAATGGGTTCTTTTTCCTATTAAAAAGAAAACTTAACATATGATGCCGAAAATTACTAAAGATGTATAAAGAGATAGCAAAAGAATGAAAGAAAGAAAGATGTAA
>PYAF01002102.1:139715-226665 GCA_007407185.1 Glycine tomentella
TATTTAAAATAAAAATTACTAAAAAATATTAAAAAGTGAATTTTCTACTAAAATATTTTATCTAAAATAAGAATGTAATTATCTTTACAATGAAAACCATAAAAATATAATTATAATATTTATCTAAAAAATATTATTATTACTATAAAATTATAAAAGTCAATGATATGTTTTTTTAAAAAAAGGGATAAAAGACATTTAAATGAAATTATATTCATTCCAAAATAAAATAAAAATATTATAAATCTAAAATAATATATTCAATATTAAAAAATTAAAAAGTTTAGTAAGGATGACAAGAATTCTTGTATATGCGGGTGTTTACCCGAAGCTGCCTAACTTTAACCGAAAATATTCAATTTGATGATAAATTTTATAATTAAACCTTTTAAAATTGGAAATATGAATGTAAGTACCCACTTTATCCCTATTTTTGAAAGATATATTAATTATATTTTCTTTATTTTATTTTTTTTAGACTTAACATCTTTTTATTGTAATATGTTGAGTTTATGTTATGAACTATTATATTTTATGACTTATTCAATTCAGTGTTATTAAAATAATTGAAAATTGGATACAAGAAATGCACAAAATATTGTTAAAAATAATAACCATGTTCAGAGAAAATCTAATTTATTTGATTAAATATAATAAGTAAATTATTATAAATTCTTTACTATTTGTATTTAATTTTTACAAATACAAATAATTATTTTTGTTGGACAATGATGAAAATAAGACAAATATACTCAACCCCAAACGAGATGAGAATGGATACTAAAATTTAACACCGTTTAATAATTTAACAGAAAATAAACACATATTGGTCACATGATTTTTAATGAAAATTTATGTTTAAAATACTCTCATCTTTTTTTCTCAAAATCCATCTTGGGTTTTACAAACCCTCCTCTTCTTCAACAACCCCTATTCACTCACCACCACCACCTCTTCCTTCCTCTCTCATGGCAGCATCATCTCTTCCTTCTCATCGGCATCATTGTCCACCAACACAGCATCTGACGCACCCACTCCCATCGAAGCAACCAACACCACTGTAGCCACCACCTCTACCATAACCACTGACACCATCGTAGCCGTCGCCGCCATATCCACCTCCATCACCTCCTCGTCCCCCACCGTAATTTTGACCACCATCACCATTATCTCTAGTTCCTTGGATACTGGCGCCGTCGTGGCCAATGACAGCAACAATCTTAGCGCGCATCCATCAGAGTCAGATTCAAGGAATAAGTATCAGGTACAATTTGAGAAAAACACAACGAATGCAGATGTAGTTTACTCTAACGAATAATTTCGTTAGCTCAAATATTTTAGTAGAAGATGATAAAGATAATGTATAAAAAAGAAAAAATATCTGAATGTAATTTAAAAAAAAAACAAAAAAATGCAAGTATAATTTACTTTTTTTATATACACACAAAAAAGTGATAACAAATCAACTCTTAAAAGTTAAAACCACTTGTTATATTACTTGACACTATTTTCTTTGACTTTATCATTTAAAAAATGAGATGTTTAATTACTTAATTAATTAATTATGTAATTGCAAAACCTTTTTCTTTTACAGTTATTTTTATTTTTAAAAACATTCACTTTTAGTTCCTATACATATAAAAGTTTTTGGTGTTGATAAAATAATATCATTTTTTTTAGTTGGAACACATCATTTTAACTTCTTGTAAACCTTACGACCAGAATAAAATAAATTAAAAATTATGTGCGTAAAAATTAAAAGAGAATGTTTTCAGACATAGGAATTATAAGAAAACTTTTACACACACAAAAATCAAGTGAGTAATTAAATAAAAATTAGAATAAAAAGAACTTGCTAAGCCGGAAATGAATAAAGTTCAGATAATTATTTTAGAAAACTTATTGTAATATTAATTTTGCCAAAAAAGAAAAAAAAACAAATGAGAACAGAAAAATGAAATTACTATAACTGTTTGACATAAAAAAAAAAAAAAAAGGAACCCAAATTTGAACAACAGTGGAAGCAGAAAAAGGCCGATGGAAAACAGAGGCATGTGGGCCCGGCGGCGCATAATATCCAAATGTTCTTCGAATAATTGACAGCCACGTGTCAATGTTAATCTAGGAACGGCCACACTGAAGCGACCCAACCTGATATTCCGGGTGCTCACGCCTTTCGCGTTTTGGATTTTATGGCTTGGAGAAGTTTATCTTGCGTCACCGACTGTTACTCATGCAAAGCTCACAGTTCCCCATTGCTGACTATGTGAACCTTTTTTTATTGGTCTGTCGTCTTTCTTCGGTCGGCGCGGTTATGTATTATCCGTACTTTGTTTTGTTTATTATTATGGGAGGAGGAATTCAATCAAGATAATACTAACAATTAAATAATTAATTTCGGACGTTGAAAATCTTGATGTTATCGATTTCTGATAGGGATATTGGTGCTTTCTAGAAGATCTTTGTCGTCTGTAAATGTTCCTATTTTTCTCAAAATTTTATTTGACGGCTTTGCAATTTCATAGTTTTATTAGTAAAAAGAAAGAAGATAAATATACTACTAGCATGTACTCATTTGGCTTGTGACGAAATACACAAAGTTGTACTAGCCAAAATAAAAATAATAAAAACTTAACTTTAATATATTGATTAGTATATTTTAATTAAATAAATATATTTGCAAAAATTTATAGTCACCCGCACACACAGTTAGGGTATAATTATATTTTTTAAAATTAAACTAACAATTCCAGTTCAAAATAATAATAATTAAACTAACAATTTAACCCATGAAAACATAACAATGAGAGTTAAGGTCTAACTTGGAAGAAATTAAATTTTCTTAACATGACAAATCAAATTCAATTTTTTTAAGAGAATTGTATGCATTTAATATTCATATATATATATATATATATATATATATGGGATGTTTCAAATAAGAAATGAGATATATTAATATATATTTTTGTGAAAGGGGAAAATATCAATAATAGTCATTAGATTACAATTAAAAATAATTAACCGCCCAAATTAGAAGATGAGTTTAAGTAAGTCAGACAAGGGTACACATATCTGCCCATTGATCCTAGCTTGAGCCTTTACTAAAATTTTCCAAATTAATTATTGCTACTAAAAAATATCGAGATGCACAGCAATAATTGTTGACCTTTTATCTTTATCTGAATTAATTCTTCCAACATAACATGTTTGTACTTTTTATTTTACCTACAATGTTTTCACGGTCATGAAAATGAAGCAAGATGCATTATTAATTTAATTAAAATATATATATATATATATATATATATATATATATATATATATATATATATAGATCCTAATGTGAAGGCATTGTTGTTGTGTGAATTTGGTTTTGGTGGATTAGAATCGCATAGCGGAAGCATGAAATCTGATATCTATAGAAATAGAAGCAGGAGGCAGTGCAGGTGGTTGGCGGAGTAGTTGGGGAAGGGGAAGATAATCTGGCAAATACATGAAAACAACACATCACTTAAACTCATTTTTTAATCTCAACGGTTAATTATTTTTAATTTTATTATTATTGATACTTCTCATTTTTCATTATAAAAGTTATCTCATTTGAAACATCTCATATATATATATATATATATATTTAGAAAAGGACGATAATAAAACAAGTTAAGTTTTCTTTGATATAACTAGTTTAATCATGTTTTGTGTCATCATTTTTTATTCAATTTTAATTGATTTAACAAATTATATACTCCACGCATTTCTTGAATTGACCAAACCAGCAATCTCACTGCTAGTTTTTGGTCCAACTTTTCTATTCGTAATGCCTTAGTCCAATTGATTGAATTGATACGTTCGATCTAATTTTCAAAACTATAACAAGTACAAATGGTTAAAGTAAAAACATATAAGAATATCTTGTAAATTCTTTTAGTCCTAGATTTAAATTTTAGATATTGAAAATAAAGGTTTTCGATTTGTAGTTATAAATTTAAAAGGCAGCAAACATATATGAGACGTATAAGAAAGGACACAATACACATGAAATTTATTTTGGTTCACTCCCAATATTGGGTTATATTCATTCCTTATAATGGGTATAATTTTTTACTTCTCAATTGGTACTTCTTGTTCCTTAGTGGTCCATCTTATGACAACTAGTCCAGGGTATTGCTTCTGAAGATTGATTTATGCAGGATCCTTCTAGAAGTAACTTTTGGAGGTTGCAGTGCTTGTGGATCAATATGCTTCAGTTTTTATCAAAACTCAATAACCCATATATGTTTGTGCTTCTAAACACTTGGTATGATTGTAGGTTCTTCTAAACAATGCAAACATTTGTGTCTCATTCTTTGTTTAGTCTTGCATTTTTTTTGTCGTCTTTCTTGTTATGTGTAGCTTCTAATCATACTAACCCTTTACCAATTGCACCTCTTGATCTTGCTTCTAATTATACTCAGCTTCTAAACTTGATGCACTTTGATCTTTTGAAATATTGTCAGTCTTGTATGCTTCTAGTCGGCATTCCTTTTGGTAATCCTGTTTCTAATGAGCAAATCCTATTTTTGGAGGGCTAACATACTTCAAATTGATGCTTCTCACCTTTCTTCATGCTTCTTGATCAAGTTCTATTTTTAAAACATTACTAAGCCTTAGTAGCTTAAGTCTAAAAGACTTAGAAATAATTTATTGTCATTAAAACATTACTTCATAAGGATATATGCTTCAACAAAAAGTAGTAGAAAATATAGATAGTTTGTTGCTTCGATATGCCCAACATCTACTTTTTGGTGATGATCGGTTTATTATTCCAAAAGAGGCCCATAAACACGAGAGAGAAATGACAACAAAGAGTCTTGATCATATACATGGTGTGAAGTCTTTATCTTTGCATTCATCAAAACTAAAAGTTGACGAGTTTTCTCCAAACTTAGTAGAATTCAGAATAAAATGAAAATCAATCTTGAAGATTCACCCGAGCTTGAATTCTAACAAGTAAACTTTTATCTGAGATGATGTGACAAATGAAAATTAGTTCTTCTGAACCTTCTAATAATGTGTTTCTTGAATTATCTTTGCATGTTTTGATAAAAGGCAACAATAGTGCAGTTGACAAAGACAATACAATACAACAAGTTTCTATCATTTCAATTGATATACTAATAATGGTGTGCTGATCTTATATCACATTAAGCAAATTACTAAATTGCATAAAAATTGCCTTGTTTCATTATGTTTTTGTCTAACTTTATATGTTACAATATTTTAGGATGTATTAGTTGGGTTATTTGGTGGAAGTTTAGTCCTCCATCAATCATTTGTTCCTAGACTTGAATAATCAACTCAGTTTTGTCTCAATCCTAGAATCTTCTTTCACAAATGATTTGTCATGTCATTTTGAATGCTTTGAAAGTCTAAATGTTGATATAAAAAAAATTAAAATAGACATTTATTTTGATTATTGACATTGGCATTGCAAAATAATCTAAATAAATACCTATTTTAATTATCTTGTATATCGACATTGAAACTTTTAAAATATTCAAAATAAAATGACATGTATAAAAGAAGGATCTATAACTAAGGCATGATTGGGTTGATTAGCATATTTACATCAAGAAGGTTCAAGTATAGGAACAGATGGATGGTTCGGACTGAACTTCCACCAAATGATCCAACTAATAGATCCTAAAATATTTCACCATATAAAGTAAGAAGAAACATAATGAAATTGGGCAACTTTTATGTAATTAAGTATTTTTTTTCTTAATGTGGTGAAATACGAACACAACATTATCAATATACAAATTGAACTGAAGATCTAAGAAACTTAACCTATGTCAATTTGCCTTTGTCAATTGCACTAATGTTCCTTTTTTATCAAATCATGAGAAGCTAATTCAGGAAGTATCTTATTAGAAAGTTCGAAAGAACCAACTATGCTTTCATTTGTCTCATCCACATCATCATTAGTAACTACACATGTATCTCTTAATTATAGTCTCAGATAAAGATTCACTAGCCGAAACCTCAAGCTTGGGTGAATATTCAAGACTGGTCTTCATTTTATTCTAAATTGTGGATACGTTTGGTGAAAACTCATTCTCCTTTCAAGTTTATGGACTCCTTTTCACACCATAAATTGATCATCACCAAAAATAGATGTTAGGCATATGTGGGAACAACAACCATCTATATATTCTACCACCTTTTTCCTTAATTGATTGGTATTGTCCATGACTAGGTCTCTTGTTTGAATCTAAACAATATTGTATCAAACCAAAGCACCAAAATTTTAAACTTAAAAGAATGTAATATATAAAAGAGCATTCATGTTTAAGCAACCTTCATTAAAGGGAAAGGGTCAACCAACGGACATTTGAATGCTTTCCTAGATTTTAATAACACATGATCCAAAATCAAAATAAAGGAAGAGAAACACAATTTTATCAAATAAGACCACACCATTGATGATTGTAGGACCCACTAGTTAAAATCATATCGTGTTTATAAGGCTTTATGAAGAAAAACATTCCATTCTAGTTTAGCTAAAGGTTAAGCACGACACTCCAAATTTATTCAAGAAACAATAATCCACAAAGTCCTAATGTCCAATGAGTTGTAGATTATTTTGAATTCTCAATCAGCACAGAAAAAAAATACCCAACTTGAAAATAATAGCAAGTACAAAAGTGAAAGCTGGAATGATGTTAGGTATAACTTTTTGCAAGAGTAAGCGAGATGAGTTATAAGCCAACTTAAGCCATTATCTATATTGAACTCCTGCATGGTGAAATAATTAAATAGGAAATTCAACATTTATCAGAGCAAGGATCACATGAATGAATAAAAGCCAAAAATAAAAATTGAAAATAAGATATGACTAAAAATAATAATTCCTTATTATTTAGTATAATTGACAAGCAAAACAACCTAATTTATAAAAAAATTGAGGGAAACACAAAATACTCTAATTAACTAGCAAGTTTAGATGGAACAATGATGGTAGATAGAAAAGTAATACTAATCTCTACATTGATCCCCATTAACATGTATAGCAAATGTAGAAGAAATGCATTACAAAAGAGAAAATTATCTTCGAGATAGCGTGGTTGACAGTGTAAGGGTCTTTCTTTTCTAATTTATTGTGTGCAATTAGCGTTTTGCATTTTGGAATGGGCTTTGCGACTTTAGGATTCGGCCTTTTGAAATGGACTTTGAGACTTTGGGCCTTTTATTCACATATTAAAACTGATTTGGTTGCTAATCTTAAAGTTTTAGTATTATCAACACATGTTTTTTCAAATTTGCAATTATTTAAACGTTGTAAATCTTACAATTTAAATATTTTTTACTGGCGTACAACTATAACATTAACACCACATGTTTTTTTTTTAAATTTTCAATAACTTTAGAAAATTATTCAATAATTTGAAAAACATTATGCAATTAATAATTAATATTTCAAAAAATAACTAAATAGTAGTACAATATGAAATTAATAATTAGAACTTAAAAATAATAAATTACTTAATAATATTATTTTAATTTATGTTTTTTAATATTAGTATATTATTTAATATAAAATATTTTTAAAATTATGATTTAATCATTTTCAGTTCAATCATGGTTCAACCATATTCAGTGAAAAAGAGTGCATAATGGACAAACTAATCTGCGAGGTATTCGTGTCTCATTTTTTTTTCAATCTCATAAGTAGAAGTTCAATTCAGTTGAGCAGTAGTTCATTTTTTATTTTTAAAAAATAAACTGAAGAATAGTTCACTTCAATTTTTATTAAAAAAAAAATAGTTTGGTTCGTTTAGTTTAAGTTGATACGTTCGACAATAGTTCGATACAATTTATTTGTTTTTTTAATAGGCCTAATCATGTTTAATAACAAAACTAAGATTTTTATAGAACTGGAGAACAATAAGTGTGAGACCCACTCATTCATGGGTTGTCAAGAGCTCTCTCACATGTGGATCATGTATCACAAAATTTTATTAGGATAAAGTGTGTTTTTGATATTCTAAAATATGTGGAATGTAGAATTGATCCCTCCGAATATAAAATAAAAAATAAAAAAATAAAGGAATACACTTTAACCCAATGACAAACAACACAATAATCATACAAATCGTTGGAAATTTTAATGTTAAAACTTGACCCAACACCATAAAGATTTTAACTTTTTCAATAAAAAGTTTTAACTTTAAAATTTGTCTGACAAATCAATATAGATTTTAGTGTTATTTTAATATTACAAAATTCTTCTTCTCAAAATAAGGATCGCATTTAAGAGAAAAAATTCAAAATAAATATAGCATTTGATTTTTTAATATAATATTAATTGTTTTCAATTTCATATTAATATTAATATTGGTTTTATACGATGACAAATATTAATTAGAGCTCTGATGGTATTATTAAGAAACTTAAAGTGAAAATATTTTTAGTGAGATGCAAAAAATTACATTGCTCATGATTAATTGTATTTTTTTCTACTAATACCCCTAATAAGTAATAAGTATCACTTTAGTTTTTCAATATTATATTAATACTAAGATTGATTTTGTAAAATGACAAATACTAATCAGTGTCCAGATGACATTAAAAAATTTAAAGTGGAAATATTTTTGGTGAGAGGCTGAAAATTATATTGCTCATGATTGTTTTACGTGTTATTATGATTTTTACACAATAAATATTTTTCTCTTTTAGTTTCTTAACCAATATCTTAAGAATACTGGTTAACAAGCTCTTATGAAATTATTATTTTCTTTTATTTATTTATTAATTTTTCTTAGTATATATAAAACAACTTAGAATAACATTTATTTTGAGAGAAAAGAGTAATAAAAATCAATATACTTACAAGAGAGATACATTGTAGGGTCCATAAAAAAAATTGATGACTTTCTTGATTAGAAAAAAAATTTAATTGAGTAGCTTAAAGTAAAAAAAAAATATATATATATATACATATATATATATATAATTATAGGAATGTGTAATATTTTAAAAAGAAAAAAAATCATCCTTAACAACTCACTGGAGTTCTTTATTGAAAATGACCTAAAAGTATTTTCAGAATTTTAAACAAAACAGATACTTCATGTCTAACTATTGTTTTTCGTTTTTTTAAATAAAAAAACCATAATGCAAGTTAGAGAATTATTTGTAAGGATAATTATAAAAGTAAAATAATAATTCATGAATGTAATTTTGTGAATAAAATGAATATAAAAATATGTATACAAAACATCCTATTTCCTTTATATATAAATATAAATAATTTTAGCTTAAGATGACCCCTACAGACATCATTCTACACAAATATCATCTTATGTTACAACACTTGCAAATTGAACTTTGATTAGACAACCAGGATAAAAGGATGTATTAAATAGGTAAATATATAGAAAATTACACATTCATTTACCATAGAAATTACAACACAACGATTTAGAGAGAACAAAAATTGTGAGATTAATTAGCTGAACACCGCTACCAACTACCAAATGCTATATATATCCTAAAGGCTACATTTTACAACTGATTACAATGATACAAAGTGAGCAAAAATTAGGCCATGTTAATTCTAGCTGGAAGGCATACATCAGGGGCTTGCTCTTCCACAAAAATGGATTCACAATTAACCAGTTTCACTACATATTGAGCTGCAGGATGATACTTCTGCTGAGCTTCAACGAAGCCTTTGCCAAGAACATGTTCAACCCAATCCTCCACTGCGTTTTTCTTGTCTGATAACCAAGCAGCTGCTAGTATGTATGCTATTACCTCATGATCAATTTCCAGCTGTAGCTCTGAACCAAATGTCTTTTGAAATAGCATGCCAATTCTTTTCAATACTTGCTCAGCAAGCTCATTGAAATTGAATGGCTTAAAAACCACTTTCTCGTCAATTTGATCAAAGAAATCAATCAACCAGGCATCTGTGTTTTCTGTCATGTATTCACTTTCATGGTCATTGTCATTGACACCCTCTTCACCCTCCTCTACAGGCATATTTAGATCAAGAAAGGATCGAGATGCCTCGCTGTCTTGTTTCTGCATCTTGCTTGTTGCTCCCTCCTTGGAGTCACTAATATCAGCCTGCTTTCTTTTGTTCAGAGATGATGATTTGGAAAACCCTTTTCTGGGTACAACCTTGACATTTGTGCTACCAGTTTTTGTAGCATCCTCAGAAGCATGTCCAAGTAATAATTGCATTTGGCATCTTTTGGCTTCAAGGATTCTTTCCTCAGAAAACATCTTGGACTCTTCCAAAACAAGAGAGTCATTACCTTTACAGACAGTTGAGGTTAAAATAAATATAGTGTTATTGATGCTAATAGCCCTTCCATGCGAATATGAAAATTTGCCTGTTCTTACTGCCTGCAACAAACTATTCTGCACCAAAACATCAGCTTTATCTACATTTTCAAGAAAGACAACAGAATGGGGTTTTTTACTCAACTCCCCAGCAATATAGTCCAAAATTGTCTTCCTCCTAAGCACATCATAACAACGTAATTTTTGGTATTCAAAAACCGAGTTCAATGGGTAAAAGCCGTCCTGGAAGCCCAGATCCACAGAGATTAGGCTTTCAGGGTTTCCAAATATAGTCTCTGCAAGAACTGAAGCAATTTTCCTTTTTCCAAGTCTATCTGGTCCAAGGAAAGCCAACCATATGTCTGCTCTACCATGTGAGCCTCTACGCTTTCCTGCACCAGATTTACAAAGGGACAAAGTTTGACTGATAGCACGAATGGCCTGATCCTGCCAGCCAACCTTTTCAGTGAGAAGTCGATTAAGAGACTTGAAATCTGCTAAATCAAATTTTCCTTCCAAATTTGAACCAGAGCAGGAAGACCTAGCAGTTTGGTGAGAAGTATTTTCATTCATACCATCACAATCAGTTGAAACAGAATCTGAAAAGCGCTGAAGATGTTTTCTTTGATCTTGCAGTTTTGGGGTATCTGGATCCTGAGCAGTTGATGTATATAACGTTCCCAATCCTAAATCTGTGGTCACAGGAGTAGGGGATGAAGATGATCTGTTTTCAAGCACACTCTTATTGGCCATAAGGGAAGGGGCAGCCCAAGGGGTCTTCATGTGAATTTGCAGTGTCTCTGAAACTTTTAGAACATGATCAGTTCCAGTATTAATGCTGACTGTATCAGAAGATAATGGACCAGATAACTGCTTCGATGGAAAAATACTATGCAACTCTTTGGGCATGTAGGAATTTTGACTAGAATATTGGAATTCATTGTGTGATGGGTCTTCACTGCTGCTTTCCTTAAAACCCGGACCAAAGCGTAAAACCTCAAGTGTTGGAGCTTGGGACCTTGTTTGAGAAATATCAAATTGAGGTAGTGAACTTGTGTGATGAAGACGCTGACAAATATCATTCCATTTCTTTTGAAATCCCAAGATCTTATCATTCAAACTTGTGTTTTCTTCATTAGTCTGCACTAGATGATGGGCATTCTTAAATATATGCAGCCGTAAATTGAAGCAATGAAATATTGCAAGAGATGCAAACCATGATTATTGGATCCAAGAATTTAAATCAAGGTATAAACACAAGAAAACTGACAGCTCCTAGTGAGAAAATATAACTAATACAATTGATAATATCATTTCATTGAAAAAATGTTTTCTAGAATAACTTTTGCAAATGTTATGAATTATCATAAAAGGAACGAGTATGATTTTCTTCTTTGCCAATACTAATAGCAAATACGTCCTTTCATCCATTAGCAGTTGTATGCAGTAAGACCAAAGCTATACAGGAAAAGATACATGTGGATATAGAAAGTGCTTTATTATCTTCACAAACTTTCAGAAAGATATAATCCATTGAGTTCAGTAAATCCATCATCTCAAGGAACATATTTAATATAATTTTCAATTTGATCATCAAATGCCATGGGCTCAACAATAGAAAGCTCAGAGGGAGGAAATAGACAGAGAAACATAGTTTTTATTTGGTTTGCTGCATATAAATTTTCAATTACTATGTTTTTTATATTCAAATAGTATTCTTTTCACATGCGTAGGCAGGTTAGCATTATACTGGATACCACTAAATTATTATACGTGTATCAGTAGTACAGAGATTGCCCCCACCATGTTGCATGTATGTGTATATGCATGTGACGTCTCAGTATGCAATGGACAAGAGAAATTCAATAATTAGCAATCATAACAAACCTTTGCCACATCCGGCCCTCTATGCGTGTCCACGTTAACAACCTTTTGTAACCAGGGAGAGCTTGTTGAGTTGCTAGATGAAGGACCTACCTTCAGAAGATCTGCAACTTCTTGTTCACATTTTTTATTGCATGTGTCACAACAGGTAAAAGATGCATTTGTACAGCTTACGGGACTTCTGATTTCAGGTGTAGAAAAGAACCCACCAAATGGAACAAAGGACCCCATCAAGCTGTAAGTTTATCATGAGCAGGGAACTGTGAGATCCAATAGGCACGAAACAGTCAGAAGCTAAAGTGTGCACAATGAAAGAGATTTCAAGGCATCATCTACATAAATGAAATATACTATGGCCAATACCATAATAGACTACTGAAATTGACAATCTCACAACAGTAGTCAGAAAAATACATACTTAAGTTTCTAACTATCCGCTTGGATCTGAAGAAAGGGTATACAGAACCGAGTGAAAAGGGGGCCGGCAATGCAGAAATGGAATCATACCATTAATCAAAATACTGCTCATAGCTGCCCGTCCATATTGGCTAACACAAGCAGTCAGCAGAACAAGAACTACCAGGTCTTGGTAAGTACATTTCTCAGGGATGCCTAATACATCTGATCAAGTTTTATAAATACCATGAATCCATGATATAAGATCATGGTAATGAAAACTCCAATTTATGATAAAGTTTTATAAATGCCATTTATAAGACCAAAGTAATGAAAACTCAAATTTAACATCTTTTATTATAGAACCGTTTCAGACCTGACTTCTACCCAGCAAGTAGTACATTACAGCAGATTGCATGTGACTCATTGTTTTCCTATTAAAAACATCACATCCAGAACTTCATTGCAGTAACTTTATCTTCTAAATTTAGAAAAACAAAAAAACATAACACACATTTGGAGTATAGCGAGGTAAATCAGAATTCAATGCAAAACATTTTCAGAAAAATTCCACTTCAACCAAACACCCCATTTTAAAAGTAACAGAAAAAAGAAGAACAAGAAAGACATCAAAGATTTCAGAACAACCAAAAACCATAAATTCAGTTCATAAAACACACCATTTATTAAACTCAAATTTATACTCCCACCATTTATTTGCGCATGGCCTCCACCGCGCTTGTGAACCCCATCCCATGTCACAATAACAAACGTGCATTGCTCCTCACAAAACTCCGAAACATTTATATAATTATTTACACCAACCAACGTGCAAGAACCTGAACAGTACACAAATCCCCATTTTCCCTTCAACCAAAAACACGACAAGTACATCAAACCACAACAAATAGTACTAATAGAACTAAAAAGACACACACCAATAATAACCCATTTTGAGTAGTTTACACGAAATCCTAAATTCATACTCATACACCCAAAAAAGATACCAACCTTTTTCTTCTTCTTAAAGAAAAAAGGAAAAGAACGAACCTGGGTTTAGAGTAGAGTCCTTCCATGGAAGGAATGGCGGAAGTAACAGTAAGCAAATGAAGATCCCAATCGTTCTCCACACTGGGAAACAAACCCAAGAACTTCGAATAAGCACGAGAAGTTTCCGCCACCCCCAGCAACGAAACCTTCTCTCCACGAATCTCCAACAACCTCGTTAAACCCGAAAGAACGAACCTAACAGCATCAACATCCACATCATCCCCTAAAAAAACCTCAATCTCCCCGAAACTAACAACAACCCCAGAACCAGAACTCTCACATTGTTCCAACTCCTTCAACCTCACACCAAATTTCTCTTCCCCACTGCTACCCCTTTTCACAAACTCCCCAATCTCCCTCTCCAAACAGACAACTCTCAACTCCGAACCTAATGCCGAACCTAACACCGAACCTCCTTTTCCGTTCCGAACCATCTCAACGAAACCCCTCAGAGCACTCTTCGCGTAAACACCCATAAGCAAAGGGTTTCTCTTGTTTTTTCTCGCAAGAACTTCCACGATCCTGCGAATATTTTCGTCGGGCCGGGCCGGGTCGAGGTTGCAGAGAAAAACCGGAGGCGACCGGTTGAACCGGTGCTGAACCGGAGGTAGAGGCGGTTGGAGCAACGCGAGTTTTATATCGCAGCTTCGAAACCCTGCTTCGGCGAAAACGCGACTCACGATAGGGTCATCGAGGATCGACAAAACGAAGTGCTTTAGCTCAACTTTCAAAAACGACGTCGTTGTCGTTCCCTGCTGGCTCTGCTGGAACATGTGGAAGCTCTCCGGGTGCCGCCGCTGGTTCGCCTGAGACCGCTTTATCGCCGCCATGAGAGAGTTCGAAACCGGCGGCTCCTCGTCGCTGCCGCCGGCGGTGGACTTCGACGATGGGAGCCGATCAAGGGAGACTCCGACGGAGAGTTCCAGCGCGCGAAACTGGAGGCGCGGCGAGGACGTGGCGGAGAATCGGGCGGCGCCGGAGCGTGCGCGGCCGCACGCGTCGCGCAGGGCGGAGGAGGGGAGCGCTAAAAGGGCGGAGATTGCGTGGAGCGACGTCGTCTGCGCGTGGCTGCGGCGGCGCGCAACGGAGACCGCGTCGTCGAGTGCACGCGCGGCCTCGTCGGTTAAGCATTGCCTCGCTATGCTGACCGGCGTCGGCATCGCCGGCGAGCATATATAATAATCACAATAATAATATAATAAATAAGTAGAGTGTGCGATATTAAATAAAATAAATAATGAAATAATTAATAATATTATAGGGGGAGAGGGGAAATAAATAAAATGTGGCGTTATCTGGGAACCAGGTGCTTGGGTTTGGACTTTAGTAGAGAGATGATGATGATGAAGATTATAAAAATAAAATGAAAATTAGAAAATTGTCGGAGGAGGGGTTTGATTTGGTTTGGGTTTTACTTGTTCAGAGTGTGGAATAATTTATTGGAGAAGAGAAGACAAGGGGGAGGAGCAGAGTGAGAACTGAGAAGGTTTATTTTTTGGTGGTGGTGATGGTTGTGGCAGAGGATGGTGTATTGTAAATATGTAATCTTTGTTTGTTTTTTGGTATTTGGGTTTCTAAGGGGATATTATGGTGGGGTGGATTGTTTTTTTGGGTGGGACCCTTTTGTTTGGCCATTCACTGATCTAACAGATGGTGGGCATAGATTCTCTCTTACTACCTCACTCTCCATGGCCATGAGTGAAAGATGTGCACCACTTCCTGTTTCCAATTACATGGCCATGGTCTCTCTTTTGGGTGTGTGCCTTTGATAAATGAGGAGCTATCTTTCAAAAAGTGGATTAGATAGCCACTTAGATCTAGACTCAAGAGATTAGTTCAATAATAATAAATTATTTTAAAATACACATAAAAGTTTAAATCAAATAGACTTGATGCATGTTTCAACTAGTATTTATAAAATTGATTTTGAAATTATATTATTTATTTTTTATTCATGAAAACCAGAAAAAATGTCAGGGTTTAACTTTTTATTACAAGAACAAGTTAACAATAAAAAAATATATTCAACACAATAATTATTTAAAAGTGTTTCAAATTATAATAAATTCCATATCTAGATTTAATTCCTTGAATTGAAGTTTAACACTTAAAAATTTATTTAAAATCACGTTAAATAATATCTTGATTTGATTATAGAAGATTCAATATTTTTGTTACAAATTAAAGTTGAGATTGAAAAGAGGGAGGAAGAACCTAACTAAGTTGGTGTCCTCCCAAAAACCCACCACCAAAAACACCTCAAATATCATTAAGAGATGCAAAAAGGACAAAAGCTTGGAGGAACTAAACCAAGACCCACCAGGAGAACTAGCAAAACTTATAAAAAGGAAGAGTATTTGTATTCCTAAGATAATCACCCCTAACAAAGTCTGGGACGGTATTCCACCGTATGAAACTACTCAGGCACTTAAAATAAATTTAAGATTAAATAGTGATTTTTATTTTTTGAATGCTTAAAATATTGGAAAATTCATCCTCAGAAAGAAAGATGTAAATTCAAATTTTAATTTTCGAAAGTGAAAAAAGTACGATAAATTCATTCATCCATTTTTATATGTTATCGTTAATGAAAGAGTTTACGTGGTACAACAGAAAGAAAAATGTCACAAAAATAATTGACAACATAATTACTGAATAGATTGAACTAAAATGTCATTAAATTTTCATTCGACAAAAATATTTGTAAATTTTCATTAAACTAATTTGTCAAATCCTAAATTTTATTTCATTTAAAGATAAAATATAATTTAATCTTCATCTTCTTCTTTTTGTGATTAGAAAATTTGTAATGATTGATATACTATTATAATGTTTATTTTGGTACAATGATAAAATGTTTATTTAGAAAATTTCTATTGTGATAATATTAGGTAGTAACAAAATTAAGTTGAGTATCATTTTTTGTAAAGATTCTTAATGAATGTCTATTTTTGTTGAACCTCATATTTTGAGTAAGGTACTATCACATTATAAATTTCAGAGCAATAGATAGATCATGTTTATTATTATGTTTATTTTAACTTATGTTTTTTTTAATTATTATAATGTTATGCTTGCAACTATAAAAAAAAGGAGAAGATAAATATTAAATTATCTTTTACTTTTAAATGAAATGAAAATTGAGGTCTGATAAATTAGTTCAATGGAAACTTATTAACATTCTAATCTAATGAAAATTTAATGATATTTTGATTCAATCTATTCAAGAGTCATGTTACAATAATTTTGATGACATTTTCGTTCATATGTGTCATATAGACTATTTCATTAACAGTAACATAAAAAAATTAACGAATGGATGAATTTGTCACACTTTTTTTCACTTTTAAAGACAAATTTGTCAATCATCTACACATTTAAAAACAAAAATAATTATTTATCCTTCGTACAAAATCTTTTAAAAATTGAATTTACTAATCTTATCTACTAAATATAAATTATCACGAACACATAGGTAAATATAACTGTTCATAGTACAAGTACAATTATTCATTCCATCATATATGTACCAAACTTTCAACATCACACAAAAGTTTCGAAAGAATTCAATAACATAAAGTTAAACCCGACATTGAAACTAATAATTAATAACCAAAACTTCAATTCGTAATGGGTTATCATTTCATTTAACTTTAAATTGATACTCCATCCGTTTCTATATGTAAAAAATTTAATTACTTAATTTATTAAAATTAACGAAAATAATTAATTTATTTAATAATACTAAATTTATCTTAAATTTATAGTTATTTTTAAAAATATCATTTTTATTAATATTTTGTTTTCTCTTTTAATAGTTATATATTTTTTCTTCTGAAGATTATTTTTAGTCTAAAAATAATTAATATAAGAAACATTATAGATAAGATCTTTTAAAAAAAAATATCATTTCAAATTTTGATCTTATAAATAAGAAATAAGGGAGTAGTAAATACATATATTTTACACATTAACTTAGCGCAAAGTAGACAAATCTGGTACACTATGATTTGTTTAATTCTGTTTTTACAACACTATGATTTGTTTAAAAAGAAGTAACTTCGTATTTTTATTATTATTGTAACTAGATTATGCTTTAGAGAAAGAAGACTTAGGTCTTGTTTGGATAAGCTTTTCTAGAAGCACTTCTAGAAGAAGAAAATAAGAGCAAAAAGATGAGATGAGCTTCTCCATAAGTAAAAATAAGCTCTCCATTAGTTAATTTGTAGAAGCTCACCAATATGACTTCTCTAAAAGATGAGATGACATTTACAAATTAGCTAATGGAAAACTTATTTTTATTTATGGAAAAGTTCATCTTATCTTTTTGCTCTTATTTTCTTCTTCTAGAAAAGCTAACATCCAAACAGGCCCTTAGTCCAACAACTTTCAAAATATAAATTGTAAACGTTGTTCATTTAGGTTAATCGTTGGGGTTTCTACCATATCCAATCTAGCCTTTATTATGAGATTCTCAGTGCTAGTATCGCAAGCGGTTATGATTGCATGCAGGCTAAGGGTTTTACATTTGGCAAGATAATAGTTGATCACATGGACATGGATGGCAAAATGCCGAATCACCAAGAAGGTGTTCAATCGAGTGGACCATTAAGCTCAAGTGTGTAAGCACAAAGAAATCAAAATTAAGAGGTCAAACATTTTATGTCTAACAATGAGAGGTTAAAAGGTACACAATCTCATAGTCTCCAATGTGTAATCACAAAAAGACTAAAGTGTGAAGGTGCGGTTGGGTCAGGATCAAAGGGATATAACTATTATTTAAGTCATGATTTGATATTTAAAATTATATTGAAGAACAAATATTTTAATTTAGTTTAATATAAATAAACTTTCTAAATGTATTTTTATAATTTTAAAATTATTGATGTACAATTTTAAATATTATTTGTTAATTTATAAAAAAGAAAACACAATCAATTATTTTTCTTCAAAAATTTCATTTCTTCTTCTAAAATTAATTATAAAAAAAATGAAAATCACGTATAAAGGACAAAAAAAGAAGGTCCCATAAATAAGGTTCATTTATGAACTTGCATTATTATTATGTTAAAAAAATAATGAATATATAACACATTTTTCAAATTAGAAGGTTTGACAAAAAATTTAGAAAAAGAAAAACATATAATTTAGACATATCAAAGAACAAAAAATACTTTGGGCTTGCGAGTGCATTTCTTCACGGTGGTTGAGGTTGAGGTTGAGCGAGACAGATGCCGTGCCCACTGAAGCAAATGGGGGCAAAAGGAGGTCACTGTCAAGCTTTTGAATCTACAGGGACCTTTTGTCCTTTACCTATTTATTTTTCATCCTTTTCTTTTTAGTTAAAACTCATCTTTTAAAATTTCTTAATATTAAAAAACATAATAATAATAATAATAATAATAATAATGATGATAATGATAATAATAATAATAGTGATGATGATAGTAAATTAAAGATTAATATTTGAATATGTAAATTTAATTTTAAAAGTTAATATGATACTGAATATATTGTAAATGCTTAATGACTATAAAAAAAGATTGTAAATGTTTAATAAAAAAATCAATATACGAATAAAATCTAACTCAGCAAAGAAAGATATGCATAAAAAAAATTGAAGATGCGAATTTGATAAGGTGTTGAATTTTGAACTAGAAAGGAGTTACTAAAAGGCAGAAAGGAAAAGTTGGAAGAGATTACGCTAGACCTATTTCTTTTTTTAGTGTGTAATTTGCGTTTGTATAAAATAAAGCAATATAATGTGTATCGATTCGAAAAAGAATATATTATGCGAGTGAATATTTTTTCCAACAAAAATATTAAATAAAGAATTTATTTTATAAAATTAAAAGAAATGTTAAGTATATCAAAAGAAGCTTCGGATTAGCTCGCTAAAAAAACAAATTATCATTTAAATCTGCTTTGAAAAAAACATTTAGAGTGTCTTTGATTCACTAAAATGCAAGGGACAATACAACATAAAATGATTTGTTACACGTTTGTTTTCAAAAAAATTGTCATCAAACAACACAAAAGAGGTGATGAGGAACAGAACAAATTTATATATATATATATATATATATATATATATATATATTTGAACAAAAGTATTTCTTATAAGAGATGAGTGAACCAAAAGTTGGAAGAAATTTTACAAATATCAGTTAGCAATTTTTAGTAAAAATAAAAAATAGGAACTTAGATAATGCTAATTTATACAAGTATACTTTAGTTAGCAACGCATATTAATTAATAATTAATACTCTAAATGGTTGTCGTGTAAGTGTAAATTTTGCTGATTCTATTGGTCCTAGTTAAAAACAAATTTACGTACGCTAAAGCGTCTAGTTCAACTTTTACATGGATTTCTTTTTCCCGAAAAAGAAGTGATTATTGAAGGTTGCTTGGGCAGGTGCGTTGGAAGTAGTCCAACCACAATTATAAAGAGAGGAGGAAAAAATAAATATAAAGCAAGATAAGTAATACTACAAGATTTGGTTTGATGAGTTCACGAATCAAGAAAGATATAGGGGAATGGTTAATCGACAAATTGATTTTTATAGCTGTCCATGTCATGTCAATGCTCTGTGTTTGTGATGGCTATCATCATTATCATATTACTTAGTGGGGGATATTTGTTTGACCAAAACAAACGCGCTTATGGAAATTGTGGGATTTTTTTAATAATAAAAAATCATTTTTTCGTGAAATTTAAGATATCTATGCTGTCAGAAGTAATGAGATCATTCTCGAAAAAAATAAAGTCTCAATTAAGAATAACTATTTTCTCGTAAATATTATTTTATTCGTATAATCGAAAACTCTTTTCATATTAAGTTTTAACTACATATGTCGTGGTGGTAAGAAGAAAATTATATATTTGTATGTCCACATATGTACAGTTTTTATCATAAGGTTTTTTCCTTTGGTTTTATATATATCTAAACTCTAATTGCACTGTCTATGGACGTGAAAGATATGAAAGGGACAATTTGTAAGTTGCATTTTTTTATTTATGAATAGCTTTTTTGATTTTGTACACAGTCCTTGAGTTGAACACTGGACTGTTTGTCAGAAATCCACTAGGAAGAGGGCCTTTTGATATTTTGTAAGAGCCATGAGAGGGAGGCATTGATGAAAAGTTTGGTAATTGTTACTTTGTTAGTCAAAATGTTAGACCGAACTACATGAGCTTTATAGTTCTAGGAGGAAAAAAGACTGAAACAAGTGCAGTGTGGATATCCTTGGTTTGATCATGTTCTAGATCTAGTGACAAGGTTTTCAATTGATAAATTATATTAGTTGACAGATTAGTGATTGGTCAATTTGAGGAAACAGTGAAAATCAACCATAGGGCTGTTGATTGTTGAATTTGAATCAAGTTTGAAATAACAAAAATAAAAATCCTCTGATCATACAAAAACTCACATTTTACTTTGGATTAGTTTAAAATAGTATATATTTTTTGCCTTTGGATCAGGCCTTTTGGCCTAATTATATAGAGGATGATCATGATCTAACCCAAGATTAACCTAAGAATATATTTAGGTTGGTGGTGGAAAATGGAATAAAGTAGACTAGAATATAATAAAACAAAATAATATGGAATAGAATTGATTAAAAATGTCATTTTATTGTTTACATATTTTACAATAGAATTTAATAAAGATTTTAGATTTCATTCTATCGTTTAGAAAAATAATAGAGTAAAATGAATTATAGGGCAAATAATACTTCTCTTTTTTGAGATCTGATGCATATATATAATATATTTTTTTTGTCTATTTCTCTCATGTAATAAATGATATGCAGGAAAGATATAAACATAAAAAATTGTTATTGTATAAATGGTTATACAAATAATACTTCTCAAATCTAAAATGATTACATATGTACGTAAGAAGACCTGATTCTTTATCTAAAAAAAGAAGAAGACATGCTTCTTTAAAAATAGGAATACATGGTCTCAATGGAGGAGTCTATTAATGCATTAGTCAAACAATGCAATTTTTTAACATCAATAAAGTAATAATTGCAACTACTATATATTATTGTTGGCCATGATCCTCCATACATGCATGCAAACATGAGTTAAAATGTTAAAAAGTACGAAACATGAAAAACGGACTTAATAAAGGTGAACATGCCTTAATCAGGGCCTTAGTAGTTCTCTAATTTAAAGCATAAGTCTAACTTATTTACTTAATATAGACCCTACTTTTTAAAGGTATTTTAAATAAGTGAGAAAAAAATCCCTCAAATGAACTTTTAAAAATAATAATAATTATAACTGACAATTTTTAAAAAATACTAACTAAACTGGTTAAACAACATTTTAAGTCTAAAAGCACTATTAAATGGGATAATTTTCTAAACTTATATGCAAGTTAACGATTTTAAATATATTTTTTTAAGCAGTGATAAATCATGTCATAATAAATTTATTTTTATCAAATTTTAACTTACAACATACTTTTAATTCAAACTTCTAGATATGCATTAACTGAGATATTCCCTTCCTCTTAAATTTAAGACATGCTTGAATGTTCAAGTGCCTTCAAATTTACGTTTGCAAATGGATTGGGACTATTATTTCTGCGTTGATCGATTAGATTTGTCTCGTAGGAGTGATTTGGTTGTGGTTAAATGTGTGAGAAGAGAAGTGGGGAGAAATACAGGGATGAGATGGTGGTGGTTTGGTTCCAACAATTATTTGAGAAATTTTTGAAATAATTAGTGGGATCCATAGAAAAATATTTCCTCGCCAAAATGAGCGGATTTGAGAGGAAATCATACCTTGTTAGTTTCTTATTCTACTGCATTCAATGTGTCGAACTTCTATGCCTTCTCCTACCCTATACTAATAATATATTTTTATTTAATATTAATTTTTTACCTATCAAACTATTTTAATTCAAATTTTTTTCTTGAATTAAATTATTTCTATTTTATTTCATTTTTCATACATTTCTTTTTTCTTCTCTTATCGCATTATTTCTTTTAAAATTTTCCTTTTTTCTACAACAAAACACATCGTAACTGCTGCAGACCTTAGCAGTAGGTTCTTCGGCCTGTTACTAATTTTTCTACAAAACTTAAATAAAAATAAATTTAATTAAAAAAGTGACGAATATAAAAATATAAACAGACACGTTGAAATTACCGACATAACCGAAGACCGTCTCAGATCTTTCATTGTTTGATTGCGGCTTAAATATTTTCTCTTTCTATAATTTTGTGTTTTTTAAAAAAGTAATTGTTTTTATAATTTACATAGATTAAATTGATTTAAAAATAAAAAACAAAAAAAGAAGACTAAATTAAATGAATGAAAAGTATATTTAAACCTTTGATTGCAGACAGCAGTACACAGTATGGTAATTGCTGCCATATTGATGGCCCTGTACTGTGGAGTGTATCAAATTAGTTGGATTCGATGCAGTAGACATGTGCACTTATTCTATTTATGTGTATAGTAAAACTCTACCATATCCACACAATTGTATTAATTCGTACGTAAGAGAATCAAAATGATGAGAGCAATAGCAGCGTCTATGTCACTCTCCAATCACAATGCTGTAGGGAAGATAATTGACAGCGCGTGAAAGGTGTGGAGAAGTAGTGTTGTTTTTCCATTTTGAATGAGTACAAGCTTTGGCAACAAAAATGGAAAGCACAATAAGGTGCTTCTAATAGTGAGTGAATTTCAGTGGTGCTGGTTCCTTCATAGTTGATCTACTTTATTATTCAAGCTAGCTAGCTAGGTAGGGCGGTGATGGTGATGGTGAATCTTGTAGGAGAGAGAGAGAGTATATAACTTTCTTTATGCAGAAAGTGGACATTTCTTATTTTTGAAAAATCCAAGTTAATTTATTTTCTACTACTACAAAAGCCACCATTTTAGTTGTATCACAAAAAAATGAAAAAAAACTTTGCATATTACTATGTTTACGGCAGACCAGAGTAAAAGGGCATTGATATCACCCTTTTTATTGTATTATTTGCATTTTTCTTTTACTTTTCACCATAATATAAAAAATAACAAAATGAGTTGTCGAATCAAGGAGTAATGTGTGTTTAGAAATCCGTTTGCATGCATCATACAAATGATGAGAATTTGTAATAATGAACGTTTGAGATTTTTCAACTACAAATTAAACACACTCTTAAAAGTAAATCAATTAGATTTATTTAAGGTTTGCATGTTATTTAGCCTAGTCTAACATGAAATTTTTAACCTTAAAATTATATAATTTTTTATACAAAAATTAAAATAATAAATAATATCGAACTAAAGAGAATTTATTATTTTCTACCCAAAATTTTAAGACTCTAAACCATCTAGCACATTAAGTTGGGCCAATATTTTAGTCTGAATTTTAAGTGTCCAACTTATCCTTATTTACAGATTGTTTAGGCTAATCTTGTCATCTCTTAGACTCTCACAATCAAACAACTTAAAAAATATTTTGTTTTTTTTCCTTTCATTTTCTTTTCTTCCCCAAAGACACATTGGAATAGGCTTTTATAGATGCTAGATAGCCTCCAAATTCAAGAATGTAATCACTAACTTGTTTGATTCTTACTTGTTAGAGTTATCAAATGAATCAAATGCAATGAAGATAATGAAAGTTATGTCACACTTATCAGCTTTTTTCATATTAAAAGATGCTAACTCAATTGATTAAATAATATATATGATTTATTATAAATCTTTAGTATTTGAGTTTGATTTGTATGGATAAAAATAAAGTTCTATTCATTCTAAAAGAAAACTATTTTTTTTTATCAAATATATGATCAATTTCTTATGTCTTCCCATGTGTGATTTCTAAAGTAAAAATTAAAATATTACTTAAGTAGTGTTAAAAATATTAAAATGTATACTAATATTTAAAAATTATTTAAATTGATTTTTAATTCTTAAAAAATAATTACATAAATTTATTATTTGAGGAATAAATTAAGAGAGAAACCAATGGTTTGAAAAAACATTGGTGATTTATTCATTTGTTATCCGTAACTACCTGAAAGAATAATTTCACTTGATATATAATTTTACTTTTTGTTTCAAGATAACAAATGCGCAATAGACTATGTAATTTTAATAGTCATATACCACTTTCAAATTTATTTTACTTTCAATAAAAATATATAATTATAATATAATTATTTTATTTGTTTATTTTCCAATCTTATTTATAAATAAAACTTTCAATTAAATAATAACACGGTGTACCTTGTATTAATTAATACCATAAAAAATTCTAACAAAAACTAAAAAGTATAAACCTTTTTTTTGTTTTGGTACCAAAATATAAACTTTATCTAAGTCAATTGCTAAGTCGACAAGTGCCATGCCATTTAGGGACTATTTCCCCCATCATTTTATGATGACTTGATTCGATGACTATCATCTGAAATTATTCGGAATGGTTCTCTCATAATTGCTACTTCTAAAAGTGTTGTTGTCAATGTCTTGGATTTTATCTTTTCTCGGTGGCAAATAATACACCATACTCATTTTTTTCTTTCCTGTTTTTATTAATAAAAGAAAATATTATGGACTGTTTGTCAAGGTTAGCTTTCATTTTTTTTTCTTGAACATCCTTTTTGCTTTCTAATTGTTACATATAATATAGTTTTTTTTCACATACATTTTATATAAAAGAAACCAAAACTAATTTAACGGTAAAACAATATTTAAGAGAAGTTTTTTTTAAAAAAAATAAAAGAATATTATACATTAGTCATTTTAATCAATATATGTGACTTTTTATTTTATAAAAATTCAATAGTAAATAAATTTTTTTAATGAATCTAAAACATGAGTTTTAATAGATTCACCCTTGAGTACAACCTTCAAAAGAACAGGAAGTTTTCCACCAATATTTTTGCTTTAAGATTTAGAAAGATATTTAAATAAGACATGTACATATATAATTATTACTTTATTTTTTAAACTGATTATGCTCCTATTTTTACCTCTTAGTTGTTTTATATTTTCATTTTTATTTACAATTTTTCTTTTAAAATTTAACCTTATCTCTGTAATTTTATCTTTCATTTGCTGTGCACCCCACCCCAAAGCATCTGCCGCTGTATAGCGCATAGTAAATAAGCATATATAGTTCATATAAGTTTGAGTGTACGTAAAACTGATTTAGGTACATAATTTTCTTATAATTAGAAGAATATATTATAAATTGCTAAATCTTAGCATACATGATTGATTCATTACGTATACTGCCAAGATCAAACATGTTGCTTAGTAGATAGCTATGATTAAGAACATCTTATCTAGAGTTATTTAAAATGAAAAAAACTTGCATATCTTATCTTGATTAATTCTTCCAAGTCTTGGCTTCTACTAATCGTGTATCAAGTCTTTAACCATCTGTTGTATGGCAACCGTTTTTTTTATTTTAAATAAAATAAAATAAAATATTTTTTTAATTCTTATAATATATTTAATTTTGATATTAATCTTTTTTTTTTTATCTTCGTAAATTTTGTTCTTCAGTGATCTATCCACATAATTTGACGATATTTTTTGTATTCTTTTTTAGGGGTACAAGGCAGACGATCGGTGTTGAATCTTTACTCTTCACTCAGTCTATGCCACAAATAGACTTTTGATTACTTTAACGATAAGATATGGATTTTGGTTTGATGTGAGTCCTATTCTCAACGTGAAAAAGACCTTTAAATGGTGGGTAAAGATGTTATAAAAGGAAAGGAAATGAGGACAACTCATTATTTTAGGTTTGAATGTGTTGGATAATGGATATCCACGTGTATGTTAGACGGGAATTCCTAAATACTACTATATACTAACCTTTTTATTTGTTTAAAATATATTTAAATGTAACTTGTTAAGATATTTTTTGAAAAGTAAACGAGTGTATACAATATTTTAATGTAAATTTTTTTTTTAAAATATATTTAAGGTTTAATTAATTAAAACGTCTCATCTAAATAAATAAATAAGTACACCTAACAAATCTCATATTGAGTTTCCTAAATCTGTAATATTTTCGGAGAACAGGTTCCAACTTGGCAACTTAACATTTGCATAAGCAGTTAAGGTTGCTTTACTCCTTGAGTTCCGTCCTCTCATCTAGTAGGTTTTGGATACGAATGTGAAACAGTGTAAAGCATAAGTTGCGATTATAATAATTATTTGGAAATTTAATGACTAAGGTTATGATAAAATAAGACTTAATTTTTCTAAAATAACAAAATATCAAAGTTAAAAATCTATCCATAAATTTAAAATTAGTTTATATTTTTTTAGAAATTAGTTAAAACAATAGGATGTTTTAGTTAAAATTAATGATATATATATATATATATATATATTTCCTTTACATTTTTAATTAAATGTGATAAAATTATAAAATTATTAAAATATTAATTATTAATTTACAATATAACATAATTGATAAATAATTTTATCTCTTAAATATATGATTAAAAAAATTATTTATCAATGGTTATAACTATGGTTTTTTCTTCTTTTAAAAATGTATCCATCTCACTTTAAAATAGTTTAAATTCTTATCTAATAGTTGTTTGGAATGGTAACTACCATCAATGTCAAATGTCCTTTGTCAACTTCCTTATCATTTTCTTTTGCCCTTCTTATTGTTGCGATATGCACTTGTCACCTACTGGTTTGCCTTGCCCATGCAAATTCCTTTCGTAATTATCTGGTACTATTCGCTAATGGATAATTCTCTCAAGTAATTCATTCACTTCGTTATTTTATTAATATTGTCCTTAGAATAATGATTAAAAATTAATTAATGAAAAATTATAAAAAGAATATGACCCAATGCATTATTTAAATGTTTCACTTTCTAAACAAACCAATTTTCCCCCCTTAAAGAAACCAATTTTATTGATTGCCATAAATGTATCCTCTACCGTTTACATGGAAAGAAGAATGTATCTCAAAGATATCTCTTCTTTGTGAATTATGGATTTATTGAACTGTCTAGTGCAATTTGGCTAAAAATTTATCAAAATAATGTAATTTGAAAATCTTTTACTTGACAGGAGGAAGACGTATTTGGGAGAGTGTTATTAAATTTGGGTCGAATTCATCCATTTGATTAGTTCAATTGAAAACCCAATTTATGATTTGTTCTGTTAGTTCTTTAGATTGGAGTTGTGTTCAATTCATTTAACCTGTCTTTGAACTGAATTAAATCAGACAGAACTGGTTGCTGAATCTAGATTGTATTACCCAATGTGAGTAGACTACTTTTACACATTATTCAGAGATAAAGATGAAAAGGATAATTTAAAAGAGATAAGAGGTTAAGAAAAAAATTTCTAGAAAGGTTCTTGTTGATTTTTTTTTAGAAACACTCTCATTAGAAAATAACTCTTAAATAGTTTTTTATTTAAAATAATTATTCTAATTTATATATAAAAAAAATGAGTCTTAACTCTTAACCCAAAGAAAGGGGAAACATTACATTGAAATAAAATAACAAGAGAAATAGAAACTCCAATGGCAAAGCCTGAGACATGAGCACGAGAGGACAACAACAAGTAATTAACAAGCCCAATAGGATGTGAAAAACTCGAGTTGGTTAGAGTATCCACACACTTGTTTGACTCCCCGTGTCACCGTGTGCAATTCTCTTAGGAATTGCTATTCCCACTCCCAAAAATGTTATTCTCAATAGGGTGCTCATGATTTGATTATTTAAATAGCTATAATCATAACTAATAAATAACTAAATTATAAGTGATTATAAGAACTATAACCATGACTAGTTTTGTATAGCTAGTTATAATTTGGTATGACCGGTTATTGTTTTTAAAAACAGGTCATATAAGTGTTTGAGTATAACTAGTTATATATTAAGTTACAATATTGTCCCCTACCAGCTCGTTGTTGAATGATACAGTGGCACTTTATACAGATCCTGAAGAAGGTTGGTTGGTTGATAAATTTAAGGATTATTTACCTGACAGTATTGTTAATATTATTACAGTTATGTCTCCCCCAAGATTAGATGCTGGTAGGGACAGACTAGTGCGGAGAGGATCATCATATGGCACTTTTTCTTTGAAGTCAAACTATGGTGTTATTAGCTCAAGTCAACAACATGATCCAGAATTGAAATTGTTTAAGCTGATTCATAGGTGAGAGATTTTTTCACAACGAAATCTAGTTATACAGTAACTATATTTAATTATGAAAATTTGCTGGACTTCTTTTTATATTATTTTTGTCTTATCTCTTTTTATTCTATTTGATTTTGATTCATTATTATATTCTATATTCTTCTATTTTTTTAGTTTCTGGTCCAGAAAGAATCAGAAGCTTTCTCTAAAAACTAGCTCATGAAAGTGTGTTAATTGTTGGATATTTGTTGAACTCTTTATGCATAAAAAGATTTATAAAGTTTTGATGATAACAAATAATGAATGTCACATTATTAGATTAATTGCACTGATAATAATTATTTGATATTTTGAAGTTACTAATATTTTGGATTTGATATTTTGAAGTTATTGATATTTTGGATTTATGAAGATTAGCATAATTGATGAAATTATTTGAAGAATCCTGAATATTGATATCATTCAAGATGACATGAAATTAAGAAGATTTGTTTCTATTTATTTTTTAGATTTTATGTAAGGAGATTAGAAGATTGATCTTACCAAGATATTTATCTTTAAGATTGCATTCAAAGATAGGATAAAATATTTTTAATATTGCATTCAAAAATATGATAGAGTATTTTTTAAGATTATATTGCATAATATAAAATAATATCTTTAAGATTGCATTGCATATATAAAATATCTTTAAGATAAGATAGAATATCTTTTAGATTTCATGGGATAAAATCATATCTTTAAATTAGTATAAATAGAAACATAGTTATGTGTTTAGTGTATGCATTCCATTCCAAATAATATTAGAGCTGTAGAGTTTTATGTTTGTATCATTGAGAGAGTTGTTGTGAGATCATATAGAAGTGTTTGGCAAGTCTGATTCTTCAACTCTTCATCAGGATTTAAAGGTACCTATTTGCTTAAAGAATAGAAGCCTAAAGGTAACTATTTTATTTGTATTTTTCTTCTTGACTTTGGAAGAGGTCGCAACTGAGAAACTAGGATACCAGTTTTGTCTCTGTTCTTGGTGAATTGAGACGTGCGATTTTTGGCTGGGAAACTAGGATACCAGTTTGACTGGGAAACAAGGATACCAGTCTGTCTCTATTCTTGGTGAATTGAGACGAGAACTTTTTGCTGGGAAACAAGGATATCAGCTGGGATAATTATTGTGTAAAGGTAGACTAGGAAACTAGGATACTAGGAACTCTTGTACACAAAATTATCATAGTGGAGTTGTCCATTGGATTAATTATTCAATTTGGACGTCGTGGTTTTTTACCCAATTGGGTTTTTCACGTTAAAATTCATTATATTCTCTTTATCTCTTATCTCCATATTATTGCTTTGAGTTTGATTTTAAATTGTGAATTATTTTATAAAACTCAATTCACCCCCCTTCTTGAGTTCATCCGGGACCAGACCAACATTAACAAATGCCAAGAGAATGAGGATTGGCATTAGTGTGACTGATGAATGTTATTTCTGCCATAATGAAGTGGAAAGACAATCCAAACAAGTGTGGCATTTGCTTGTGGGTAGGGAGCATTGCATTGAGTTTTTCAGCTGCAACGACTGGAAGTACTGGTTGGTGATTAATTTATCTGATTCTTGTGTGATTCATGGAAACGAATGGAATGTTCTATTTGGTGTTGCTCTGGATTTGGTGTGGTGGAGACGAAATAGAGCTATTTTTTTGGCAAGAATTCTGTAGTTCTATGGATATTTTTCATACAAAGTGCAGGTTGGCTCAATCCTATAGGTCAAACAGTGGAATGATCAAGTCTTTGTTTCAGTCGAATACACAGAGAGTTGGTGGTCAAATTGCGTTGAGTTGTGATGCTGCAGTAACGGAAGAAGGATCCTGCGTGATCATCATGGGATGTTTGGTGCGAGCTTGGTCCTTGATGCAGAGTTGTCGGTTATTCTGTTAGGGTTAAAGCTTGCTTGGGCCATAGGCCATGTGTCTATCTGGTAGAAGAGATTCGGGAGGTGCAGCTAAGGTTTCAGAATGTTGCTTGGAATCATGTTCTTAGAGATGCCAATATAGTGGCAGACACTATGGCTAAAAAAAACATTGAGTCTTTATTCTGGTTGTATTGTTTTTTATGTTATTCCTCATTATATATCTGAACAATTAAGAGCTCATATGGCTCAATCTTCGCTTTCCAGATGTCTTTTAATCCCTCTGGTCTTATTCACCAAAAACAATAATAAAGTTATATCTAAAATTAGTTATATAACCGGTTATGGATGAATAAAAATAAATTTTTTGAAATACTTTTTTCTATAAAACTAGTCATAATTTTATAACTACAATTATTTTTTAAAATAAAATCAAGTTATTTGAAATAATCATTTTTATAAAATTCGTTATAATTTTATAACTACTTTTATATAACTAGTTATATAATAACTAGTTATCGTTAGTTATGATTTTTTTTTTAAATTGGTTATTTTGAGCGGCCCTAATTCTCATCAATAACTGAGTGGTTTTTTTATAATAATTTCCAAAATATCTTTACTACAAAAATATGATTCCATTATACAAGTCTATAACCAAATTGGATTTCCATTGTATATAATTGAGATGGAAAAAATACAATAAAAATATGATTTTGTTATATGGTTGGAGTGAAAAAATATATGCAATGGATTTAAGGTCAACCATCAACCTCCACCATTCGCAAAGACAAGGACATTACCAAGAACAATCCCACGTCACAAGTTCTCATCACGGTGTGAGCTGAGACCATGCTTCCTTCCTTTTGCGCTTCTATTGAGTACAACATTGATGCTCTCATAGGACAGGTTTTGTTCGGTGATGGTGCCGCCCATGGTGAAGAGGAAGATGGAGAGAAGAAGAGAGTGAGCAAGATGTAAAGGATAAGATGGAAACTTTACAAAATTTGGGGTGCATCAAACAAAAAATGGGACGCGTTTAAGTAATTGCCAATACCTTCCTACAAGTCCAACATATGAAGCCTTCAATCCCTTATTCTCATGCTAAAGAACATGATATTTTTACTGTCTTATTTGTGAATTGTGTTGTATTTGTATTTGTATTAGTGTAGTTGGATTAACTTTAAAGTAAGAAATAATCATTTTTTTTTATAATGAAGGTGAAACAACAAATAATCATTTTTAATCCCGTGCAATATTTTGGAATCAACAAGAGTTTGTAATCAGATTAAATAATACTTATCAACAAGGGACTTGTACATTAAAACTCAAGAGCCACGCAATTATCAGAAACAGGAGGTTGACCAATAAGCCAAACCCATTGGCAACAATAATATGAATAGGTTATAGATAGATATATGCATGGAGTTTAATCGGAATTTCATTTCAATCACATAATCAATCTTAAAACACAACCACTATGTAATAAGAAGCCACAAACACAATAACAGTTCACAGTCCATGAATAATTAACATTTTTTTTCTTCTGATATACGAAAATGGTTTTATATATGGAGGTAATTAGTTAATTAACAACATTAGCAGTTTAGCACCTATATATGCAGTTAACATGACAAGAGAGAATTCTATGCAGTGGTATCAACAAAATGAAATTGGATGAGAAGCCTTACAGACTTGTAAAGTTCACCTCTTCGGTTACGCAAACGAACTGCACGAATGCCATGTCTTAGTTCAGACACTGGAAGACATGTTTGTCCACCAAAATCGGGTCTCCCAGAACAGTCACGCTCAACAACTTCGATGTATAAGAGGGCCAATTCTGGAACTGTCAATGGAAAGCTGAACTCCTCATTCCACACTGGTAACCAATCATCTTCAATTGTTCTGGTGTATTTTGTATCTTTGTCAGCTGGGACACCATGAATACCAACCTGAAGAAGATACATCATCATTAATGTATTTGTTATGTTACATGGTTGTTAGGTTTGGTCATTTTAATGTTGTAGTGCTAGAGCAAATGATGTTTTTGTACTTGAAATATACAAAAGAATGCTGTCTCAAAATGTGTTTCAATTCTTTTCCATTAAGTATATTAATTAATGGGTTCAATTATTGCAATTTATCTTTCCATTAATTAAAGTGGAAAAGTTTCTATCTTAACATTGATGGGGAAAGTGTATGAAAATGTTATGAACAAATATCATTACTACTAAAAAAAACCAATGATAAAATTTAAAAACTCAATTTCTATAAAAAGTATTACCTGTACACGGAAGTCAGGAGGAAAATAAAAATCGAAATGTGTTGGGCCAAAATCTGAACGCCACCCTTCACCCATGTATACCAAAACCTGCTTTATTCATATTTAAATTAGATGAGGTTGAAGATTATTTTGTGCTTTTCTTTATCAAAAAAAATATGAATAGAGATGCACATTCCCTTCACCTGAAGAATTTTCTGGACTAGTCGAATTGCTCTTGGATCCAAAACCTCATTATTAGGACCAACATTTAACAGTATGTCTGGTTTCTTAACATATCCACAGCCACCATTGGCTCTGAACATGCCTTCCATGTACCTAAGATGGTGCCCACCACCCTTTAAGTTAAAGAAATTGCAAGTAAACATGAAACCTGTTATGATTTCTATTCATTATGATAAATAATGGAAAGTAGAAATATAATTTCTTAGCATTGCAAGAACTAATAAGAATGTAGAAAAGATTCTCATGCGGTTTTTGCAAGTCATTATAGGGTATTAAAATGCTGAGTTTGGTTCTGCTCTGCATTGTTTTGCTTTATATACTTCCTCTTAGACTACTAGGGAATAAAGAAGTAACACCATTCACCAAACAATGAGGCGTGTAAGTTTTTTTTTTTTTATTTTTTAAATGGTTAATGAAAAATCTTAGTTTATGTGGCCTAGTGAAGCTCTGTTTTATTCATATTATTATTAATACTAATATAATTAGGTTTTATTGTTTTGCTTATCCAAACCATTTGGGGATTCTAGCTGTCTTCTACAAATTGTGATTTGTGCATAATTAACTAAAGCACTAAACTGTATTTTTTTATAAGTAGGAAACAAACTCAAGAATCAAGGATTATAAGAATTCATGCACAATATTTAATCAACTGATAGACCCTCGTCACGCAATTAAAATATCAGGAGTCCTAGTTTCGAGTGAGTTTTCTTCATTCTCAATTGCCAAATGTATGGAAAAAAAAGTCTAACCTGCATATTAAACGCTACCATTTGAGCTCCATGCATCCATCCAATCATGGGATCGTGATTAGACGAGAGTTCAGACGAGTACCCTTTGGATATATTCTAAGCAAATTTCTTTGGGTGAATCTGTAGGATGGAACAATGTCATCTATTGTAATGGTGAATAACATGGTTAAAGAAAATATAGATGAACTTCATTTTAGTTTTTCAAAGAATTTAATTTCCAAATCAGTGTCTCAAATATTAATGAAATTATCATATTATTTTTGGTATAGATTACTGTATGAGACAATACTTAATATAAATTTGTGAGAACAAGACTTACTAAGGATCAGTTTTTTATACTGTATTTCAAAGTTCAAACCACGTGGACAAATTATAATTACACATACATTTTGTTAAGAAATTTCCAAAAGTTTGCGGGAGCAATTGTCCCCAATATTCACCAAGTGAATCTTTCGACAAATTTACAAAAGTGGAATAATTTTTTAAAAAAATTATAGGAATGAGTAAATTTTTAAAATATTACAAATTATGAATGAGTTTTATTTTAAAATACCATTTTAGAATTATAATTTTTTTTTTTTGAAAAAGAACATTGAAGTCGTGATTAAAACATGATTAATTTGAGTATTTTATATATTTTTTAAAAATTTTCTAAAGTTGTGTTTTAATCACAACTTCAAATATTTTATATTTTTTTAAAAGATTAAAGTTATAATCCAAAACATGATTTCAATATTTTTTTTTTAATTATGAGTTTTAAAGTTGTGTTTTAAAACACGACTTCTTTATATAAAGTTGTTTTTTAAAATAAGATTTATCCATATTACGTAATATTTTTAAAATCTACTCATTCATGTAATTTTTTTAAAAAATTATCCCACTTTTGTAAATTTGCCAAATCCGTCCCTTGCTTTCAAAGATATAACATGTTTCTATATTAATGATAAAATCTTTTAAGAACTAATTTGGCGGTAGATGAAATCTTTTAGAGACTAATTTAGCTGAAGTTTTTTTAAAGTCCTTTTTTTAAGGATTTTTCTTAAAGCCCTTGCCAAAGAAACTTTTTAAAAAACAAATTAATAGACTAAAACTTTTAAAAGACTAACATATAATCCATGTAATTAAGTTTAAAAAACCATGTGTAGGGTTTTCTACATGTCTTGGCGCCAGAGTAAAAGAGAGCTACTTAAGTTTAAGTTTAAGCTAACAAAAAGACATGTGCGAGCTTAAATTCAACCACCAAAATAATAATAAAAATTACTTAGGTTCAGCATGTCTAAAAAAAAATAATATTGAAATCACCTGACAATGTCAGTTCCATGATTTTTGGCGTTATCTTCAAGCTCTTGCTCACTCAAGCTAAGACGCCTGACTTGATGATCATGATCAATCAACCAGTTTTTAAACTTACCTTTTGGTTTTCCTGCACGAATGGAAATCAAATCCCTATATTCAAAAGTATCATCTTCCTCTTCTTGCTCATCTAAATCATCCTGATGACAAAAAGGCAACACAAGGAAGCTGATCACAAAAGGCTTATAATTAGCACATGTTTGGTTCATTTTTACTTTTTTTTTTTTATAAATAAGAGTTAAATATGTTTTCATTCTTGTGAAATGGTCTAATATTAGTTTTGGTTCTTAAATATTTTTTCTTTAGTTTTTATCTCTTTGAAATTTGAAATTCTTTTTTTGTCATTATAAAACGAGCAGATTTTATTTCTGGTCTGTAAGTTTTTTACTTTAGTTTTCAGCCATCCAAATTTTGAAATTATTATTTTTAATCCTAATATTCATTTCAGGATAGATAAATCCCATTTATTTTAGGGATCAAATTTTTTTAGTCATGTATTGAGATATGACATTCGGTAAGTATCATTGGATGTCATTTGGAATGGTCAAGGACATTTCGATAGATACATAAGTAATTTATCGATGCCATGTAATAGTAGAATAAAAAGTATTAATTTTATATTTTAGAAAGATGAAAATCAAATAAAATTTACTACAGGAACAAAAACCAAAACTATTTCATTTTATAGACGTAAAAACATATTTAACCCTAAAAATAATTATTTAATTTTTAAAAAAATAAAAAAAGTAATTATTTCTTCACAACAATTTGAACTACACTTTGTTAACATAAGCAAATTTTCTTCAAATTATTTTTACCTTGTAATTGACTCCAGTTCCATCATCATCGTACACAAGCGTATGTACTTCTCGTACCCTTTGGTCCTGACTTTGAGGAGACTCTGGTGGTTTAGTTGAAATTAGAAGTTTTTCCCTTAATTGTTCCGGAGAAGGGAATTGTTTCATTTGTTGTGAATATTCAGGGTGAAACAATATATCTCCAAATATGTCATCGACCATCTGCATTAATTCAAGTGTATTTATATATTTCCACTAAAAAGTGTAATTACATTTCAAACCATGCATGATAGAGGCCTAGTCTCTTTCATGTAATGAATTACTATACGAACCTGGGCCACTTTGGCTTGAAGAAGTTGAGTTATATGGTCTTCAAAAGTTATAACAACAGGATACGGAGAGGTAAAAAATGCATATTCCTTAATGGCATTCAGACAAGCTTTGAGTTTCACGGAAGAAGTCAAGATTCCTACAGTTCTAAAAAAATCAATTAGTTTCAGATATATACCAACATTGAAAGTTGCATAATGTACGTGAAACAAAGTCTATATACATATATAAGGCATATATAGAGGTAGGACCAAAACATGTGGTTTAGTTAATCTAGTTAAAGTAATATATATGTATATATATATGGTGAAATTAAAGCAAGAAATATGATTATTAGTATATTGGATTGGTTTTCTTGTGTTTTTGCTATAAGCAGGTTGTTGGGGATTATCAGTCCAAATTCTTTATTTGGTAATTCAAAGTAGTAACAAAATAAAATGTATGGACATATGAAGATAGAGGAACTGATACAAATAATGTTAATGTAAACTTCTTAATGTAAGTAAAGGAAAAACATAAGACCTAGTTGAGAAATAAATCTCCACTGTTATAAATATATAGGATTACAGTGTATCTTTCCTTATTAAGAGGATTTCTCAACAATTTCACCCTAAATGAGGATGTAATACAATATGATGTTTTCCTTTCTCTCATATCTATCATGTTACATGTTACTTTTTACAAGAAAATTTAAGTATCGACTTCACCTAATATACTATTGAAAACTATAAATCCATACCCTCCATGATGAACAAGCACATCGTCGCCTCTGGAATTTGGCCATAAATCTAGCTCAATTACCCTTACTCCTTTCTTCAATGCCTTTATTATCGCGGAAGTACTGCTAGCACTGCTAACTTGATTTCCAGTTAAGTAGGAGTTGTGGCCTGTGTATAAGAAATAATGAGCCCAGGGAAAATTCATGTCATGGTGCACCTAGAGATCCAAAACACACCAAAACATGAGAAAACTTGAAAAAGATTATTAAAAGAGTACTATGTGCAAATTATAATGAGCCATTCAAACCATTAAGGTAATTAATTAAACTTTGACAAGTGCTAACCAGTGCTCTTGGCGTGGTTAAGGAAGTAAAAAAGATTTTTTTATTGGATACATAAAAATGCACTCTTATAATTTTCAATAAAACATTTACTCTTTTAATTTCTTAACCAAAGGACACTGGTTAGGAAGATTTTTAAACTTTTTAGCAGTGAACCAAATATTATTACCTCAGCAAGGGGACCATTAAGGTCACTTAAGAGATAACGTAAGAAGGCTTCAACATGAAGGCCTCTCCTATGAAATATGTTGAGATGCCCGAGACTGTCGAAAATGGTTTGAGCATGTTTTCTGATGGCAACACCTTCCTCTTCTCCTTGAAATTGAACTAAGAAATCGCAAAGGTCATCCATGCTCATGATGCCATGCTGCGAATACTCTTCAAAAACAATGTCGATTTCATCAGGAGGTTCAGCAACTTTGAGCCTAAACATTCTCCTGAAACAAAAACACACTTTGAAGTGCTGCTTAGGCATTTTATTATGAGACAGGTGTCTTGATGTGGTGGCCATTATTGTTTTGGATAATGCCAATTCATGGGGAGACACATTGAGATATAGTTAGAAATAGAAAAGAAAGGTGTCAGCCTTCAAAAATGACCAGGAATGGCTTGGAGCCTAAGTGAGAATTTATACTCATACAATGTTCATAAGGAACACGTACGTACAAAGCACTGAAAATAAAGAGTTTTTGTTAACTTTATCTCTGTAACGAAGAAAGAAATTGCTTTGTTTTATGCATTGCGCTTTCTTTAACGATACATTTGAATATTACATTAACATCTCCATATAGCACTGAATAATCTTATTAAACGTTAGGAATATTTACTGTGATCTGTGGGTAAAGCTATACGTAGAAGAAAAACAATATCATCGAGTACAAAGGATAAAAGTATGTGACATATGTAAACGTGACAAATTGGTACCAATCCCAATGGGTCAAACTATATTTTCCTTCCATCTAACGTAGGGCAACGTCATTAATATTCTAATAATTTTACTCTCATGTCAATATGTAAAGGAGATAGAAAGTCACCGAAGCCTAGAGATGTCATCGGATAAATACGAATAGAAAGATAAAGATAACTCAGATAAGTATACAAACTTGAAAAAACCAGCTCATTACACGAAAAAATAAAAGATAATTATACAACTTTACAGGGGTGGGGAAAACACGTGTGATTTATAAAGCATGTGTATTTTAAAATTAAACCAGAACATGTATCGAGTATGTACGTGTATGTGGTACAGGTTGGGCATTTGTGGGTGTGTGTTTTTAAAAATAAAATAAAATTAGGTACTCTATGAGTACACTTGGTACTATTTGGGTACATACCGTCTTGTACTTATGGTAGATAATGTATGGTGCTATAATATTTTTTTATTTATTAAATATGGTGCTATAATATTCAAACGTATATATTCCATGAAACAAAATGAGTCCAATTTCTCTCCGGTAAGTCTTTCGTCTTTCTCTTTGCTACCAGAGGTGTCCAGTCCAGTAGCTGGAGAGGATTTTAATCCAAAAAAATAGGCTCATCCTAAGAGAGCGATTTGATTTTTGTACATACAAATTTGTCTCCCTTCAAGAATGAGCAAGGATTATAATGAAGATGAGAGCAAAATATAAGATATTAGTGGACTTAAAGATTTACGAACTAGATGGCATATCTTTCAGTCATCTCTGACTAGTTCATTTTCCCAATCAAGGGTCACTACCTCCTCGTCGAGTAAGAGGTGTTTCTTCCATCAAACATACCAATTTAGTTCCCAAGAAACAACTTGTCTCCGAAACATCATCAACGATTCATAGGTAAATGTTTGCATTTAGTAGTTTCACGTTGAAGAATTAATTATGAATTCAGAATAAAATTGATTATGTTGAATTTTACTATTGACTTATTGAAAACATTCAAATATAAATAACTTACTTCAATTTAAATTCAACTTTGCAAAATCACTTTTATTCAATGTGTTTAGTTTTACTTTTGCTCAACCTTCAACGTTAATCCATCTTGAAGCTACTCTCAAAAACTTTCACTTTCACTTCTAACACTCATTGTGAGTTTAAACACAGTTCCAAACATGCTGAAAATCGATAATGTAAACGCTTACTCATGCACATACTAAACATTTTTCATCCATGAATGAGTGTTGGGTGACGTATGTTTCAAAACCGGATTTACAAAAATCGTTGAAGACGTGCCTCCTATCAATTCTATTTCTACCAGTATTCTCTAATTTTGATCTTTGTGTTTGGAGTTTAGACAAGTTTATATGTATGGCATGAAGAAATTAGAAAAATACAAAACAAGTAATTATCCAGTCTAAGTCATGCCAATTTACTGACAATCATCTCCAAACAGATTCTATCACGGCTAACATGAACATAAGCAAACTAATCTCAGGCCTCAGCCCAGATTACAACATAGCAAGTAGAAGTGCAGTAAAAAATCACTCTCAGCCAGAGAGATCAGGAAAGAGACATTTAAAATAGAAGAAAGACGAAAAGGGCATTTCATTACCAATGCCAAGAAATTTCATTACAAATGATACAAGTCTGTACAAAAAAGATAGACAAAGGCACAAAGCTATCTCTAACTAATTAAATTTGCACAACTAAATCAGAACTTTTTTTATTTTGCTAACTGACTAAATCAGAAGTTAATTACTAGAAACCTTATAAAAAACTAATCTCAAAATTTAACTTTTAACGATAATATTTGGGCTTCCAAAATTCTAACTTTGCAAAACCTAAATATGATAACCTATAAGATCGCCTTTAATATCACTTGTGCTGCTGCATTACCCAACATGTTAAAAACTCCAAAGCTCAGTTAACATGAGAATTATGTTTTCCGGAAAGTTGTCTTTCTCCATCTCACCTTCCAAATGCCATGTTGAAAACAAGTCAACTAACCATTTTTTCTTCATCACAGCTGAACACTAATTCCACAGAAATAGCATTGCTGGAAACCATATTTTCCCGTAATTCCTATGAAACCTTCACTAGCATAGTGCTTTATTAGAATTCAATCATCTGCAATCTATATCTATGCTATCACATTACCAGAGACAATAAACAACAAACTCCTCCATGACATCCATAATAAGTCCCACTGGACTACTCTGTTCAAAACCCATGCCTACCAAGTCATCAGCATTCCCTGTTCCATATCAACCTACCTGTTATAAATACCATGCCCACCATATCCATAGCCTGTATCTTTTAATATAAATTTCATTTAAGATTGAAACACATTAACAACTCAAATTTTGGAAAAAGATCACTTCCTTTCCATGGATTCTAGCTTTCATCTTCCTGCAGAGTTTACTTATGTCTTATTGCACCATTTAGGCATTTACTCATTATGCACCATTTGAGAGAAGTACGTCATAATTGCAAATGCTTTCTAGGAAATAGTTAAAGATGTTCCTATTAGATCATGTTACTAAGTTAATTTGGTCATCATCCTTTTGCTAGACAACCCACAAAATAAATGAGATGCAACCAGAAGAGTAATGTGACAAGGGACTGTTAATGACCTAGTAATAAATTCCTAGACAAAAAAGATTTTGAAAACAAAGCTGTTCACAATAAATTCTTAATACCAGAGTGGTTGTGCTTCAGTATTGACACGACAACATTTCCTAATTTTGTTGCGGATAAATTGTATTTAGAGTATTCAGTACTATGAAAGAACTATTTCAAATGTTTTCCTTCATACAAAGTACTATATACCTCCAATTTCTTGAGAATTTCAATAGTTTGTAACTGGTAATTGAATACAATCCTAGAGTGATCTTTCTTTGCAGATAGGATAAATGGATAATACTTCAGTATTTATTTTCCTGATGTAGGAGTTATAGGAATCCCTGATGTTAACCTCTGCTGGCTGACAGGCACTACTGCATGCAGAACACCTAATTCATAATACATGAAAGTCTAAATTTCTGCTTAAAACTATTTACTCTGGTAGCATGAGAACACCAGCATATTGCAATGACGTGAAACATGCCAAATAATGCAACAGCATGTGCATCAAATTATATTAGACCATTTTGCTCAGCATTCATAAGTGTTGAGCAAAAGGCAAGTGTAACAGAGATGAGAATGTTGAGGTGGATGAATGGATACACACACAAAAGAAAGAAAGAAAGATTATGAATGAACGTATCAAGGAGTGAGAGTAACACTTATTCAAGAGACTTTCCATAGCATGTTTGGGCTCACATGTGGAAAAGACTAATAAGAGCGTTGATTCGTTGAATAATCAATGCAAACAACACCACTATGAGGGAAACTCATCGACAATGGGTAGGTCTCAGTTTTAAATTAAAGATCAGAAGCAGATCATATAAAACAAAGGCCAATTCAGTCCATAGAAACCTCCTAGTAAACTATAGCTTCTACTAGTTTTGCTTGCATTGAAGCTCTTCATACATAATTGATGACGAATTCTGAATTCACATAGACTTAAACAACCAGTAAACTCGAGAACTACCTATGCATCATCAACATATTAGGATAGAGAATAATAACAACAATAACAAAGCAGGTTGCATGATAGAGATCCGTCAAGCAGTAGATTCGTATCACTGCAGGCATGAGACAGTTAGCTAATAGCTCACATGGCACTGGCAACAACAATCGTTACCATGGCGAACACAATGCACAGGTTCAATCATTCTCCTGTCCCCTTTCCCTTCCCTACTGACCAGTTCCACAGGGCCTCCCATGAAACAAAAAAAGAATCAAAAATCAAAGCAACCATGAAAAAAAAAAAAAAAAGTCAAACATTGTCATAGATACCTCATATCTGCTGGCGGATAATGTGCTATGCATTCCCGCAGCCAGCAATTCAACCATCCTTACAACATACAAAACACAACCACGAATGAACCCACAGAGATTTCTCAATACTCAAGTCACCACCAGTACCACCACAAACAAACCTAGAAAATGATCAAACTCAGCTCCTTATCTTTACTCCAAACAACCGCAAACTAACACCAACCGAATCATTCCATTTCAAATTTCACCAACTACATCACATGATACCCTAGGATGCATTGGACAAAGGCAACAACAACCATATAACATATGCAAGGAAACAAAGAATTACTCCGATTTCTCCAGCACGTGCTCCGGTGAGTCCTCCTCCGAGTTCTCCGACTCATCTTCATCCTCTTCGCGGTCGCCGTCGCGAATGCGGCGGTTGACGGCGGCGACGCCGCGCTGGCGAACAATGTTGGAGAAATTTACAGATAAGTCGGAGTAAATAGAGCGAACCTCGGAGATGTTACCGTGGATCTGAGTAATGAGGCCAACGTTCTTCGTCATGTTGCCAGGAAACTTCGACTCGTGGTTGCTGTTCACTTCGTCGATCAGCGCACGGTTCTCGTCCAGCACCGTCTGCGCCTGCCAGAAGCTCCGAGACAACATGTCCCAAGCCTCACCGTCGCCGTCGCATTCCTCTTCGTCGTCGTCGTCGCCGCCGAAAGCTTCTCGGGTTCTCTCTCCGGCGACCTTCGCGAGGTTGTTGAGCCAATCAGGCTTCGTCGTTACGGCGGTTTCGTCCATCGCCGCTAAAAAATTTCAAGTAGGCTTAAACATGCCGTTATCTTGTTGACACGATGAGTCTCACTCTGTGGATTCGAGAAAAGAGTTACTATGTACTTTGTGGTGGCGCTTCTTGTTGCGGCATTGAGAGAACTTGGACAGTTGGATGCATGGAGTATTGACTCAGTAATGGCGGTTTTCCAGCTGAATTTGGTGGTGAGACTGGATGGTGACGGTCCAATGAGCGTCGAGTGATTTGGCGTGCTTGCGCAGTTGGCGAGTGGTGATTGGAGACAGTGACCGAATTGAGTAACGGACGGTGCTGAAAGGAGATAAATATCTTATTGGGTTCTGAATACGAGGATAAATAAATAAATAAATCATCTTCCCCGGTGTTGCTAATATTTTAAGAGAATAAAATATGTAGAAAAATAAATATCTTCGAGCTAAGATGGAGTGTTGGATCGGACGACTCGAGAAAGTGAAATGAAGGCAAGTGCCAACTAGGGCGCGAAACATGACGTTTTTTTTTTTTATTATTATAAATAAACCGTCAATTTAGTTTTCCAAATATTATCTTTTCTCTAAAATATATCTTAAATAATAAAACTTATAAATTATTTTTAAGTGATAAATATCTATAAATTTAGTTATTAAATTTGTAATTTGCTTACATTTAGAGATTAATTTAAATAATTTCATAATTAGGAAATTACTTAATTTAATTTCTAATACTTAAAAAATGACTTATATAATTTTTATTTAGAAACTAATTAATAGAAAAATAATACTTTTAGATATAAAATTAATGATTTATTCTATATATTTTGTAGAGGAAAAAGGTGGTTACATATTATAATTTAGCATTTAAAAAATGAAGTATATTATTGTTCGGAGATAAAATAAGAGATTTATACACTTGTATCAAACACAAAAATATCAAAGTGCGTACAAGAATTGGTAAAGCCTACGCCATTTTTTTTTTCTTTATCACGGGAAACTAAAGTATCAAGCATACTTTAAGCGAAGAAAATTAAGTTTTAAAAACTATTTTAAATAAAACTTAATATAAAAATTTTAACCATTATAAAAGATAATATTTTTCAATTTTAACCCTAACAAACTTTCAAAAACAAAATTAATTTCCATATTTTTTATTTTACAAAATCAAAATTTTGAAATAATTGATGGTAAATCTAATCTATGGGTAGAAATAGGTTAGGTCACCTAACAAGGACTCCTAATTTAATCTACACCAAACCAAGCCAAGTAGGACTTTCAAGAAATGGGATAGAAAGATCTGCAGACCATGAGTACACTTTAGAGAATAAAATATACCTCAACCATTAATTTTCTAATTAATAACTATTACTATTTATTACACTTTATATTATGACGTGCACTAGTGATTAGCCTTGAAAGACAAAGGAAAGAAACAATATGCGTTCCCTCATTTGGATCAATTTTGAGTTTTAACCAGCATTTTTGAAGTATGCAGTTCAGCCAGGCATGCATAGGATAGAATGGTTTAAACTGCTATGGTGAATGTACAGGGAAAGGCTTTCACTCGTTAAGTATATATAATTTTTGTTGCATGTCCACCATGCTATTGCCAGCTGAAGCAAGAGTAAGGTTTGTAGACACTAGCGCTTGACAGAAACTCCATTCAGTAGGTTGTACAATATGTTGGAATGTGACACACAATGCATTCCACTTCTCAGCAATTAAACAGTATCGGATATGTTTTTCCCCTAAACCTAATCTATCCTTACATGACACCTAGGAATACAAAAATTACCAACAATAGTATATCATATATCTAAATCATCATCCGGGTCCTCATCAGAATCTGGCATCTCATCATCTGAATCACGAAAATATATAATCTCACCCATGGCAGAATCCTCCTTTTTACCACTTGAAATGGGATTTGCCTCACTGTTGCTCTCTTTAAGGGATCTTCTACCATCATAAATTTGTATTGGTTTGCCATTTCCTTAAAGAATAAAGAGCTTAAGTACAAGAGTTTATATATAATTGAAACGTTAAAAAAAATGAACAAATACAAATCAATTTTATACCCTGGTGTTCAAAAGGAAGCACAGCATTTGACCTATCAATTTGCTCTTTCTCTGACAGCTGTAGACTGAATTGCACCTGTTAAAACACATCAAGATTCTTGTTATCATGTACAGTCAATGAAAAGGAATCAACTTCATATCACAACACATTTCTTGCTAGGTCTCTGGTAGTTCCCAGATAGGTTTTTCTGACTGTTTTATGTACTTGTAGAGATACTTTGTTATCAAAAATATCTCCATGTGTGTTCAGAGTAGGTGAACAATCTAAAGTGCTTAGAATCTGTATGCTGCACCAAATGAGATATTTCCAAGACAGTTTGTGCCCATCGCAAATTAGACATAAAACACTTTGATTCTATCATCAATCTTGTATGCAGAAAATATACATGTCAATATGTACTGTTAGAACTCAGACACACTCAACACTTCAGCCGACAAAGTGAAGAACCAAATCAGCACATTGGGAAGCAGTTAGAACTTGGACATTTATGCTTGATTTCATCTTTCCTAGCATCTAAATTTTATTATCTGAAAAGTGAAAAAGGCCTTGTGAATGGCTATGTACTCCATTCAACCAAAACAGCAAAACCTTAGGGTGAAGACGGAACTCAACTAACGAAAGATCTCTGTTGTAAATCCTTTTTTTCTTTCAAAAACTATTTAAAATATCTGATTACAAAAGTACTTTGGCTTTTGCTTCCAGTGACAGAGACATAACTTCAAAGTACCAGTTTTCCATCTACAGGAAACTATAGACTGACCTTTGGCACTAGGCCTGCATCGGCGGTTCTGTCTACTGATGAAACCGATACGAAGTTGATTCCTCCAGACTCAATATTAAATTCTTCACACTGGATAAAAGTAGAAAGATATTATAACAGTGCATCAAATTTTATATTTGTCGTTCCAAATAAGTTTACAAACAGGAAGAAAGAGATCACTGTTACTCTAACTCGCCCATTTCTGCGTTTGAACCTGGCATTAAAATTTCCCTCGGTAAAGTTTTGCTCAGATACGGAATTCTCTAAACATCCTTTCTGACCATATGCAGAATGATGATATGGGTCTACACTGGCCACCATGGACGACATGTACTCAAGAACAGCCACAGCCTTATCTTCATGAAGGTCGGAATGCAATAGTCCAAAAATACTTGAAATTTGATCTGCAACAATAGAACAGTAACGAATTTAAGGAAAAAGTTGTTGATGCATCAAGAAATTTTAGTTGCTGAAATAAATCAACTATCCCACTTGTTCGGATACTCTTAAAAATTTACTCAATTAAACAACACCTAATTACACAACACAATGAAAGGAACTTTATTCAAAATAGTTCAAGAGGGAATACCATGGCTACGCAGATTGCTTAGAAGGCCTGCAACTGATTGCAAAGATGCATGTCTCAACAGTTCACTTAGCTGATAAAATCCAACAAGAATCCATTAGGATTACAGATGCACAAACTGATAATACAAGAGTAACTAACAAACCATACAGTCTTAAATAGAATGTTAAAAGTTTCAATTTGGAAGTTATTGTAAAATCTTGCACAAAAATTTTATGTGTAAAAGTAAAATCTGAAACTTGCACACACAAACAGGTTAGATAATTGAATACAGTTTACTAGGAAAAATAATTGTAACACAATAGCTTTATAACTGCTTAACAATTCATTTATTTCCAAGAAAATTTAAAAGGTTAGAAATATAAATTGATGCATTCCATCCATGATTTTCTGGTTTTCCCCCAAGCCTCTAACCTTGTGGAAGCCAACTTTAGAATTCAAATCATCTGGTAGTTAAGGGTAACATGCAAAATGAACTGAATATAATATAGAACAATATCCAAGAGTTCACAAGTCTCTGTCACCCTTTCATGTGGCCAAAGTTAACAAATTCCTATTTGCTGAATAATAATTATTGAAGCAGTATGAATCTTAGAACGGAATCCCACAGATTTCATGCAATGAAATGTGAATCTATTATTCAAATTGGTAAACTATATTATTAATCATAGAAACAATGAAATTTTTATGGCCATCTCAAGAAGAGATGTGCTTGTTCCAAGGTTATTAGCATTAGCGGAGAAATGAAAACAAAAAAGGTTCGCAAAAGTTTAGCAATGATAAAAGTATTCAGCTATTTGCATATACATTTAACATGTCAAGCATTGAGGCACAAAGAATGTGCATTCCCAACACACCATCTAACTAAATTCAACTTCATTGAAAGTCGTGGCAATGGTGTTTGCTTTGTATATCTTATATTGACAATCACAGAATGAAAACATACCGAGTCTATGGCAACACAGAAGCGGGCTTTATTTTCTCCAACCAATCCTGCAGGTATATGAATTAGAAAAACTATTCAAAAAGAGAAATAACCTTTTAAAAACACATACGCTTGAAACCCATTAACTGATGCAAACACATTTATTCACTGAAAATGAAAAGGATAATCTATAAGCTAACTTTAGTCACAAAACAATTTATCTGTAATACCTCTGCCAAGTTCAGTAATTACCGAAAACAACTTATCCACATCCTTTACGGATTTATAAGAACTAGTAGCAAGCGAAATTTGCTGAGAAGGATCCGTAACATTTACAGTTTTCCTTGTCTTGTCCTTCCAACCAAGAGGATCAGTATAACAGTCCAAAATGTGAATCCTGCAAAACAACACATAATTCTGAATTCAACCAATCCAAATGTATTTGATTAAGACAAAACGCTAAAGAAATAATGATAAGACACAAGAAAAGCAGTTAAAACAACTTAGGGGGTGTTTGGTTGGGAAGAAATTTTCACTTTTCCATGAATCCTAACTTGGGAGGAAACTTAGTTTCCCACATTTGATACACATTTTTAAGAAACATATTCCCAGAAAACTATGATTATTGGGGTCGATTTTAACTCACGTTCCCACAAAAATATTCGTGTGGAGGAGGCTGAGAATCATACTTTCCCAAATTTAATTTTTGTTTTACTATAATAAAAATATCATATTACTCTTATTAAATTATTTAATGTGGTAAATAATTAAAGTTCCTGGTAAAAATATCACACAACTTTTTGATTTCTAAAAAACTTATTTAAAAATTCTGGATGGTAAATCAAACAAATTTTCTCCATTCCCAGGATTTAGGATTCACGATTCACGGGCATGCAAAAAATTTCTCCCGTACCAAACGCCCATAGTAAAATATTTACCATTTGTTATTAGAAGAAGCAACATCCACTCCATTCATCTTTAAGACTTTAACAAAGAAGTGTAAGACGATGGACTCCGAGAAAGTGCAACAATTACTCTACCCCTATACAAGAAAAAAAAATTGAGATTAAAAATAAGAAGTATGAGATAAAAGAATTGATAATAATTATTTTATGGGATAGAAAAACTGACTGTGACTGAGATTTTTGTGCTATGACATGTGATGAGAGTTGAAGTAGAATGTGAGAGAATACATGAAAGGCGAAAGGTGAAGAGAGAGAGTCCTTGATTGTGAGAGTAGGCGCAAGCTCTCCCTCTAAAGCTCCATCCCTCAGTGTTCTGCAAATCGAATCTGCCATCTTTGGTTGCGTGGTGGGGAACAACTGTGACACACTAAGTTAAAAGGGAAAATGTTATCATCAACGAATTAAAGTGTTTATATGCGCAATCTGAATCATATGTAGCAATTAGCATAATAATGCAAAGTCATATTAGTTGGGCCTGAGAGAAGAGGGAAGAGTACCTGGCGGCGGAGACAGACGAAGCCACGGAGATGCAGGCCCCCGAGAGAAGCGAATACGCGCGTGCGATTCACACTTCGGGCACGGATCCTCTCCTGTTTTGGCCACAACAGGAGATCCAATTAACAAAACATCATCCGTTAGATTAAATCAATGGTTGTAATATTGCCACGTGTTCTACTTTTTAATTTTCTTTTTTTTTTTTTACAAAGCCAAATTTATCTCCGGAAGGATGAGCCCAACTTGATTCCTCATAAAAAGAATTCAAATTTAATATATGAATATTAAAAAACTAAAAAATATGATAAATTAGTTTTGTGAATAATTTAATAATAAAATTAATTTTATATTTTATAATTTAATGTTAAATTAATTTTTAAAAATAATTTATTATCTAATTAGTCCTTAAATATTATAAAATAAAGTGATCTCATAATTTAAAGATAAAATTAATCCATTTAAAATTTGGTGATAATTAAGTTCATCCAAATCAACAACATACACAATAAAATTTAGGATGATAAATATGTTGGAGGATTAGACGTAGGATTAGCAAACAAAATTGACATTTGTCACATTTTTTAAGAATTCAAGTGTTAGTATTTTATAAATTCAAGAATCAAATTAAATATTTAGTTTTTCTTTCGTCTTGTTAATCAGTATTTTAATAGTATTGATTAAAAAAATTAAAAATTAATGTACAAATCATAAAAGAACAAAAATAATAGTATAAAAAGTAAAATTTTGTGTCTGCTAATAAAGAATTTTCAATTTTAGTTCACATTTGTCTTTTTTTTTTATTATTATATTAATTATATAAGAGGAGTGCTCTCGTACCGACGTAGCCCACTGGAAATGCTCTACTTCTTTACCTTTGTTTTGTTCTACTTTTTCTCGATGCTGAATACTTTGTTTAATTAGAAAAAATAGAAGGCTTAATTATATAATTCATCTCTTAATTATATTTTAAGATTTAGTTTGATCTTTTAATTATTTAAAATGAAGCAGATATATCTTTTATGTCAGATATGTTAATTATATGATGCAAATTAAAACTTTTCACAAAATGTTGTATTTATTGAATCAGTTTTTTGACAACCGATGTAAAAGATATCCTCAAGCTTTATCAAAACTTAATCTTTTTCATCAATTGTCAAACAACTAAGTTAAAAAATACATTTTACATCAGCTGTATTGTTAACAAGCAATGCAAAAGGTAATGATTTCTATCAAACAATTAATGGATATAACAAAAGGCGTATAATTGTTTTATTTAAATAATTGAGGGACTAAATTTCATCTTTTAATAATTGAGGGACTAAATTAAGATACCAATTGTATAATTAAGTCAAAATAGAAAAAAAGATAATGAATTTTTTTTACCAAATCAATTGTTAATGGATTGTTCAAATATTTTTGTTAGCTCCTATGTTGGCCTATACGTGTGACAAGTTATTTTGTTAATGTTCTTTTGCAATGGTCATGTTCATCTCTCATCTTCCTATTATTCAGAAATGGGGTATATTTTCTTCTTCCTTTTATTCAAAAACATCCTCAGATCCGCAGAATTAGAGTTCCAAGAGAAACAGCACGGAGGTGAAGATGATAAGCGACATAGGGCAATTTGCGTAGTCAAGACATAACAAAAAAGAAAGGCACAAGCGAGAATTGGAGTTCATACGCAAATTGAGGATAATGAATAGGAAAACAAGAGTTCTAATTTGCAATTTTGTTATTGTGGTTTAAGAACATTTATGTTAACCTCAAAGACTTAAAAGGAATCCAAGGAAGGCTTTCTACATGTGTACTCTGCAAAGGATGTGTTGAATAGATTTGTGAAATATATTCTAAACATGTTAAATTGTAAATAATGATAATAAAGCATATAGTAGCCTTTTAGTAGGAAGATGAATCAAACTGCTATTATTTTGCATGAGTTGATAAAGAGTGAAGTATCTGCAATAGATACAAATGAAATTGAAAAAATGGGGAGTAGAGTTGATGCGCAAAAGGTTGATGATGTGGGATTTAGAGCTAGAATGTTAAAATTATGTATTAATGCCATATAAAAATATTTTTAGTATTCCAAGACACAAGGATCCAAATATCCAATTACTATTATTCATATTATAAATCATAAATCATACATAGAAACTGCCATATATATTTTTCTTTTGTTTTTTTACATTCTAAATCACAAGGATCCATTTACTTACTATTATTCATACTATAGATCATTATTCATCAACACATACGGTCACACTATACAGCATCCAATCAAGATGCTAAAATCCCAAACAATAGCCCCTGTCAACCGGAGCACATTAAAAGACAATTTGCTCTAAAATGATAGTGCTAAGTTTTGTAAGTTGGCAAAATAATAGAATTGTGCCATATCCAATGCGTTTGAACAGCTTTTCCTACATATTGTCATCTTTCTTTCTTTTTCTTCTTTCTTTCGTAGGAAGCATAACTCATCATAAGAAAAGAACCGCATAAAAATGGATATGGCAAGGCATGCAAAAATAAGTAGAATTTCAATCTAGATTTTCTTTTTAAGAATAATTTATTAGCAATTTGGTACAACTAGAACTACAAATTAGGCTGCACGTCAGACTTGGGGAACGTTTGTTTTACAAATAACTTTTTTAAGTCTTATAAATCTTATTCTTGAAAATAAAACATGTGAATGTTATTCTTGTATATTTAATAAAAATGTGTTTGATTAACCATAATATTAGTTGAAAATATTTTTTATATTCTGAAAATAATTAAAAAATATGTTTGGTTAAATTATTATTTTTAGAATATATATTATAATTACTAAAATATCTTTATTATGTTAAAGATGCTATCTTTTTCCATGAAATAAACAATTTTATTATAAAATCAAATAATGACAAAGAAACTATACTCAAAATACTATATCTTATGTTTCTATGACAAAACTCCTCTCACTACTTATTTACTATTCATTAGAGTATGATAATAAATAAAAATCAACACATGTACTGAAAAAAAAATAGAAAACATAATAAAGGTATCATTAAGATGAGTAAGATGAGAATGTGATAGTGGATAGAAAGAAGATATGTACTTAGTTTTACTCATAAAGAAAATTTTTGTCCTTATGGGAATAAATATTCCATACTTCCTTCACAAAGATTAAATATTAACAAAAGGTGATATTATTGCTTATCCAAATAAAAAATATACCTGAGATTAATTATTTTATTACTTCCTGTAAACGTGGGATTATTTTCCCCCCTGGTACGTTCCTTGGATTAAAACATCTACCCGTATGCCCTTGGTGTAAAAAAGGCACAATAAAATGAAAGATTCCTAGAAGCTAATAGATCTCTATTTGACATCAAAAGGAAGGGAACTGTAGAATTGCAGTGACTTTTGGAACTTCAACCATCCCATATTAGGGTTTACCATCAATGCTTGGAATTGGTTCCTCGTGCACAGAAGTGAGTGAAAGTATCGTCTTAGCGTTGTTTTGCTCCAACACTTTAGGAGAGCTTAGTAGATTCCGTCCAGATTCTTGAATCTGGCACATAATTATGGCTTTGGCAGTAACAAGAGATGCATAGAATTGATCTTGTTCTGGTGGCTTCCGAAACCCTGGAGACTCGTCTCTTCTTTCTAAGAAGGGAATACCCTGCAGCTTCCTTTGGTGCATCTCATCCTTAACGATCTGAAATTTTGTATTATATAAACACAAGTGAGGGATGCATCATAACATATTTTTACATTGCTAAGAGGAACAGATGAATAATATAAACAAACACTCTCGATTGTCAACTCTTCGCAATACAGATTATACAAACAACTCATTAGATAGCAAGAAAACAGCACCAATTGAGTGACAACAACAGCTACAACAAAGTCATATCTCACTTAGTGAGGTCGGCTACATGGATCACACGACACCATTAGGCTTGGTTAAAGACCAAAGTTTCAGAGACACGAGTAATATGCTACAAATTGGGTGACAAATACAAGTGATGTGCTAGAAACCATATCTACTCTAGCAAATTGCACATGTCTTTGATCTTGCTATGTGTTTTTTCCAATCTTCATTCAATTCTTCTCTGATATTCAGTTTGATGTGCATGTTTTTCTTTCTTAAGATCGACTAAGACCTAGTAAACATAGAAAAGAAATAACTCAAACAGCTATTTACAGTTAAAATGAATTCAATCACTACAAAGTAAACAGACTGCCACCAAATAATAATTAAATTCTTAGGTGGGTATCGTCAACCATGAATCATCATGCCTGAGCCATATTGGAGATTGAAGCATGTGAATTATTTTCAATTTTCTAACTTTTCCAAGGCTGTGGGATTTGAGTTTTGTTGGGTATTTTGGTTTTCTGGTTTTAATAAAATGGATCATATTCATTATGCTGATCTTACTTAATGGGATAAGACTTTGTTGTTGTTAATGATCATATCCATTCTCCAAACCATTTTTTTTTCTATTGGGGAGATATTTTGGTCCGTTTTTAGATTGTCAACAGACTGAAACTAAGTTTTCAGACAATTAATGATACTCTTTTTGGGACTGGCATACTTGAGCTTCCATTGTCAGGGAATCTATTGAATTAGGATTTCAAAAGATTTTAAAAGACTTTTTTTTTTATTATAAAAAAAGTCTTGGTGAATAATCAAGATCTTAAAATAGTATAAATAAGTCTTGATGAATATTTTTAAATAGTATAAATAAGTCTTATGGTATTCAATTAAGATTTTTAGGATTTTTTAAGGAGTGCAACAAAATCAGGTAGTATTCAATTAGGATTTTTTATAACTTAAAAAAATCTTTTAGTATTAAAAAATAGACAAATTCGATGAATTATTTTTTAAGATGAATTTCATTTGGCTTTTTAATATAGAATATTTATCAAATAATCTCATCCAAACCCTTGAGATTTTGCTAGACTTTTTTCTTTCTTTATCTATTGGTTACTAGACTTTCTTTTCTTTTCTCTCACCACACATATCATCTGCTATGCAATATTTTTGTGATTGTCACTTTTAATTTTGTCTTCCCCATAACTCATTAATCCTCCTACAAATTTTTCACCCTCATCACTCCCTTTTAATATATGCTTATTATTGCACCCCATTTAAACATGTTATTAGATTTATCATGAAATAATTGTACTAATTGAAAAAAAATCAAAAAATTAATGTATAATTTTAAATCTATTATTCAAATCCAAAAGCGAGAATGAAAAGATGTTATTGTAAGAAAGGATAATATAGGAAAAGCTAAAGTTAGAATCAATTTTACTATTAAAAGATTAAAAAAAATTATATTGATTTTTCTTTTTTTTATCCAAACCTCTTCTTATTACTTTTTTAGTTTTTTTACTAAGTCTTGTAATTTTGAATGTGTTTTTAAAAATTCAAGATAGAGTTCTTTCAAATCTTATAAGTCTATAAAATTCTTTCAAATCCTTTAAATTCTTATTATATAAATCCATTAAAATACAAACTATCATAAAAGTCTTGTAAAGAAATCTAATAAGTCACAACATTTCTACTTAATTTTTTAAACTCACAAGTCTTTTTTTATGTTAAAATAGTCTTTTAAAATCATAATCCAATACAAATTGTTCTTCATAAACATTAGAGACATATAATATATAATCAAGTAGCCGCAATCTTAAATATAAATTGTTCATCAGGAACAAAGTTTTCCATTTCTGGTAAAATAGCACAAAGGAAAACAAAAGGCAACTGCAATTCTAACATGACATAGCTAGCAAAATCCCTAAATAAAAAGTAGCAGATAGCATATCCTAAGTTTCCAACAAACTATAACAGTCCAGTAACATTGACAACTATGAATTAATTCCCCCACGAATCGATATTTTTAAATGAAACTTTCATTGATAAGCATAGCAAACTCCCAAATTGTTCATCAGGCAAAAAGTTGAACATTCATTCAGTTCCACTTTGCTAGCAATCAAACAGTATCATCTTCCAAATAAGCGCTTATTTGGTTGGCACCACCATAATATACATGCAATGTAGAATCCGTGGCTGACATTAATTTGGTCACACATCCCAATCACATTCAAGTATTCAACATCTAAAAATCAATTCCAATAAAATCTAAACATCTATTTTCTTCTAGACACCGAATTTAGTGATTTGGGTTATATGGCAAGCACCGAATCTTTTTTTAGCTTACACCATATTTCCCAACCGATAGTGAGAAACTAATTTCTTCTCTCTGAATCTGATGATAAAAATGAATGCTAAGAAACAAACCTGAATCAAGTTGAAGTCAAGCTTGGGCGGTCCCAATTGCGCCACAGCAATGGACCCAAAGAAGTTCCCCAACAGAGCAGCATCGGGCACGGCCAAGCCCCTGACAATCCCCGCCGCAAACCCGCCGAGAAAGCAGTCCCCGGCGCCGGTGGGATCAACCTGATCAGCCACGAACGGCGCCACTTTAAACGCACCGTTTGGACAAAAAACCTCGCAGCCATCCTTCCCGTGCGTGACGACCACGCAACACCACTTCCTCACTTCCTCCACGTCAATAAAAACGGCTTCATCCGCGGAAGCCTTCAGAAACGCGACGCGCGGCAAGAGGTGGAAGAACCCGCTGTCTCTCAGCGCTACGTGGCTCACGCGACCGTTTATGTTGTCGAACCTGCGAATCAGAGCCTGGATGTCGACGAACACGTGGTCGCAGATCGAGAGCATTTTTTCCAGTGTCTCCGGGAGAATCTCACCGCCGACCCCGACCGCGAGTCCGAACCCGAACCGAGTCTGGTCCGGTAGGTCGGAGGGTAGGATTGAATCGCAGGATCGGACGCGGTTCAGGAGGCGGTCCGGGTAGCCCGAACCGAAGTGGGCGTGGAAGAGCGTGGTTTGGGAGGTTGGGATTATCAAGGGGGGATGATTGGATGTGGCGGCGGCATAGGCGAAGTCGGGGCCCACCGTGGAGACGGTGTGGAAGGGGAGGTTGAGGGCGTCGAGGATGACGGAGATGAAAGAGGCAGCGCCGCCGAGGGTCTCGGCGGCGGCCTCGCCGTCGCGGTGGAGGACGTCATGGCAGTAGTTTCCAACGACGAGGCCGCGGCGGAGAATGATGGGTTTGGAGTCTGTGACCATGAGGGTTGATCATGTAAAAAGGTTATTTCTTTTTTTATGGGTTGGGAGAAGAGTTGATGCGAATGAAACAAAGAAGAAGAAGAAGAAGAAGAAGAAGAAAAGAAGAAAAGTGCTAACTGTGGGGCCAGAATGAGATTTTGGTGTGACGTTATGGTGGCTGGCTCCAGAGCCGACACCGGCCACCAAAAAGCATTCTTATTCTCAATATCATGGATATTCTTAATTGTCTTGTGTTGGGAGTCTATCGTTTTTTTACTATTTACAGATTTTAATTCCACGTCATTCTTGCGTATTCTATCCTTGTGTATAAAAATTTAAATCAATATTTGGTTGGATGAAAAAAAAAAGGAAAAAATAAAAAATAAAAAATTTAAAATTTGAATTAAAAAAATAAGATAAACAAAAAATTTAAATTTTTTATTTAAAAAATAATTTTTCTTCTATTTTCTCTTTAAACAAACATAAAAAAAAAATATTTTCTTAATCATATTTTTTTCTCTCTAATTTCTTTTCACCGTTTTTTTCCTATCAAACGAACCCTAAGGGTAAGATGATTTTTTCAAAAATTCAGAACAAAACCGAATTATTTATGGTTATTGAATCAATTAATTATCATTATTTACCTATGGCGCATATAAGCATTGATGGAAGATTTCGTTATCTGATTATTCCCAACTTCCAATCAATCAATTTCTCCATACAAATTAAACTAGAATATCATATCATAAATAAATAGTAAATGTTTATTTTTATGTTTATATTTTTTATTCCTAAATTATACAATAACTATTTTTATTTTTTTTCACAAATTTTTAAAATATACTATTGTCACTTCTCTTAAAAAAAAATTATTATCACTACTTTTTGTTAACTATTTTTCTTTTTATTTTAAAAATCTATAACTATTAATAAAGATACATATTTCTTATTTCTAAGTTATTATTTAATATGTATAACTATTTTTATTTCCTTTATAAACTTTCAAAATATAATTGTTGTCACTTTCCTTAAAAAAAACCATTATCATTGTTTTCTTTAATTGTTATTTTTTACTTTTTTATTTTTAAAAATAAAGATAGAAGTACAAAATGTTTCTTTTTCAACGAGTTCCATATTACCTTAAATCAAATTGTAATTGGTAAAGAAGACAAAATGGGTTATATGGTCCAATGCAAGCCCATGTGAATCCTAGGCAGTGTTTCTTTGTTGACGTGTTGTTGAGTAAGTGGTGATGCACTAGATTGGATATGGATTTTCATCCAACAAAACTCAAAAAATTTTCAATATTTTTCTAAGTCCCTGATCAGTTTGTGGCTGTCCCTATTTTTTATAAGACTTTGTTCTCATTTTTTGCATTACAATACGAATGACGCGAAGTTGTAAGTTATAATGAGTCCAATAAAAAAAGTTCCAAATTCAATTCGAACCTCTAAAATGAAATACAAGTCCTAGTAAAAATTTGTAGATTAAACTTGCATCAAGCCACTGTTAGATTCAACCAATGATGTATTCAAAAAAATTTCTTAATGGAGACAATGAATAGTTTAGAAGATTTCTACAAAATAAAAATATCATAATATTTTATAAAATACATAATGTTGTGAAAAAAATGATCCAAAATATTTTAATTTTTATAAATTACAATTATCCTTTATACATTTTTATTGAAAATGTTTTGTGATTATTTCATTGTCAATATTATATATATATATATATATATATATATGTAATCAAACAATCATTCATCTTCTGTCATGTGATTGCACATTTTATTCTTCACTAAATTAATTGTAGAAAAACATTTTAAATGAAAAATCCTCTTAATCCGTTTCTTGTTCTATTTTAAAATTATGATGAAATTACTCAATTGATAACATGTAGTGTAAGTTAGTAAATATATCATTGTGTTATTTTGAACGTCCATTAGATGAACTGAAGTATTAAAAATTAGGTTATTATTTTGGTTATCTAATTTTCTTATGTTCAACTTAGTCATTTTATTTTTAAAATGTTCAATTTAATCCCTTAATTTATGTATATTAGATTCATTTTAGTCCTTTTATTTTTTAAAATGAATTCAATTTGATCTTATTTTGAAAATATTTATTTAAAAAATAAAAAATCTAATTGAATTAAAAAACTAAAATAATAAAATTAGTATCAATCTATTCTTTTTTTATTTGTTATATTTTTTTATGTATATATTTGTTTAAAAATTATCTTATAGGAACAATACATATTTTTTATTGGGGTAATTATTACATGTGTTTAAGTAAAAAAATTAATTTAGTGACACAATTGCTCCAGTAAAAGGTGGATCCGTACCTGAATTGAACGATATTTGGTGTTCAATCAAGATTTTCGTATGTCACCTTGTCGAGTCAATTTAATTAATGGATTAAGATAAGGTTACTTTCTCAAAGTTAACTTGAGAATATGATCCGTACCTGAATTGAACGATATTTGGTGTTCAATCAAGATTTTCGTATGTCACCTTGTCGAGTCAATTTAATTAATGGATTAAGATAAGGTTATTTTCTCAAACTTGAGAATATGATATATATATATATATATATATATATATATATATATATATATATTCAATCATATAATTAGTTTGCATTTGAACACAATTTTTTTTCTTTTTTTCTTTTATAAAAAAACGGCTTTAGATTTTATGTGAATTAGTTTAATTTCTGTTTTAAAATTCATTAACATTTTTCCTTTTGAAAAAATGGTTTGGATTTTATGTAAAGTGGTTTCTAAATCGATTTTATGCTCGAAGTCAATTTTGTAATCAATATTAATATGAAAATTGATTTTGAACTAAAAGTACAATTAACCCTAATAACTGAAAATGCCGTCGTTCAAAATAATTGCTCTAATTTATATAAAATAGCATAATATTTAACGTTATAAAAATATCACAATTATGAAATTTTAATAAATACTGTCCTATTCTGTCAAAAATAAATAAATATTGTCATATTAATTAGTTAATTGGTTAGAGTTACTGTTAACAACATTTTATATAAACTATGTATATATATATATATATATATATATATATAATATTTCAATACATTTAAAATTAATAAAAAACAAATCAAAATCATGATAAAAAACCAAATATAACAATATTCTAATGATTTTTTTTATTAACTATAATTTTATTCAGATGTTACATACCCACATTTTAATGGTTTTTTTATGATGTTACGTAAAGAAAATGTAATATTGTTATCTTGTCAAAAGAAGCATTTTTTTATGATTGAAAAAGAAGCATTTAAGTGTTGCTTTCAAAAATCAAGACGTTGCCTCTCGTGGATATCTTCTATAAAATATTTAAAAAATTAGTTGAAAGTTGAAAGTTAAAAATTAATTTATTAAGTTATAAGTGTTCAATCAAATTAGTTTAAAAATGTAAAAAAAAATATAATAAAAACATGATTTATTTAAAAAAAATAACTGAAAAATTGAATAAACATATTAAGGCTAAAAATGAAAAATATAAAAAATAAAAATTAAGAGCTAACATTTAAAAAAATATTGTTTCAGGTGATGTTTAAAAAACACTAAAAATTACTTTTAAAAAAATATTTACCAAATAATTAAACAAACGTTTTAACTAATAAAAAAATTAAAAATTAACTTAAATAACTTTTGAAACATAACTATATACGCACTTCTTCGGTGAGCTTGAAAAATGTGATTCCAATTTAGAAATCTCAACCTTTTGAAAAGTATAATTAATCAATTAGTGGTGTAATATGGCCCGGAATGACTAATGGGAAGCTGATTCCAATTAATTTGACCCTTTTTTCGTGGATTCTTGTTCTTCTTCTCTCCATCGATGACAATTCAATTGTTCCGCCATCATTGGTTATGTGAAAATGCGAAGTAGTAAGAAATTTGGAATGACAAACACAAAACAAAGAATGCAACGCCATATATCCACATACACAACTCATTTTTTTCAATTGTTGTTGCATGTAATTTGTTTTGCAAAATTGTTGCATGTAACTTTAACTGTGTATATTGAAAGAATAAATGAAAAACTAATTAGATAAGTAAGTAGGAGAGAAAAGGATTATTGCGTCGTTTCATTTTATAGGCCCAAACTAAGATAAGATTTTTTGCTAAGTACACTCCTTTTGTTCTCTCTTTATATTTCTATTACCAAATATACCCTTTAGATCCTATTTGTTAACCACATCTTAATTATTCTTTAAACCATATTTTTAAACCTCCCATCTTTACTCCATGTTTATTATTGTTTAAATCCTAATTATGTTATACCGTGTTTACCTCTACGTGGCACTCCATTTCAAAGTACCTTTAATGCCAACTTCATTATTAAACGTTTCACAAGGTATGTGTCCTTCGTTTTAGTGACAACTTTCAAAGTACAAACCAACAAATAAGCTTTCAATAAGTCTCACAACATATTATGGTAGCCTCTCAACTTTTAGTTTTGTTTCATAAAAGATGCGTGCATTCAACTTTCAATTTTGGTCACGCGTTTAGTAATTTAAGGTGCGTATGCTTTCAATTTTATTTTCTTTTATTGCTACAAAAAATTACTTTATAGAACAACATATCCCAATTACAGAAAGTAATTTTCAGGACTGTGTTTTTGGTTAAAACATAATTTCAACAATTACTTTCTAAAATCACATATCAGATTCCAAAAATTACTTTTTAGAATTGGGCTATGCTATTCCATAAAGTAATTTCCTGTACTTTTTAATGTTCATTTTCCCAATTACAATTTTATTTCATTTATAATTTTCTTTCTATTTATATGTGGACATGTTACGAAAGGGAAAAAAAGGGGTTTGATGAACAGTATACGTGGGGTGTAAAAAAAAAGTTAAAATGATATAGTTGGTAATAAATATAGGATTAATTATTGTTGTAGTTTCTGAATTTGGGTATGTGTATTATTTTTAGTCTCTGAAATTTAAAAAATATTTTTTTAGTTTTTGAATTTTGATAAATTATTTTTTTAGTCTCTAACATAATAAATTGATATTTTACGATAATTTTTAGCACTTTGTGATGATTTTTACCATTGTGACAATTTTAAAATACAAATTCAAGCAGCTAAAAATAAAAATTAATTTATGAAAGCTAAAAATGGTTACAAAGTATTAATTTATCATCAAAAAGACTGAATCTAATAACTTATCAAAGTTCAGGAAAAAAAACAACAATTTTAAATTTTAGAGACTAAACAAACCTCATTCCAAAATTCAGAGACTAAAATAGTAATTAAATGTTGCTTAAAACTAGTTTTGATACTAAAGATCACTTTTTATACTTATTTTAAAAATTGTTGAAACCAGTTTGGCAAGTAAATGGATTGATTTTGCAAATTAAATCATGATATTGATTTATTTAGAATTTACATTTTAAAACTATCATAAAGTATTAAAAATTAATATAAAATGTCAATTTATTATATCAGGAACTAAAAGAATAATTTATCAAAATTTAAGGACTAAAAAAATATTTTTAAATTTGAGGAATTAAAAAAATATACTCCTTAAATTTAGAAATTAAAACAGTAATTAAGTCTAAAATTTATTAAGAAAAGGGAAGGTGTGTACTTAGCACTCTTGGGAAGTATATAAAAAGGGTGCAACTCATTTTGTCACCTCTAAGTTGTCACATATTTAATTAAATTAAATTTACTTAATTACAAATTTTACGTGATCTATAATTTTAAAATAATATATGTAGAATCTATGAGTATACAGACACTAAACTGTTAATTATTAATTTTAATTAAATATGACACTAAACTGCCAATAATTTTCTAAACTGCTAGCATTTCTTTACAATGAATTATAAAATTAGAATTTTAAAATTAATAATTATTATCTTATATTTTATCTTTTGAAGTATATCACGTATTTTTGGGGATAAAAATTTGTGATTTTATATCCATTGAGAATTTCACCTTTCCTTAAAAAATTTCCATGACAATTAAAATAGGTTTATTTATTTATTTGTTTGTTTATTTGGTGTATTTTCAAACTTCAAGTTTAAAAATAGACTTATTTCACACACATATACTATTTTATTTTTACTTATTTGGTGTAATTTCAAACTTTAAGTTTAGAAATAGAGTTATTTTTCAAAATATGTAATTTACACACACATTCTTACTTTTATTGTTACTGATTTTCACCCAACTACCCACACCCTATTTTTCTCTTCTTTTTTACTTATTTGGTTCAATGTCGAATTTTAAGTTTAGAAATAGAGTTATATTTTCAAAATACTGAAAATAGATAACTTACACATATTTTTCACACACGCACATATTTAGTTAGATACATAGACAGAGGATTCTTTTTTTTTTTTTTTTTTTAAAAAAAAACTACATAGATAGAGGAAGTGTATGGTGAGGATACTTGATTATTGTGATGAATGAAAATTTTAACTATGAGGAATAAACACACATGTCTTCTTTTTTTTTTTTTCTCTCTAAATATGTATACATACGTATTTAATTATTATACTTTATGTTAGTAAAAATATATATTATACTTTATCTTTTAAAATTTATTGTTGACTTTAGTCAAGTCAAATGCAAAAAAAAGTACCCCATACATCATCCTCATTTTGAGGGAAATTATGGAAGTAATCTATGATCTTGCTTCAAATCACTTAACCTTAATAGAATACGTTGCAAATTCGAGCAACGATTTTTTTTATTAATAGATTCCTTAGTTTTTCAGGAAATATTTAAAATTACAAATAAATTTAAAAGTAAAAAATGTAATAGACGTATAAGAAAAAATAGGATGTGTTTAGCAGGAGCCCAATGTAATGGACGTATTCCTTCCCCCTAAGAAAAAAACTATAACCAGAATATTGGATTGAGGGTTTTAACGATATGGCTACATTAGAAGAATCAAGATATCAAGATATATATAAGAAAAATGTAACATTCCCATCTTGTTGTATGCATGAACGACAAGGTTGCATGTGGATCCAAAAAAATAATTAAGGAGGTATTAATGGTGGATTTTATTTTGTAAAGAAAATTTAATAGAACAAATAATTATAAATCATAATCTAAAAAAAATAAATAAATAGTTAGACCAAATTACTATTCTGGATTGAATAGAACAATGAAAACAATCCATTGATCAAATACTAGTTAGTTAATTTTCACCTAATATAGAATTTTGGACAATACTGTCAATACATACACGGTCTTGCTCTTGCTATCAATCTATCACAATATTAATAGAGGCATCAAAAAGCAGTTTGTGCTTCTTATAAATAACCCCAAATCCATAATCAAAACACATAAAATACCATAAAAATCATCATAATAAAAAACAACAACAACAATAATAACTAGTTAACCACCAGCTTTTCAAGAAAATCAAAATTGAATTGGGGAAAACTGAAAAATAAAGGTGAACATGAAATTCTGGAAGGCTGGAACTAGAAGTGGAAGGCCCGAGGACGAGGAGGCGAAGTGGAGTCGCAGGCAACAGGCAGAGGGCTTTTCGACCATAAAGGGGTAAAAAAAAATAATTACCATATGGGGGTAGTTTTCAAATTATTTACCATTTGGGAGTAAGTCATGACATGAGGTATGACTTCTAAATCAGAAATCGTACCCTCTGTCACGACCTTTATATTTTTCATTTTTTAAAGTGAAGTCCTAAATTTATTTACGACTTTGCATTCAAAAGTCATAAATATATTTACGAATTTAAAGTCGTAAATATATTTATTACTTTCAAGCTGGGATTTTTTAATTTTTAATTTTTAATTTTTTTCTAACACTCAAAAATCGTAAATATATATACGACTTTAAAGTTGTATATATATTTACAACTTTAAAATCATATCGTGTATTTTTTTTTCTGTTTTGGTTTATAATTGTTTGTTCTATTAAATTTTCTTTACTTAAATAAAAGAAAAATAAATAAGGTTGTATATTTATTTACAACTCCATTTTACAATTTCTAAGTCGTGTTTTTATCATATATAATTTCAAAAAAGCCGTAAATAAATATAAGACTTCATTTTAATAAAATAAGAAAAATTAAAGTCGTAGAGTTGTTTACGACTTTTGTTATAGAAGTCGTAAAATCTGTTACGACTTATCCTTTTCTCGTAAATAATTTGAAAGTACCCCTAGTCAGTAATTAAGCAAAAAAATACACCTCTCTGGTAAATCGGTCACAGGCGGAGCGTCGGAGCCATTGTGAGCAGAGGCTGAGTGTTGGAGCCGTTAGTTGTGGACGTTGTTTGCCGTAGGACACGAGAAGTCGAGAAGAGAAGGGCTGCAACATGGGCCAAGGGGAGCATGAAACGAGAGAACAGAGAAGAGAAGGGGAATCGAAAAAATGGGCTGATATTTTGTACCTAGGGTATTTTGGGAAAAATATAAAAAAAAGAAAGACATTTAGGTAATTTCACCCGCAAATTCAAGAGTCGGCACTTGCTCCCCTTCTCCTCTACTTCTATCCGCCTCTAATTGTATATATCTTCAAGATTAACCTAGAAAACTATATGCAATTCTTCCATGATAAAATCGACAAAATGGTAGGAAAGTTCATATTTAACCAATGATTAAAATGTCTTTGAGAAACATAGATAAATTAAATTGATATGTAGGAAGTACTGGATATTTGACAACATTAGCATGTGTGTTTATTATTTTTTCGTCTTTAATTATAAGATATTTTTTTTAAATTTACTTGTCCTTTTTTATAATATTATTTTTTATTTTTTAGATGTATTAATTGTTTCTTTCTATATATCTTTACTTAATTATTCTCTTTTTAAATATTAATAAAAAACAAGTAAATAGATAGAGAAGAAATGGATAATTTTGAAATTATAATATAAATAATTGATAAATTTAAAATAATATTTATTTTTAAAGAGTATAAATTAATTAAAAAAATTTATAATTAGAAACGGTTAGAATATGATATAATTATAACTAAATGTGATAAACTATGAAAAATATAACTGTCCAGCTCTCTATGTTGAAAATTCCCAGTTGGCCGTGGCTATGCCAATGCCTACTGTGTGATTTCCCTTATTATATACGATCATAATGATATTTACTTTGGAATTCACTAAAATTATACTGATAGTAAAATTGAGTTTATTTTAAAAAATAAATCTCTTCAATTTGATATGATGCGTTAAGATTTAGTATTTAATTTAAAATATTTTAAAAAATAATAAAATAATTAATACAAGAGATGCCATGTGATTTAAATTAATGAAAAATAATTCTTGAAATAATTTCAACAAAAAGTAATTATTTAGATTTATAAGATAAAATTATTCAATCAAATACTAACCAAAATTCATTTAATAGGTAAATTTATTCATTATAAATAATTTTATTGAATATTTACCAGATTTAGGTTGAATTATCATTCTTAAGTAGAACTAAAATAAATACTAAGTTAGAAATATTCAAATTTTAGAAAAGGTTTAAATTATATTTTATTAGGATATTTACCAAACTAGTGAAGTTTTTCTTGGTAAGCGTCTAACGACTATGAGATGACTTGAATTGGAATGAAGAGAGAAAAAAGAAGTAAAAAGAAAATATAAATAATGATAAATAATGCAATAAAAAAATGAAAGTATATATGATTAGATAACATATTTTTATGTCACTTTACTTGAGAATTCAAAAGTTCGTCCCATTTCCAAATGAAGCTCCCATGGTTCTATCCTGGGCCTGACATTAAACTTTTATTTTTTGGAGTAAAATTGTTTGTGTTTATTTTTAATCTTTTTTTTTGAAGAACTATATAACTTATTGAACGGAAAATGAATTGCAAATAATTTATATCATTAGTATTTAAAAATCTTATATCATCATTAATTGAGCGTAAGGCTAAAAATAATGTTCATAGGTAGACTAGTTAATTATACCTTTTACTAAAAAAAGAATTTTAAAAAATTACTGCTTTACTAATATTATTAAAACAAAATAATATTAATATATGTTTGAATTCTAACAAAATAAGTTGATTCTAATAAATAAAAAAACAGTAACCTAACCAACTTATCTCACCGATGAATTTCCCGTTGTCCAGTGCAAGATAAAGCAATGCAATAATGCAAAATGCCAAATTATATAACGCCAAAAAATAAATGACAAACTATACACACTAAACTGAAATACTAGTGGATAGATGTACTAAACATAGGAAGATTCATGTTCCAACGTTAATGCCTTGTAGGTAAATAATTCGTGCCTCAGAACAAGCAAGTACGAGATTTCCCCCCATACCAGTACGTAATTACTATATGATTTTTTCCTTCTTTGGTCTTACTATTAGTTTCATTTTTACGTACTGTGTAGTATCTTATAGTATCTGCAATAAAAGTTAAGAGTTCACCGATTCCCAATTTCCCATGAACATACCAACACATATCCACAACAATAAATCAAATTTATAACCTATACGTGGCTCAAGCAAGCAAAGAGGTTAGGAAAATTCCGAGAAGCTTCATTGCACTACATGGCCACAGACATTGGAAAGCCACCATGGCAGCTTGGTTATGTGTATACAATGAAAGCACCAAAACATTTTTTTCCCCTATAACACAACTTATCGTACTCCATAATACATTCATTTCAATCCAATTCAATAATAAGCTTCTTGTCCTACATATTTAAGCTCACTTACACTTCACTATCCCAATAGAGAAAAGAAGTAGTCCAAACCTTAAATTTTTTTTTCACCCTCAAATTAATGCACATGAACACCTACTCAGAAGCCACCACATCACAATTACCGATACCACCAACCATGGACGAAGATTTGGAGAATAACACGGAGGTTTGTGACGGTAACAATGCAATGACACCAATGGTGAGAAAGAAGTCAGAAGTAGTTGTGGTCGCAAATAATAACTCTCGTTTACAAATGCTTAGGAATTTCATGACCAATTTGCAAGAGGTCATCTTCGGCACTAAGCTTGTGGTGCTTTTTCCGGCGGTCCCTTTGGCTGTTGTTGCAAATTTTTATAGCTTTGGAAGGGTGAGTATTATATCATTCATGCAAACTATGTTGTTATTTCCTATTCAATTTGCACATATGCTATTTGTTATTAGTTGTGGTAATGTATCTGAATTGAACTAAATATTTACTATTTACTATGTTTCAATATCACTTAATTCGCGCACGTAATTTTTTTACACAATTTTTGCACCATATAATTGATTATAAGTTTTGTTAAACTAAATAAGAAATGTTTTTTTAGAGAAAAATAATAAATGTTATATATACATATATATCATTAATTAGTATCAGTGTATTTTATAAAAGTTTAATGGTAATGAAGAGTATAAAATAATTTTATATTGATATTCAATCATAATTAAATTACTATCGATATGATTTTTAAGATATAATAATTTTATAAAAATGAATAAACTTATTATATAGTGTGATTTATGATTGAATAATAGTATGAATTGTGATTTATGATTAAATAATAATATGAAATCCATTTTCTGATTTTATAGACTACTTTCATTAATAAGTATTAAAATTATTAAAAATAATGTGTAAAATACTTCATTTTTTAACTCTATAATTTAAAATTTTCATTACTTAGAGAAAATAGCGTATATATATTTATAATGTATTTTTTTTACATTGTCATTTAATTAAAAAATAGTATATATAATAAATTTAGAGAAAAGAATTATACATCAATAATGTATGTTAAGTTTGTTAACTTTAAAAAAATTATCTTAAAATAATTAAAATGATAATTTGTAATTAAATAATTGTATAAAATTATTTTACCCGATGAATATATAAATATTAAATTCATAGATTTATTAATTTTTAAATAACTATATTAAAAATCATATTTATCATAGTTTCTAATTAATTAAAAATACATTTTTTTTACAAAATTAAACTCTACTGCATTAAGTAGATTATTGAAAGAGTTCATCTTATCATATAAGTAATTAAATCTGAATTATTCACCAGAAAATCTAATTGCATTTTTGCCACGTAGCCTTGGATTTTTGCTTTCAGCCTACTTGGACTTGCTCCGCTAGCTGAACGTGTTAGCTTCCTGACTGAGTAAGTTTGCATGTCACCTCCTAATTCTACAGAATCACTACAATTTTATATACGTTTCTAACTGTTTTTTTTTTTTTTTTTTTTTTTATAATTCTTATTACTCAAAAACTTCAAGGCAAATTGCATATTTCACCGGCCCAACAGGTACTATAGAACGAAATTTGATTATATGCACTGAGATTTACTTTGCATATTATAACATGGTAAAGAAAATTAACCAATTTGGTTTTGGTTTGTGTGGATGTTAATTCAGTTGGAGGGCTTCTGAATGCAACATGTGGAAATGCAACCGAGATGATCATAGCATTGTTAGCACTTCACCAGAACAAAGTTCATGTTGTGAAGTTGTCCCTGCTGGGTTCCATTCTCTCAAACCTTCTCTTGGTTCTTGGCAGTTCACTCCTCTGTGGTGGTTTAGCCAATCTTAAGAGAGAACAAAGATATGACAGAGTATGTATCCATTCTTAATTAGTTTGTTCAAATTAGATTTCAAATTTAAGATTAAGAGTGTTAACAACACATTTTTTAACACACTATTAAATAATTTTTTTATTTGATTAAAATTTATTGAAAATTACAAAATCCAAGATGATATAAACTTACAAAATTTTGTTATTTTCAATAATTTCAATGAGAAACTGTATCCAAAAGAGTGTGTCACATAATGTGTTTATACTTATTTCTCTAAATAGTATATGCATGATTGTCATTCAGTTACTCCCTCCGTTTAGTTTTATTTGTCTTAAAGATTATTATGTAGAAATAAAAAAATGTAATATATTTTCTTGATTTCCATAAAATAATTGTAAAGTTTCTTATTTTTATTCCTTTCTTTTTTTTCACTCTCCAATAAATGCATGAATAAATTAATTAAAGATTATGAGACAAGTGAATGTATAATTGATAAAATAATAATTAATGTGATATTGAACTTTGCAAGCAATAGATAAATAGAAACAAAAATTCTCCAAAAATTCAACAATTAAAAAAGAATGGAGGTAGTATAAATTTTCATGTATAATAAGTTTGTTGATTTATATGATTAATAATTTTTGATTGATTGATAATATAATTTTTTTAGACATTGCATAGAAATTAGACTAAAATGAAATTTTCGTTTTCATATTTTTAAAATTTATGATTTTAGGTTTGATATTTTTTAATTGAAATATTTTGTCTTCTATTTTTAAAAAAATTATAATTTTAGTCTCTTATTTTTTAATTGAGACATTTATTCTTTTCTTTTAAAAAAAATTGTAATTCTAGTTTCCTTTTTCAAATTCAGATTGATTATGTAATTTTGTAATTCTTTTTTTTAATAAATTAAGTTTGTTAATCATTAAATAATTTGAATTTTTTTTATCATGTGAATAATAAATAAACACATAAGTGAACATTTTAAAAGTGAAAGACGAAATATCTTAATTGAAAAAATGGGAGGATAAAATTATGAAATTTTTAAAAATGGAAATCAAATATTTTAATTAAAAATATGGGAACTAAAATCACATATTTTAAAAAATAAGAGAATAAAAGTTACATTTTATCCTAGAAATTAAACTCCAAATTTAATTAATTACAGTTCATCTTAATTTTTTCCTAATCAAATTGTTTTTGTTATTTAATTACTGAATGAACAGAAACAGGCTGATGTAAATTCACTGCTTTTGTTGCTGGGGTTGCTGTGCCATTTGCTGCCATTGCTGTTCAAATACGCCTTAGGAGGAGGCGATCATTCCATAGCCACTAGCACTCTTCAGTTGTCAAGAGCAAGCAGCGTTGTTATGCTTCTAGCATACGTTGCTTACATCTTCTTCCAATTGAAAACCCATCGTAAATTGTTTGATGCACAAGAGGTGATTATGATTGATAATTCTGTTTTTTTATCAACAAATGTTAATCGTTATTTTATTAATTTTTGTTAGTCGAGAATACAAATCTATAACCTATTTCTTTTTTCTTTTATCATTTACCATCAGACCAATTTTATATCTCTTGTTATTTGATGTTTATGCACAATTTATTTATGTTTCATTTTTACTTCATATAATTAGCTACTACATCATTTCTGTAAATTAAAGGTGTATAAATACCCCCAGAAAAGTATGTAATAGTTAATTAATTATAAGCTAAAATAAATATTTAGAGAGGAAGGTTGCTGTAACTTTTCAACAATAACTCTGCCACACACAAATTGGTACACTCTGCTCTTTCTATGGAAATAGTGAAAGAAAATATAAATGATGAGTTAGAGAAATAGGAATGAGTGAAATTATTTTTTATGGAATTTATTTATCACAAAAACTTCTCCGAATATTGGTCTCTCTTTTTCATTTTTTTTCCTTAATTTTTCAAAGTAAATAAATCGTTTTATAACATTAAAAATTAAAAAATAATTTTAGTTTTAATTTCGTAATAAAGTGAATAAATACTTTATAACATTATAAATTAAAAAATATAGAAATTAAAATAAATAAAAAATAATTTTATGCTAAGAAAAAAAATATTTTTAATTAGTATACAAATATTATTCATATAATTTATTTATTTTCTTCCACTTATACAAGTAGAGATAGAGAAATTTTTTTCACATTTTTCTTATTTTTTTATTTAGTATTTCAAGTTTCACATTATATCTTAAGGTATTCTGCAAGTTTCATTCCTTTGAATTGATTATGAGATTAATTTTCGATTGAAGCTCAATCATACTTAAAACTCTTCACTCATTTCCAAGAGTACATATTATGCAGGATAGAACCCGGATGGTTTTCCCTTCCTTCTTATTTTTATCTATCCAAAGCCTTTTTATTTCTTTTCTCTCGATTCATTTCTAATCCAACCAAAACAATAACGTAAGAGAGAAGCGCGGTGGTCTAGCTAATGATTCAATCTCTAAGAAAAAATCGATAGAAGTACCAAAGAAAAAGTTGAATTTGTAAGTTATATATGTTAGCGTTTCACCCGTGTATAACACGGGATATATGCTTGGTTATGAAGTGATACAGGTTCACCTATATTTCTATCTTTTTAGGAAATGTCTTACAAATATTATAATCTTGTAATTCAATATAATTTAATATAATATATAACTTGTTTACCATTAAGGCATTAACCTTTTCCCTCACATTTCAAGAGTTTAATTTTAATATATTGCTAGTAAAATAAGCTATGTGAAATATTGAGTATTCAACCACTTTTAATTAGGTGAGGGGGGTTTGATTCGTCATTTGCAGGTGGACGAAGATGAAGAGAAGGCAGTTATAGGATTTTGGAGTGCATTTACGTGGTTGGTGGGTATGACATTGGTCATATCTCTGCTTTCTGAATATGTTGTGGGAACTATTGAGGTATCATGCATAATATTCAATTAAGAATTTTGCAAACTACATTTCTTTTCTTTAGTAAATTGATTAAGAAACTAAAAGAAAAAAAATATTATAGAAATCATAGATAACACAATTTATTTTGCGTATCTCAATGATTCATTTTTCTTATTTTAATTTCTTAACCAATGTTCTAATAACACTAGTTAACATTTGACTTTAATTAATTATAATTAAGTAATGATTATGATAATCATTAAGAATTTGAATGGCAAGAGCCAAGGATACATTACATTAACGGGTTATCATTTTTATACTTAACTAGGCTGCTTCAGATTCTTGGGGCATTTCTGTAAGCTTCATTAGCATAATTTTGCTGCCAATTGTTGGAAATGCTGCAGAACATGCTGGTTCAATCATATTTGCTTACAAGAACAAGTTGGTAAGTACGGTTTGTCAATTTGTATATAGGCTTAAGTTTATTAATTCGCTTTTAAATTAATGAATTAATGGCGCTATGTGGTTGATTTTATCATGCAGGATATATCTTTGGGTGTTGCTATGGGATCTGCAACTCAAATTTCTATGTTTGTGGTAAGGTTGAATTATTAGTATTACTATTACTATTATATACTAATATGATCATGCTTGGAATAAATTCTATAATGTTAATTACCAACAAATTTTGATGATCTAATGACTAATGAATTTCAGGTTCCATTAAGTGTAGTTGTTGCATGGATAATGGGTATAAGAATGGATTTGGACTTCAGTCTTCTTGAAACTGGATGTCTTGCTTTTACAATTATAATTACAGCGTTCACTTTACAGGTATGCACAATGCCTTCTATATAAGCCATCTTCTATTTTCTTTCTTTTAACAGTGTGATTTGTTGTCTTTCCTTATAGGATGGAACTTCACACTACATGAAAGGAGTGATTCTTACCCTATGTTACATTGTCATTGGTGCATGTTTTTTTGTTCTCAAAACTCCTCTAATTGGTAAGTATGCATATATTGAATCAACATTTAAGACTTTTAATAAAGTGATTATTGAATTTACATGGTTTTAATATGTTACAGGGCAATCTCCGAAGGCCAGTTTTGGAGCTAAACCATCCTTTGAAGCCATCACCACTTAAATGACTTTGTTTCCCCTACTAAGATAAACAATATTGTCACCTATGGATGACTGAACCTCGTCTCAAGGATCAATTGCAGAGATGGATATTTTTATTCATGGTCGAAATTATGTGCCTTTGACTGAGGCTTTGAACAACATAAACTACAAAAAAAATAGAGACTTGAATGCTTTATATAATTCTTTCTTCGAAATAAAGCTTAACAATGACGTTTTGGGTTTGAAATCGCGCCTATGCTCTTTTTCTCTCTTAATTTTCTGTCTTCCCTTCTTACCCTTTATAGATATGATAATTTTCCATGTACTTAATTCATGTTCGCACCACTTTCATGTACCAATGAATAAGAATTTCTTTTTGCATAGGATGTAAAACATATTTCTTAATAAATTTGTCTTTGTTACAATGTGTACATCTCTATTACGGTCTCTCGCAAGTAATAGTAATTATTCATAAAATCGCACACATCACGCAACTATTAATTTTTGGATGGGGATAGGCATTTATGAATATGCGGCTCATAGTTGTGTCAAGGTCTGATTTGGGTTGTAACTATGGGTTTGGTTTTCGCTTATGTACGTCGCTTTTATGATCATTTAAGAGGCATATTTTATATATTTGTTTTAGGAGATTGCCACTTATGCATGGGCCCGACAATTGATATTAAAACATTTGCTGAAACACGAAAGTGAAAGAAAGAGCTCAATGTCTATGAGCAGTTAATGCTATGAGAAGAATTCCTGTAAATCCGAAAATTCCAAATTTGTATCGCTTCAGAATTTGAATTCCTTTGATAATTAATTAGCTAAAAAAGAAGAGAAGAAAAGAAAAACCTCATCTGTTAGATCAGATGTCATTTTATTTTGTGCTGTGATATTGAAGAGACACCTAATTCTCTCATTTTTTTCAAACTATATATCATCCACTCATCTTTTTGGAAATTCAAGAGTTTGACTGATACAACAAAAGAACCAAAGAACAGAAGAATAAATCCAAGCAGCACAATCACGGAAAGGCCCACAGCTGAAAATCCTTTGATTTCAGCTTCATATCCAAGACTAACAGCTAAGTATTCTTTCACAGTGCCCTCGAATCCAGGTCCCTAGAATTTTGGTTTCCACATCACCAAGCTGAGACGTGATGATACCACGTAACGTCCATGCAATCGGGCAAATATAATAGAACCAAATCCACCACCCGGGAATACTCTGAGACATTGCAAGGAGTGTCATTAGAATCCCAGAGAGAAAAGACAACTTTTCATATTTAAAAAAAAAAAAAAAAAACCATGAAGCTACTTGGATTTTAGCAGCAAAGATTGGTCATTTCTCTATTTCTTTCTGGAATAACAACGTAAAAGTATGGAAATCAATATACAATTGCTCTTAAGACTAAGACATACAGAAAACATTTTACCAGTGACTGCATTAACAAAAACCAAAGTTTGTACTCCTGTCAGTATCAGCTCCATGATTCTAGATTAAAAAAGGGATATAAGTAACTGAAACTAGATAAATGTTTTGCGAGTATGACATTACTCACCGCTTGTGGGATGAGAAAACCTGAAAGAAGATTCCACAGGGAGTAAAATGCTGAAGAAATAACCGCTGCTAAATGTTGGGAAGGTGAAAGGCCAACAGCCATCATGCCGTAAAAGGTGAAGTAGGTGAACGTTAGGAACATGAACACAAGATAGAGAAAAAACTTTCCTGCAATAAATAAAAAATTATCCACTTAAACTTTTATTCACATGTAACATCTAAAACCATTTCTGCCTTCTCTTTTCCATTTTCAAAAGAAAGCACAGTTCAAAAAATTAAATTGCAAATGTAAATTATATAAAAAAATCAAATGTAAAAATGTCATTTTCCAAGAAAAACTAAAGAAAATGATATGCATATTCACCTTAAATTGATATTAGAAAACTGAAATGTAAATGAAACTAATAAGGAACACTTATCTTTCATCACACATCAAGTTGAGTTACAACATTATTAGAACACTTTACAATTATGCATATTACTCATCTTATTCCACACTTTTGTCTTTCCTCTTCCAATTTCTAATTTGTAAAATAAAATGTATACAAAGGATGTACAACTATAATTTCTCCATCACATTTATAGTTTTTTCTCTTCCTATCTTTTCCTTCTCCCACAAGATAGATTATACACCTCTGAAGGGTGCAAAAGAAAATCTTTCTTGAATAAAAATATGGGACAGCTCAGTTTGAGAGGCTCCCAATACTACAAGCTTAAAGCAGGATCATATATATGTATTCTTACCAACAACTACCATATTAAAAGACATCAACATTACTCTTCACAACAATGTTCTCTACATTCAGAACCCTCATACAGACATATTGGACATTATAATGGTGCAAGTAAATATTAGAACCGAGCATCAGTTACCTTTGGTTTTCATCAGCAAAAAAAAAGTTACCTTTGGCCCAACTGTGTATTAGGGAAACAAGGCAATATAATAAGCTAAAGAATGTGAGTTGATGCCTCCAGGTTTAAGATTGGTATTGAGAGAAAACATCCACTAAATTTGTTTGAGTTGGAGGACAAAATAGTTAACATCAATTATCTATCTATTTAATGGATCATTTTGCTTGGCTCGCATTTGACTACTTTAATATGCCCTCGGACATTAAAAAACAATAGCATTTATGGAATGACATACGAAATACATTAGGTTTCAAATGTATAAGTACTGTCAATTTTTGAAACCATGTATGAAAACATATAGTATTCACAATTTATGGATGGAACTAGGTCCGATGAAGGTTTCACTTTTGTCAATAATCAATCTATGGATGTCAAAGTGAACACCGAAAGAATCATGCACTATGATTCGAAGATAAACAATTCAGCTATGGATTTCAGGACACTAATCGATTTTGGGTGGAAGGAGAGGTGATGGTCCCTGTTTGCATCACTAAATTGTGAGGTGGATTTCAAACAGCATAAAGCAATAAATATATACAAATGGAAAGCTGAAATATTACCAGGTGTCCTTTCAAAATTGATCATGAAATATGTGATTACACCAAATACTACTGTCCTTTCAAAATTGAATTTGTTTAACCATTTGGAGCCTTTTGTCATATTCTTTTGCAGCTTCTATTGATTGTTATTCTGTGTAAAAACTCGAAGTTAAACATGCATCCTTTTTAAGGTTTTTTACACCTCAAAGGCTGTGAAAAAGAATTCTTTTGTTAAACATGCATATAAAACCAACTTGGAGCATCTTTCATATACGTTTTTGTTACTCATGTATAATGTATTGATAAAGTATTTTTTTTCTTCTTCCATCAAACTTTCCAATGAGTTAAAATAGTCTTTGATGACAAATTATTAATAACTAGAGATAAAATAATGTAAATTATTAACAATATTTAAATATTTGTTATTATAAATATAAAATTTAGTTGTATAAAATAAACAAATTAAACCTGTCGAGACGTTCTTTGATGACAGATGTCTAAATTTAGTTGTATAAAATTTTATTGTACACTTTTAATGTATAACTTATCTGAGTTTTCTGACATACATTAAGTTTTTGGTGCCGGTGCCTTGCGTCGGAGGTTGTCGGTGCGAAGAGGAAAGCATAGTTGATGCACTTTTGCGACGGCAACCTCGACGGCAGCTCCTCCTCGTCCTCCCTCACCGTATAAAATGATGCGGAGGAGTCTCTTGGTGTCTTTGTGAGCAAGTGAGTTCTTTGTGTGAGTGAGTTTCTAGAATTACAGTTACTTATTTACATTGATTTAAAATTTATAAACTGATTATATTTAACTTATTTTATTTCTCATGTTAAAAAAGAAAAATAGAATCCCTATGGTGTCCAACAACAGACATACCTTTATGCTTCGGTCCATGGACCTGGAGTACAGCATCTTGCATCCAACAGCCAGACAAACCACTGCTTTAGTGTGGCCAGTGAGTGATGTAACCAGTTCAAAAGGAGAATTAGCTTCAGAGCTTCCTCTCCAAGCAGAAATGACACCATCCTGAAATTTTAAATAAAACAAACCATAACTAACTACAGGAAAAAAAAAAAGGGTAGGGAAACATCATTAGATAATATTAATAACATGGTTAGTTACCTCTGCACCAGCAAAGAGTGTATTGTTGCCAACAGTCATGGCACGGACTCGGCCTTTGGGTCCATCAAGAGTAAACTCAGAAATGGTCTCGATATTCCAAGCCTTCACAACAACCACAGCCACATAATCAGTTTGCATGTACTACTCCTATAATTAGACATTACCATACATCAAAACAAAACAATGACAGATAAGAGCTTACCTTGACAGCAATTTGCAGACCAACAAAAATCCATGGCCCCTCACTGATCAAAGAGGTAACCTCAGCACCAAGATTGATGACTTTAACACATCGACCAGTATGGCAGTCCCATATCCTAACTGTCCCATCAGTGCTGCCAGAATAAAGTTTGTCGGACCCAACAGGAAGTGCAATGCCAGTGATAACCTGTTATCAAAAGCTTTAATTTAACTACTCCAAAATATTAACATGATGTGGAGGCTCACAAATTCTAGCATTTCCTAGGAAAATAGGGAAGAGAAAGCTTTTCAAAGAACACTTTGGATGACATCTAGCATATAGTTACATTACAAAACTCCATGACTCTAATCAATAATTGTTAAAACATTAGTCAATTATTAAGTCAGATATCAATTTTGATTTAATTATTATACTAAAAATGAATTATGAAGGAACTTTAAATATAATTTCGGTGTGTTAAATACTAAATGGAGGTTTAAGAGTCAAGTACCTTCTTATGTTCTTGAAGCTTCGTTACGGTGGAAAACCCATCACCATGGAACCATGAATGCAGATTCAAGCATTGTTCACCATGTACACAATTGTTGTTGATCCAGTATTTACATATCCTTGGTGATGATTTCTTTGACGTACGGCGTCCAAGAAATCATCACCAAGGATATGTAAATACTGGATCAACAACAATTGTGTACATGGTGAACAATGCCTGAATCTGCTCTATCTCCATTAACTCTAAGCAATGCTGTCTTTGAACCATATTTAGGGGTATTCTCAGTGGAGGAATGGGGCTTTTTTTCATATCTATATGCAGTATTGGCATAACCACATGCAGTAGGTGGAGATGGTGTCTATGTGCAAAAATCTGCAAGGATTTCTGTTACATCTCCCAGCTCTCCAATAAGCACATGTTGTTCTACCAATGCGCTCAATCCTTTGTGCAAACTTTGTATCCATGATATTCTTAAAAACAAACATTGCATTGCAATGACATCCCAGATCAGCTACTGAATCCTATCAATAAAATTCTTTTCATTCATTAACTCAATGAGAAACCCTGAGCCATAGACTTAATTCTTCATCAAAAACCCAATACCTTTTGGGTCCCAAATTTTCCATTCCCAAAATAACAATCCTAAAGCAAGTGATGAACGACAACAAAACTGTGGAAGAACAGGTTGATCGAGAAAGATCAAGAACATCAAGATCAAAACCCATTGAAGAATTGGATCAAAGAACATTAATTTAACCCTGATCAACAACGTCAATAGAGACTCTCCCAAAACCCCAAATTAGGGTATCGCCGATCCTTATGAAAAATCTAATAATAAATAAATGGAAAGGAACCCTAAACGCGAAACCCTATATTTGCATCGTGGAACCGCAGAAAACTTCACGGAGATAAATCAATTCATAAAGAACATAGATTCTCGCAGATCATCCATCATAAACCCTAAAAAAAGTATTAGATTTTCGCGTGCGTTCGGAGAAGCAAACCTGAGTGGTAGAAACGCAGCGAAAGCTTCAGAATTCAACTCTCTTGATTTGTTGGAACGATTGTTGGGAGAGAACAGAGAACAAAATAAGGTTTCTATTTTCTGAATCAAACGTTGGTGTTTATTGTCAATGCTGTGTTAGGCTTATTTATAGTTTCCATGTTAGCTTGTAAAGTAAGCAATAATAAGATAAGATATTGGATTCTTTTAAAAAAATAAATATTTGCCATTATATAAGCATACATTAAGTTTTAAAAAAAGATAATTATTTTCTTTCAAAAAAATAATTATTTCTGAATTTAATTTTTTTCAAGATAGTTTGAATTTACGTATGAAATTGTTACTTTTGAAATTCAATTAATAAAATTATTTTTAGTGTGTGATGTTACAGAATTTATAATTCCTGTTATTTTCTTTCCATGAAAATTGTTTATAATTTCGTTTCAAATATACATTTTTTAAATTTTATAATTATAGTACTCCAAATGAATGTTTAAATTTAAATCGAGATCACAATAATGCATCAAGTATATTTAAAAATATCACAAAATCTTAAAATATTCATATACATAATTTATTATATATTGACTTTTAATAATGTTTTTACAAAACAAATGGATTCGACAATATTTCCCTGTAAAAGATTTTAACAATTCAAGCAATTCCTTCATTAAAAAATAAAACATGAAGATGTGATTTCTTTGTCGGTTAACTACTAATTAAGTTATATCATGATGAAACTCAATTCTAAAAAATGCTTCCATGTTTTTGCTTTTGTACATTTTTCTTCTGATTTTGGAAATACTGAATATCTTGTTTATCATTTCATTGGTATAGTTTGAGAGTTATCTGAAAGTGATAATAGAAGATATACATTCTTGCAGTCAGAGTACCCAGAAAAAGAAAAGTAACATGAGGCCTTTCTAGCTTCTTTATCTTTACATTTTTGAACCTTCAATCAAAAGTTCTAGACAATGTAATACTTCACAGTTCATAATATCTTGTCATGTATTTGTTAGGTAGAGAAGTTAGCTTTTCAGCTTTTTTGTTAGTTCAGCAAGATATCTTTGTAAGAGATATAAAATGAAGGTAAAGGAGACAACAACCATTAGAATTTATTTGTAAAACGTATTCCAAATGTGATATGGGCAAAAGGATGAGATCAAATACTTGGATTAAAGAACTTGATGGGGGAAAAAGAAAGAAAGAAAAAACTATTGATTAGATCGTAGTATCAAAACTATTTCAAAAACACAAGTTAATGCACCTGTCGTAAAATGAAGAAGGGTTGTTTTCTTTCTTATGAATTCATTTCCTACATTACCGTAATACGTTGTCATAACTGAATTTTGGTTTAAAGTGATTTTTGTCTGTGTCCTTGTCTAAAGTAAAAGCCTTTGAAAAACTGGTTTAATTTCTTGATTAAAGATACTATTAATAGTATATCCAATACATGTTATGTGGTCTCTAAAAAGAGTACTTCAGTCCAAAAAAGAGTATTAATAACAATTTCAAACTATTTTTTTAATACACTTTATATTGTAAATAAAATTATTAAAATTAAAAAATTATAAATAGTTATTAAATAAAAAGGAAAACTCACAATCGTATGATTTTGATTTTTAATACAGTTCAACTATTAATAAAAATTATCTCCAATGCAATTCAAAACTATCAGGTAACTTCATACTATGAGAAAAATAATTAAAAATGATTAGACACTTATAGTATAAATATTTTTACACAATCATTTAATTACAATTTATTATATATGATAAATTTGTTAATTATTAAAATAATTATAATGATATGTGATTAAATAATAGAGTAAAATTATTTTACACATTCAATACATAAACATTAAACTTATAATATGATACAAAATTTAGTTTAAAAAATACTTTTTTTTAAGAAAGCATCATTGATATATTAAAAGAAAAAATAGGCTATGCACTACACAACAGTTATATGCTTTAATACTCCCTATATCATTTAAATTAATACTGACGAGTAAATTTATAAAGCTTTATCCTTGAGATAAACTTCACCTTTTCACTAAAGGATTCATTGAAAGACAGATTCATAAAAAGACAAAAGCATGAATATAAGATGTCAATCTTAAGCTTGAAGAGACTACACCTTTTACAAACATCAACAAAAAGGTACAATCCAACAAAACACTATTACTATATCCTAAAATGCTATGGTGCATTATATCCTAATATGATACGCTAGCACTACAAAATACAAAATCCAAAATGGTGGCATAAGGCTTGTATCTGATACAAAATCACTACTTCAAGAAAAACATCATATCTTACATCCAGGGGAACAAGCCAAGAATGTGATAACAGCATCCATCCCATTTCCTAAAAAACAAAACATGGAGGGGAGGAGTTTGGCCACCATACAGGGTTAGCAGTAGGATTGGAAAACCTTAAAAAAACAAACTGAAGGAAAATCCTCATTGCACTCTGACTTCATTATTCAGCGATTATCCTTAGTAGTGCAGTGAGACAATTTCCACTCAGTCTCTTTGGACTTAGACTTCTTGGACTTGGACATGAATCCTTCATCATCAGATTCATCGCTAATATTGCCATTTTTCTTTCCACGTTTCTTCTCAGCTTTTCCACAAACCACAATTTTCTGTTCATCCTTCTTCTCAACAAGCTCTGACTTCTCCTTGGGCTTCCAAATGAACAGAGATCTGAAAAGTTATGTCAGTTAAGTCCAAGAATCTAGTAACAAATCTGACATAGCACACCTCGGTACTATTTTTTTTTTTTTTTTACATCCATTATTGAAGAAGTCAAGTTCTGAATCTAACAAATTAATAAGATTGTCAAAGCATAAATTTGATGACAATTTGCATAATGATACTCATATGTCAGTTGAATACAATGCATCTGTACCATCTACAATAACAATACTCTTTAGGAGGAAAAATAATAATTGTTTTAATAGTTGAAGAAAACTTGTAAATTTTTTAATTTCTACTTTAGAAGTAGCATCATCACAGATGGATAAAAAGTTTGAATTTCATCCGTAGACGTGTAAAATCTCATCAGGCAAAAGAATTCATCAATAGTACTTTCACTATTTTCATCATCCAATATATTAGGACAAAAAAGATAAGTCAAACCTAGAACTCCCAGTTGCCAGGACATCATCACGGGGATGCAGCTTATTCACAGGACTGATGGTTGTGATGTTTGGGTCCATCACTTCAGCTACCAGTTGCCCTGTACTTGTATCTATAAAATCAATGGGATGGAGGGCAGCTCCATTGTAATTTTCGCTTATATAACGACCAACAACAGCAAGGGACTCTGATGGATCCTGCAATTACATAAATAATATTGTTCCTAAAAGGTAGAAGAACAAAAGTAAACATCATAAACAACTGGAAGAAATTTTAGAAAGAAAAAAAAAAAAAAATCACCTTTGGATCCCATTCAGCTTTAAAGGGTGTCAAATGCCGATTGAAATCATGACTATGTACAATTTCTCGGCTGGGAGAGTCCATATTACCAAAGATAGAATCCCATACACGAAGACGGTTGTCCTGTGATGTAGTGAGAATTTTGGTTCCGGATATCGGAGAGAAATATGCAGAGTTAACAACACGTGTATGCTTGAGGTCATAAAGGGACGATCCGGCTTCTATTTGACGCAGGTCCCAAATACGAGCCTAAATATAGAAACCATTGCACATTTCAACTGTTAGCACATCCAGCAGGCAATGCAAGTTCAAATATCAACTGAACAAATAAAATATATGAATAAAACTGAAAAACTCACAAAATGATCATTTCCACAAGTCAAAAAGATGTCTGGTTGAATTGGATTGCAATGGATACCAACAACTTTTCCTTTTTTGTGGATCAAAATTGCATCACCACTCCTGTTGTTGGAGCGCATGTCAACCCTACAAATGCCACAGGATGTTATGTATACTTGGTTAATTTGTTTCACAAATGAGAAAGCATTCACTGACCAAGAAAAAACAAATATAGAGGTTCTCATGTTATTGTCTCCCATGAAAAATTCTAAACCAAATTAACAAAGTCAGGTCTTTCTGTCTGCAAATATCAAGTTAACACCTTCAAAATGTGCTCATTAAAATAATAGGATGTTCATGGTGCTCTCCTAAACAAGCTCCTAATAGATGCTGTGTGGCAATTGTATTGCACTTTAACTGCTAACCTTCACAAATGACACCATGCAATGAAAAGAAAATCAGGAAAAAGTTCAAAATTCATAGCTAGCAAAAATTGGTGCAAGAATAAATTTCAATTGAGGATTATGTGCACACCTAGAAAGATTGTAAAAAGAAGATACCGTGCACATTGAACATTTAAGTAATAATTTATCCTTTAGGAGAAAACAACTAATTACAAGCCTGGAGATGGCAACTAAGAACAGTGTAGTGTAACAAATAAACAGTGTTAAGTATAAAAACTGGATAAGCTTTCAAAAAGTGATGTAATTATTCATAATATTATGAGCAACCAGCTTGTATTCTTAAGTATCTCTTTGCATTAAAATTAACTAATTTCAAGGGGAGGAGGTCCAAAGAAGTTACTTACATGTGAAGAAAACCAAAGCTATCAGCAACAAGAACGAGACCTTTCTCAGAATTAATATCCATGCCATTGAGCATTTTCCAAGTGTTTGGACCCTAATAAAAAAAGCATATACAAACAAATTTCACTGCCAAAATTTAAGATAAGCTTTTACACTATAAGCTAAAGACAAAATATTATGCCACTAAAGATCTTTCCAATTAAAAGCCAAAAATCCAACCAGGTTGAATTGATTCACTCTCTCACTTCCTTCTCACAGAAAGTAACACCGCCCAAGCTACCCGCCATCCCCCTCCAAAAAAATAAAAAAAAAAGATCACCAATATCATGAAAACAATTAAAAATTTCCAATCTTACATCATAACCCAACTGGAAGTGGATGGCAGGGCAAAAAAAAAAAAAATCATAATAGGTAGTGTGTCCAAATTCGAAGATGTTACAATTCACAAATAGTGCTCCCGAATTACCTTGGCCATATCCAAGAGGGCACAAAATAAGAGAAAATGCTAAGAAAAATGTTACCTGCCATCCATCAGGATTCAGGTTCAATGGAGAAGATGATATTCCTGTCTCCAAGTCAGTACAACTAATGGTTCCATCTGAGGATGCAGAATAGACCATACAATCATTTGTAGGATTAAACCTACAAAATTTTCCATTTTAGAACCTAACATTCAGACTTCAGGCTAAGACAAAAAATAATAAACCAAAAGATGAAGGAAGGCAATGGGACAATTACAAGAAGACCATAGGTTCATGAAAACAACTTACCTCATATTGTTCAATAAACAAGAATGTATGTTCCCATAGACTACCTTCTCGTATACCTTACCAAAATCCCATACTCCAAGTTGCCCTTTCTTTTAGGATCAATGCAGGAAAAAAAAAAGAAATCAGTGGCCAAAAAACAAAGGCAAACATAAAATTAATCTCAACTAATGTGATTTGCTGTAATAACCTTATCTCCAGATAACAGGATGTTATTCTTTGTGGGGTGAAATTCCAAGCATGTTATCCGTCTGCTGTGATATCTGATGACAGCACAATTCACTTGGTCTGGGATCACATATTTGGGCTTGATCTAGCATAGAAAAAAAAAATTATCGCAATCAGAATGCCAAAATACTTGGATGTGTGATAAAAGCATGTATAGTTCACTAGTTCTGTTCATAATTCGCAGATTGTTAGCTGGGAAAGACTAAAAGGATATACTATACTCTCTCTTGAAGCAAAAATAGATTGAGGTGAGAATGTTAAGGAGCAACACAGTTATAAATACCTACAAATGCCAGAAACAACTAAAAAGAATAACAGATAAAACTCGGCAAATGAAGGTTGCTTTAGCATAATTTCAATGTTGTAATTAAAAGTTGACAACACTGACTAACTTAATTAGATAGGCCAAAGAGCCAAACTAATATATGGTGTGTATTACCACATCACAAGTCAAGTATAAACATCATAGTAACAAAGCAAACAGCAAAATAAACATACACAACGAACTGGATTCTCGACAGTGAGCAAACTGAAAAAAAAAAAAAAAAAACAAATAAGTTAGGCTTACTGAAGGTAGGGATGGTCGTAGCTGGCGTTCAAACACATATTCCAAAGGTTTACACGCTTTCCTGCGGGGTGCTGGAACAACTCCATGCTCAGTAGAGACACGATGCGGGCAAGTCAAAGTGGTATGCCCTTCAATTCAAAGACACAATGAACTTATGAACTAAAATTTAATTTCTACGCGTTGTCATTGAAACACTATCAACCATTGAGAAATCATGCTAGGATGACTTTTAAGGTAGTTAGTGCAGTGTAAAAACCCTTCAAATATGAGTCCACTATTTACTCTAAAATCAACGGCTTAACAAGGTACAATCATGCCAGAAAACAAAACAAATTAAGCAAAGGTCACAAAGATAATCATCCTAATTGATAAATGAAGATTAACAGCAATTACTTACCAGGCATTTTACACAAAAAACAAGGCTTCATGGGGCAATCAATATACGTGGCACCCTTAAACCCCGCTTCATGACCAGGCTTCTTACACACCTAGAATACCACCCAGAAACCATTACGGTAACAGAATTTCAAACAGCGAGAAAAAAAAGAGGCAACTTTGTAATGAATAATAGATAATAAATTAAAAAGGGGAAAAAAGAGTGACCTTGCAAACTTTTTTTAGACTAATAGTGATGGGGGCTTTTCCTTTTCTGTTTGCGTCGGAACCCAGTTCCAGTTTCTCGGTCTTCTCATTTGCAGTAGAAACCCCAACTTCTTCGTCGTCGTCGTCAAGTGTTTCTTCTTCTTCTTCTTCGGATGAACTCTGTTCGGAGTCAGAGTCTCTCTCGATGAGAACCTTGGGGAACGCGGTTCTTCGAGTAACCGGTGCCATCAGAGAAGGGGGAAACTTCGCGCTGACTGTGAATGGAAGCGGGAAAATGGAAAGGCGCACGATGAAGAGACTCTGAGGCGGTAGTGGACAAACCACTGATTTTATTTGGCTTTGGATGACACACGTCGTGCGTAAATTCAATTACACAAAATGTCTTTGTTTCTCGTACGGAATGACGGTAGCACACTCTTTTTTCCTTCTTTTTTTAATATCATGTTATTGATAAAGAAGTAACCATACACTTTTTCAATAACTAATATTAGTTGAGAAAACCTGATTATTAATCTTTAATAAAATTCTCTTCTCTCAATTATATTTACCACTTACACCAATTACTGTAACACACTTTGACATAATTTTTCTAATTTATTAAAAATATAATTTTAAGTCTCATATCTTATTTATAAAAATTATTAGATTAATATTTTAAAAGATTTGGTAAAATTATAATAATTTTTAAGAATTTTTTTAAAAAATTTATAATTATAATTTTGTAATTTAATTTTAATAAAAAAAATTCTTTTTATTTAACAGGAATTCACACCCCTGTGACAAAACCCACATTGTGGAATTAAATAATAAAAACAACCACAAAACAAATCTCAATTTTTGGCAATGAATTCAAAGAACTGAAACCAAATAAACTAAATTAAACTGAAAATGAACAAAACCCAGGAAGGATTTGAAGGAAATTCCTTGAAATAAAGAAGTGGGTAGGAGACGAATATCGGACTTTTTTTTTTACTAAAATGTTATTTTGAAAATTAATTACTAAAGTAGGTATTTTACAAAATTATTTCTTTGTCATGAATGATTTTTATCACATAAAATATAGGATGTAGGATGTGTCACTCTAAGTCTAAAAGGGATGCAACATATCAGGATAACACATTTTGTTACAGAACAAATAAAAAGTATAAAACATCACTTAAGGTAACGCATCTTGCATTCTCCATGACAGAAAATACACATGACAACTTGACAAGTAAAAAAACTAGTTTTATAAAATACTTTCTTTGATAATTAATTTTGTGAAATACTTATTTTGATAAAAAAAAAGAGTCAAAATATCATTTCTGATGTCAAAATCATTATCAAGCTCCCAGTGTAGGACTCGATGCGAAACTCAATCGAGAATCACTGTCAGCAGTGTCTATATATTTTTTAGTGTTAGGCAAATTTTGTACATGAGTTTTCTCTATTTTCATTTTATTGTTCCACTTTTTTTGTGTAAAAATTGTTAAATAAAATTTAATATTTAAGCAATATTTTCACATTTCATTCAATAGTAATTTATTCTACTTACAATATAAATGATCTCAAATTGAATTTAGAAAAAATTAATTTTAAATATTTTTCTGACAATAACAACATTTGCAAATATTATTTATTATATTTTATAAACATTAGATACATATAAAAAGGATTAGTTTTTTAATATACTTTTATATTTTTAATTAGACATTATTTTTTCAGCCATATTTTTTTAATACCTTCAATTTAAGTTAAAGACCAATAATATCAAATTAATGCTCATTAAAACTTAAATTTAGT